>JASPKZ010007525.1:0-600000 GCA_030220185.1 Diploptera punctata | reverse complement strand
AAGATAAAAATGTAAATATCTTTAAATTCGATACTATTGTAGTATGAGCTAAAAGTATTACTCTTCTAAAAAAATCTTCCCAGCCGGATTTGAACCAGCGACCTATGGATTACTGAAACTATATACCACTAGAGTTCACCGCTCTACCAACTGAGCTCTTACAACGATTGACTAAAAGTCGACAAGTCCGCAAGCTATTATACCAGATTTAATTTTTTTTCTGATGATTCTGGCCAGGATTGTAGAAACAAAATATGAAATTATTGTATTGTCACTGGTCCTTTACAAGTATACAAAGTTTCAAGTCGATCCAATGTTTCTAAGTGGGTGAAAATCGTGTTCAAAGATTCCGTTACATAGATACAAAGACACTTTTTTTATTTTCTGACGATTTTGGCCAGGACTTTAGAAACAAATGTGAAAATATTGTATTGTCACGGGTCCTTTACAAGTATACAAAGTTTCTAAGTGGGTGAAAATCGTGTTCAAAGATTCCGTTACATAGATACAAAGACACTTTTTTTGATTTTCTGATGATTCTGGCCAGGATTTTAGAAATTAAATATGAAATAATTGTATTGTCACGGGTCCTTTACAAAGTATACAAAGTTTCAAGTCGATCCAATGATTTTAAGTGGGTGAAAATCGCGTTGAAAGATTCCGTAACACAGATAGATAGATAGATAGATAGATAGATAGATAGATAGATAGATAGATAGATAGATAGATAGATAGATAGATAGATAGATAGACAGATAGACAGACAGACAGACAGACAGACAGACAGACAGACAGACAGACAGACAGACAGACAGACAGACAGACAGACAGACAGACAGACAGACAGACAGACAGATAGATAGATAGATAGATAGATAGATAGATAGATAGATAGATAGATAGATAGATAGATAGATAGATAGATAGATAGATACAGGTCAAGCTAATATAAAGCGTGTAAAAATGCGCACAAGTTGTGCGTAGAACTAACTAAGGTTAGAGTCTTCCTACACTTAGTTTTCACAGTGATAACACTAACTGCATGTCTCAATTATTGACTTGGATAGTTTTTTTACATGTTGTAATGTGGTAATGATTACAAGATAGTTCACAAAGTTCACATACACATGTTGAGTTAGGGTCGTAGTAGGTCTTCATATTACATACTTTGTGGTGGTATCCATGCCTTGCTAGGGAATTTACAAATTGACGTAGATCTTGGTTGGTTTCCATCCATGTTCTATTTATCATTGCATCTGTAGAATAAAATTCGGGCCAGATCTCTGTTGTTTTCTGTCTTCTCATATTCATTAGTTTAATTTGTAATATTACAGTCGCCGTAGCGTAGTGGTTAAGGCACTGAGCTACAAGCCGGAGGGTCGAGGGTTCAAGTCCTGTTGGGGTCAGGATTTTTAAACTGACCCAAACCGTCTGGCGGCACTTTGGACCTAGGGTCGACACAGCCTCTAACGGAAATGAGTACCAGACGCTTGTTCTGGGGGTAAAGGCGGCCGTCACGCAGGGCTGACAACCCGGCTGTCATAAAGTGCCGATTGTCTAGAACAAGTGGGAGCCTTAACCTCCTACTACCCCAAGGGCCTCCGGGCCTGTTGTGGGATCGCTTTACTTTACAGTATAGTTACTTAGTTATTTATAGGTTGGCAACCCCGAAATTTAGGAAACTGAACTTTCAATCATGGTCATCATTCCTATAAGTATGAAAGAACATCCATCCATCCATCCATAGTAATTCTGCCCGAAGGCAGGTCCTTCACTGCAATCATAGCATTTTCATATTATGCTTGTTGCTTTACTAGAGAATTGTAGGTGTGGTAGCTTCCCGCACCGGTGAAGGATGATGATGGTGATAATAATGATGACCATATGATTTCTCGGGGACAGTTTTGGGCCTTAAACTTTTCCTGACATTTGTCTTACAGGTGAGGAAAAACCCCGATAAAAACCTCACCCAGAAAAACTGTCCCGACCGGGGATCGAACCCGGGCCCGCTGCGTGACAAGGCAGCAGGCTACCTCGAAACCACAGCGGTGGACGACAGAACATACTATCGTACAAAATAGCAAGATTGAGAAATGATAACTTGAAATATTTTTAAGACATGTGAATCAGTATTAATAAAAGTAATAATTTTATTTAACATTATATATTTTGTTATCGAACTTAAAACAAATTAGGTACCGGTAATTCAAATCTGATTTTTACTTTAACATATTTATGCATGGGCACATCTACAAAAATGATTTTTTTTTATTCTCATTTATAGAGTAAAGCACATACCGCGGCCAGATTCTTTGGCTGGTGTGTAATTTTATAGTTGTGTAATGTTTTCTTTCTGCTCAAATTAACTGAATTTTAATATCATGACATAAGTCTCGATAATAAAACTCCAATTAGCATTTGTCTTCGCATCTTATCAAAAAAAAGTAACCAGTGAGATTTGTCCGTCTCGGGCTTTGAACTCGGGACCTCGATAATATATTACCATCTCAGTCAACTCGCTTTGTTTCAATATATCATAATGTGATCAATTACACAAATTAATTTACTCTCGCTTATTGTTTTATCCGCAGAACTATTACATTTCAAACTAATGTAAGGTGTAAAATCTTATTTTAGGAACAATTAACTTTTATATGGTCACATCGTAATTTCTAGGGCTGAAAAAAAGTATGGGTTACAGCATCATACTTAGACCGCTGTGTTTACAAACTGCACGTTGACACGCGCTACTCGGGACAGACTTCTACTACAGTCCGCTTTGTGTAAGAATGGACTCATCTTTGCACAGTTCTTGTTTCGACATTCTGATACAACCACACGTCACGTAAACAGGTCTATCACTGAGGAGAGTCGAACATACACACTCCCCGCTCCGAGCAGGCAGTGGAGACGCTCGACAAAGACCACATTTTGTAAACAATGTGTATAGAAATTAGTTACTACCCTGATACCGATACCTTTTTTTCAAAAAAAACTCCAAGCGCGACAGGCCTAGAAGGCCCTTGGCCTAACATCCGGATGCTGGCCTCACATCCACATGTGTTAATTACAGAGGTAGACGATCATCTAGCCAGTTTATAGGTGACATGTGATCAGCATGTCGGCTCCCCCAGCCGTTATAACTAGTCATCTCAACTTGGAGTCGCTACTTATTGTAGTTACCCAAATTCCTCAGGATGCTGGGTGGGCAACGGTCCCATACTGGCCGAAATTCCATGAGAAAATGTATTTCCCCATGAGGACTCGAACCAGCACAAGTCCCGTAGCTCTGCGCCAAGGCTTCTTGCCTTAACCACTCGGCTACGGTGTGGGACGATACTGTTTCTCAGCCCTAGTAATTTTACATCTATTATGTTACGTAACGTTCCAATAGATACTCATTCTTTTCTAATTTGACTGTTCCTAACATGTCTCCCTTGTCTTTTATCGATACAACGAAATCCATATTTACTTATTTACTTACTCACTGGCCGTAGGTTCATGGCCGCGCGGACATAAGCTCTCCATACATCCCTACCCTGAGCTAATACTTTCCAATCATTCCCCGTATAATCTACGTCCCTCAAATCATAGTTAATGTTATTCTCCCACCTCATTCTTGGTCTACCAACTGGGCGTTTTCCTCTGGCTTTCCTACAAGAAGCTTCCATGCAAGTTTTTCATTCCCCATACGTGCAACATGTCCTGCCCATCGCAGTCTACGAGACTTAACTGTTCTTATTATATCTGGCTTCCTATAAAGATCATGTAGTTCATTGTTATGTAGTATTCTCCATTCACCTGTCTGTTCATCTCTCTTTGGTCCAAAAATTTTCCTAAGTACTTTATTCTCAAATACTTGTAATCTCCTTTCCTCCCTTAAAGTAAGAGTCCATGTTTCGCACCCATATAATATAACTGGTAGAATAATAGTTTTATATATTTTCAGTTTAACGTTTTTTAAAAGGAGTTGGGACATCAAGGGACTCTGCAATGCATAATAGCACGCATTTCCAGAATTGAGCCTATGTTTAATTTTTTTGTGCATCTCATTCCTATTTGCGATTATTGTTCCTAGGTATTTGAACTCAGCCACTTTCTCAAAATTTCCCTCATTTGTCATTAGCTGTCCATTTCCATTATATAATGAATTTCTACGTGTGACCATATATTTAGTTTTATTGATATTTACTTCCAGTCCTAATTTCTTAGTGTTACTCAATAGTGTGTGCGTGTTGTCCTTTAGTATCTCCTCGCTATCGGCCAATAATACTACTTCATCAGCATAAACTAAACAGCTTATTAATACCATTGAGTTGTGAGCCTTCCTCTTTCTCTAAAGATTTAATGGCATGCTCTAGTACAAAATTAAATACGAGGTAGAGGAGATAGTGCATCTCCTTGCTTCAACCCATTCTGGATTTCAAAAGTGGCCGAAAACCGTTTGCCTACACGCACCCTACTCTTTGTGCCATTTAGACACATTCGTATAAGTCCAACTAACTTTTTAGGAATTCCGAACTCCAGCAGGTTACTATATAACTTCTCCCTCTTAATTGAATCATATGCTTTTTTGAAGTCTACATATAGTTGATGTACAGTACCATTATATTCCCATTTCTTTTCTAAAATCTGTCTTATACTAAAAATCTGATCTGTTGTAGACCTGTTTCTTCTAAATGCACATTGATGATCTACTAGAATGTCATCAATATAGGGAGTAAGTCTGCTTACTAATATATTTGTAAGAATTTTGTACGAAGTTGAAAGTAATGAGATGCCCCTGTAGTTGTTGCAATCAGTTTTATCTCCTTTCCTATAAATTGGTACGATAATTGATTCCTTCCATTCATCTGGAATAGCTTTTTTTTTTCCAAATCATACTAAGCAACCAGCGTATCTTGTCCATCAATTTTTCTCCCCCTGATTTTAACAGTTCTGCTGGGATCTCATCTGAACCTGATGCTTTATACATCTTCAATTTTTCAATCGCTATTTCAACCTCTAATGCATTTGGTTCTGCGACTAGCATTTCTGCTGTCTGTAAATTATTCTCCTCAATGTCCTGTTCTGTATGTACATTTAATAGCTGATTAAAGTAACTGTTCCATCTATTTAATATACTCCTGGAATCTGCAATCATATCCCCATTTTCTTTCCGAATTATGTTTGTTCTAGCCTGAAGCCCTTTCCTCTCTATACTAATTCCCTGATATAATTCTCTAATGTTCCTATTTTGTGCGTTCATTTCAAGTTCATTAATCTTCTCTCTCAAATATTCCCTCTTTTTACTCTGTAGTAACTTGGTGGTTTCCCGTCTAATACTACCCAATTGCCCTGAATTTACCTCATTTGGCTCGTGTAACCATTTCATTTTTGCTAGCTTTCTTTTCTTTACAATGTCGGCACATTCCTCATCAAACCATTTCTTGTTTTGCCTCTTTTTTAAACAACCAATGCTTTCTGATGCTGACAATTTAATATTATCTCTTATAGCCTCCCATTCCTTATTTATATCAGTTTCTTCTTCATTTGCCACATTGTCATCTGAAGATTCCAGCAACGAAATCCATATGTTAAGATAATTCCATTTATTAGGCCTATCTGGAGTCAATACTGATAAAATGCATATATTCATATATATATATATATATATATCCATCCATCCATAGTAATTCTGCCCGAATGCAGGTCCTTCACTGTAATCATAGCATTTTCATGATATGCTTGCAGCTTTACTAGGGAATTGGTGTGGTAGCTTCCCGTTGCTTTCCACACCGGTCAAGGATGATGATGATGATGATGATAATGATAAGGATGATGATGATGATGGCCATATGATTTCGGGGACAGTTTGGGCCTTCAAGTTTTCCTGAAATTTGTCTTACAGGTGAGGAAAAACCCGATAAAAACCTCGCCCAGAAAAACTGCCCCGACCAGGGATCGAACCCGGGCCCGCTGCGTGACAAGGCATCACGCTACCTCGAGACCACAGCGGTGGACACATATATATAATTAGTATGTGCAATAAATTAAGTACTTTTATCAATATTAGTGACAAAAATGCAATTTATGCCTCGAATGGGTGACAGTAGAAATGTTTTCAAAAAGTTATAGAAAAACATTGGAGAAATGACTATTAGGAAAAAAATAGGCATAGTTGGGAATATTAATATTCAGATAGATCTTATGGAACAGGATATCGTAGATATGTACCGGACGGAATATGTTGGTTGAGGATAGAGACCTTAATGAATGTGGCATTAAAACTACACCTGTCATAAGCCAAACAGTTTATGACACAAAAAATAAGAGGGCAATAATCTTCTTTAAATCATACTCACAATTAGCTTTACGACCAGCTATAAATATTGTTAACCCAGAAATAATTAAAGTACTTCTGAAATAATAAATAGGATGATTCCTCATCGTAACCCTTTCTTATGTTATTCTAAAAAGAGGTCCACCGCTGTGGTCTCGAGGTAGCGTGCTGCCTTGTCACGCAGCGGGAACGGGTTCTATCCCCGGTCGGGACAGTTTTTCTGGGTGAGGTTTTTATCGGGTTTTTCCTCACCTGTAAGACAAATTTCAGGAAAACTTTAAGGCCCAAACGGTCCCCGAAATCATATGGCCATCATCATCATCTTTATCATTATCATCATCATCATCATCATCCTTCACCGGTGTGGAAAGCAACGGGAAGCTACCACACCTACAATTCCCTAGTAAAGCTGCAAGCATAGCATGCCTTCGGACAGAATTACTATGGATGGATTCTAAAAAGAGAACCATTTTATTGTAACTATATAGTGAAAAGATTATTTATGTTATTACAGGCACAATGAATGGCATTCCATCTGCAACTAATCCTAACGTCAAGGTGTCCACGATCTATACACCCTCTGGTGTTGTAATTACACAAGCTCGTGAAGTTGGAACAGGCAATCCATCATGCAGTGTACCAATAGGCAGCACTACCAGCATACCGTAAGTTCTTTTTTAATTATGTGTTTGTACAAATGCCGTATTTTCTCGAATTAAGGTTGTACTCTTACATATTTTACATATCTCATTTTCTTGCATTTATCTAAAAAAAAATAGAGTAAATTAGTCCTACATCATTTCATAATTATTGAGCGACTTTTCTGTTTGTTACTTGTATTGGATTGGGTATGGGAAAAAAGGACTGAAAATCACAAGAATGTGTGGATAAAAATTAAAAGGAGGTACTTAGATATAAACCGACAAAATATTTTGGCCGAATGTGCGGGAAAACGATCACTGTTTTTTGCAAAGAGACGTAAAACAAGTTTGGGGAAAATAATCTTATATACTCAACCTAGGATTAAATTTATATATTTATTATTTATTATTAATAAATTAATATATTTATCAGGGCTTGCTTGGTTTAGGTTAGGGGCATGGAATTTTTTTTTAAATTAGCGACGATCACGATATGCGAATATGTCCAATGTGCGGGAGCTTTGAAGACTAGATACATATATTAGGAAAATGTAAGGATTTAGAATATTGGAGACGTCAGTTATTACCGGAAAAATTTCTAAATTCAAATCGTGTAAGATTGGCATGCTAGGAGTTACTGGTAAACCCAGAAAATTGGATAAACTTGGGTAGATTTCTGTACAAAACGCGGAAAATAAGAACAACACTTATTCAGGAATAAATTAATATGTTAACAAATTGCAATACCATTAATTCTTAATAATTCTACATAACTAAGTTAATGTATAATGTAATTGTATTGATATCTAATTGTAATATTATTGTGTTTTCTTTTTTTTTTTTTTTTTAACATCAACTTATTGTAACGGGCAGTCAACAGCACGTACGGCTTACTACTCGTGCGATCCATATTTGTAAATAACATTGTATGTATCTTACTTTTAGTTTAATAAAGTCCTTATGTATGTATGTATGTATGTATGTATTCGGGAAGTCTCGACCAACCTCTTTTCTTTTCAGATTTTTCTCAGTTGTCAAGGGAGTAAATGCTTGGTTCATATTCTACTATATTCATCATTGTTGTAGATTTTATTTTTGGATGACCCTAATGTTAAAACAATATTTAAATCAATTCAATAGAGAAACACATGCAAAATCAATAAAATACTCATCCTACAATAAGATGTTAAAGCGTCTGAAAATAAGAATTAATAAAATATAGTTTCTTTAAATGCAATATTTATTTTCTCGAAAAAAAACTAATTTTAAATTATATTCGCATGATCGATTTTCAATAAAAATGTACAGGTTAATTCGTTGATCGTAACTTATCTGTTCGGTTCCAATTAATTAAAAATAATATATTTATCCATACACATATATTCTTTTTTTTATTCCCACAGTTTTTCTGTTATTCATTATCTACAGTCGCTTTATATTTGAAATATTTAATTTAAATGTAGAATTGTTAATGAATATACGGTTTTCATAAACATAAAAACATTGGACAAGTTATGTAAGCCAAATAACGAGCACATTTCCCAATTTGCATCTTACTATCTATTATGTTCATCATCATCATCTTCAAGGTATGGGTCTGTTGGCCCGTGCCGCTCCCCGGCGCACTATTATGTTCTTGTACATAATTATTATCTTTCAGCCTTCTTATTATCTTTCAGCTTTTCTGCACTCTCTTCTATATTTTACATAAATATTTTTTTCTTCTTTCATTAATAGCACAGTATTACGTATTTTATATTTTATTTTCTGGTTTTATATAACCATCTCTACAAATTACATTGATTCAGTGGTGCTTGATATCTAAATTTTAGCACGGGCAGATATAGGCTAAAACGAGAGAGACAGGTTGCTTTGACACTACATAACGAGCCCCGGCTAGTGATCAATATTCAGAAATACAGCAACAGTGATACTATATTTTGTTTCGTAGGAGTGAACCATAAATGAAATCAACAACATGGTTTGATTCACTATACGCTTTATTATAATTATAAAAATTGCGTTGATGAAGGGTGGATTTTTCTTTCGAGAATTAGCCCCGGAAGCCCCAAAGACGAGACGCCAATATAACTCTTATTTTAATTGTGTTTAATTATATATTAATTATATTTTACATATGTTGATTAACAAGTTTATGTTTCATAATCTACAATAAATTTTCATATTTAATTCAGAAAATATTTGATATTTCTCAGATGAAGAATAATACATGAAGTATTTTCTTTAATCGATATGCTAAAAATATGAATAAAGTAAACAGAGTCCTATATTATTTATTTTCAGTAATTTATAAGCGCTTAACATTTCTACAAACTTTTTAATAGTATATTACGATGCGAGGTTGGAAAGTGGTTTTTACAGAATCGAGGAAAATGTTTAAAAACCGAGCGATAGCGAGGTTCTGTAAAACACTTCACAAACGTGCGTTGTACATTATTTTTGCGCGATGGTGTTTTCAAAATAATAAATAATAGTAAAATAATAGCATATTTGTTGGAAATATTTGCGTCCATTATAAACAATTGACTAACGTTAACAGTGTGGGCAATGTTTATTAATTGAAACAACAGGAGTCCTTGAGAACAATTATTGATAACATGGCCGCAAGTACATATTTATTGTTTTATATTGTTTCAAATAAAGTTCAGCTCATTTAAAATGCAGTGATTTGTTTCGTATAATGTATATTAACACTACCTTTTGGATATTTTTATATATACATTGTACATAGTATGCCTATAGGGCAGTAGTTTTAGGGCCCGCGGTTTGTAATATGTAATATTACAGTATAGTTATTTAGGTTGGCAACCCCGAAATGTAGGAAGTTGAACTTTCAATCATGGTCGCCATTGCTGGTAAGTACGACAAAACGCACTATCTCTCAAAAACAAATGATACGTTTTCTTTTACCTTAACAATGCAATTTGGTAAGGCCTATGTGACGGATTTTTAAGGTTATGTAAATCAAAATTATATTTTTAAATATGGTTTTCGTAGAATTTAAAGCACTATTTAATATTTTAAATAACAATGGATGATTAATAATTTTTGTCGAAGTGATCCTTTAATGTTATAATATTGTAGTCTAGAGCCATACTGTGCTAAGACCATTTTTTTAGAATATTTGTTATGAGAGTAAATGAATGTCCCATTTCCACGGGGATTTTTAGAATAAAATAGGAATTCGACATTTCGATTACAAATGCTATTTGAAATCGAAATATCGAATTCCTGTTTTATTATATGGGTAAGCTCACCACATATACTTCATATATGAACTAGAACCACACTGTTTTAAGTCATTTTATAATATATTGTTATGAGATTAAGTAAATGTCCTATAACCTCATAACAAGAAATGTAAAATAAAATTACAACAGCATGGTTCTAGACTATTGATTAGTAATAATTTAATATTGTAATGACTCATGACCATCGTGTGTGATTCTATGAACATGTTCAATTATAACAAAGGCGAAACATATATCACTATAAAATTATTTCCATTAACAATTTAATTTCATTACCAACGTTTTAAAATTTAATCTTGACTAAGTCTATCTCTTTTGAAGTTAGTAATAAATAAAATGGCATAATTATCCTTAAATATAAAACCTTATCTGACGGATATAAGCATCTCCTTGTAATTTTCTAAGCCCATGTTTCCCTTAACAGAGATTTAGGCGCTCTCCCTCTACAGGGAAGAATTTGAACGATACTAATTTAGTTATACTTGTTTTCGTATAGATGTCACTTGAGTGGTCCGTGGTCAGCGTTCCGCCTCATACCGACATCTAGGAAACCAAGGTAGTACTAGGACGGGAAAATTCAGTAAATTTTGCTTAGAGGCCTTTCCATTCAGGCTTATGGATCTTTTACGAGCCTGAAAATCTTCAGACTCGGGACCCACGGCTTAAAGTCCCTCCCGGAGGACTGGCTCCTTGGATTTTTCCATCCTAAAAAAACCATCGACCCCGGCCGGGTTTGAACCCGTGACTCTCGAGACCAGAAGCAAGGAGCATAACAACTGGTCCACCGCGGCCGATGGGATAATTAATTGAAAATAATAGGAGAGTTTAACTGCTGCTACACTTGCTTTCAAAATTTCTCAAAAGATATAATTTATCAACAGTTTATATTTTTGCAATCATAAATAACAGAGCTTCATGTTTATTATCTTTAGGATTTATTTTCTTCATGATATGACAGCGATTGTAAAAAAAAAGTATATTTCATACTCTTCTAAAAATTATCATTCAATTCTTCGGGCCTAGTAAATTGGATCCCGATCAACTTCCGAAAATTGGGTCGGGAAATTGGATCTCCGATCTAGGTAAATTGGGTTCTGGGTCCAGGCAGCATTCTCTAATGTTCTTCCCTGCATTGATTATTAATTTTGTATGGTACTATTAATTTGTTACAAATAGAAAGGCGTTAGGCGGCTCCGTGGCGCTCGCCTCTCACCGCTGGGGTCCCGAGATCGAGTCTCGGTCACTCCATGTGGGTTTCGTGGTGGACGAAACGGAATTTGGGCAGGTTTTCTAGGGATTTTCTCCCGTTTTCTCCCTGCCACAATTTCATTCCACCATTTCTCCATACTCATCTCATCCATTTAGTTTCATTTCGTTCATCTGCCCCTGTGATGGTTGGCCGGCACCCTTGCATTCATAGACCTCTAGGCCTATATAACGGGCTTCATCTCATCCCATCCGTCGATCCGACCCTGAGTTGAACACAAGTTGAGGATATAACTATAATAAGAAAGGTGTTATTATTTGAAGAAAAAATAACGAAGTGAACAACAATTCAACCAACCATCATTTTGTTGTATTCAAAGATTTACAATCTGGAATTTACATTTCACGTAGAAGTTCAGGCTAAAAAAGAAAGGAAAAGGAACAATTTATTGCTTAAAAAATATACTGCTGATAACGAGACAAATTAGTACGTTAGAATTTGTAAAATTTGCGAGTTTTAAATTTTTACCATCAGGATAAAAATAGTTGTCAGCCTAACTTTTTTACTTACTTACTTACTCACTGGCACTATCGAACCCGTAGGTTCATGGCCGCGCCGACATACGCTCTCCATACATCCCTATCCTGAGCTAATACTTTCCAATCATTCCCTGTATAATCTACTTCCCTCAAATCATAGTTAATGTTATTCTCCCACCTCATTCTTGGTCTACCAACTGGGCGTTTTCCCTCTGGCTTTCCTACAAGAAGCTTCCATGCAAGTCTTTCATTCCCCATACGTGCAACATGTCCTGCCCGTCGCAGTCTACGAGACTTAACTGTTCTTATTATATCTGGCTTCCTATAAAGACCATGTAGTTCATTGTTATGTAGTCTTCTCCATTCACCTGTCTGTTCATCTCTCTTTGGTCCAAAAATTTTCCTAAGTACTTTATTCTCAAATACTTGTAATCTCCTTTCCTCCCTTAAAGTAAGAGTCCATATTTCGCACCCATATAATATAACTGGTAGAATAATAGTTGTATATATTTTCAGTTTAACGTTTTTTGAAAGGAGTTGGGATATCAAGAGTCTCTGCAATGCATAATAGCACGCATTTCCAGAATTGAGCCTATGTTTAATTTCTTTCTGCATCTCATTCCTATTTGTGATTATTGTTCCCAGGTATTTGAATTCAGCCACTTCCTCAAAATTTCCCTCATTTGCCATTAGCTGTCCATTTCCATTATATAATGAATTCCTACATGTGACCATATATTTATTTTTATTGATATTTACTTCCAGTCCTAATTTCTTAGTGTTACTCAATAGTGTGTGCGTGTTGTCCTTTAGTATCTGCTCGCTATCGGCCAATAATACATCATCAGCATAAACTAACAGCTTATTAATACCATTAAGTTGTAAGCCTTCCTCATTCTCTAAAGATTTAATTGCATGCTCTAGTACAAAATTAAATAGTAGAGGAGATAGTGCATCTCCTTGCTTCAACCCATTCTGGATTTCAAAAGTGTCCGAAAACTGTTTGCCTACACGCACCCTACTAATTTTTTTAACATCATTAATTGTTGGGGGTCGATCCAACAAACCTCCACGCAGTGTTACCTAGGTAATGCTAATAATTTACCTATTATTGCCCTTTTTGACCGGGACGCAATTTACCTTATACCCTTTTCCGAGCCGAACCCTTACAGCCTTTTTGAGAAGCAATTAATTTATTTAGAAAGGAACAAAATCCCCTTTAACTTCTGATTATATTTCTTACTATTTTGCACGTGTATTAGTTTATTTATTATGCATAATTTTCCCTTACTTAAGAGGATAACATTCGTTTGACTTTTTTAGTTTTATTAGACTTTTATCGCATTTTCTAGAATCGGGGCCTAGTTTTTAGGCACCGACTCCCTTCCTTCCTTCCTTGGCATTATAGCTTTGTTATACAAATTACGTAAGAAAATCTGAATAGTCAAAGTATGAGTATTTTAATGATATCAGTAAATTTAATTTGTTTTATTATCCAGAATATTTTTAACTACTTTAATACGAGATCTGTAATTTTATTTTTCATCATTGTGATTTTAATAAAGAGATAATAACTGATGCAGATGATAACACAGTGTGGAGTTTACTTAAGATAAAGTTCAACAGGTTCGATAAAGAGCCTCCAGGTGTTGGAATCACCTGATTGAAGCATATGTTCACAAGAACACAGATTGGAACAGTCACCTTTAGATAAAATCAATTCAAGTTCAAGTAACAGTGAAGAAGAGTTCAGGGGTGTGATTTACTTTTCCACGTCTTAAAAAGTCTTCATTAGTGTTTCCTTCGAAAGATAACTAAATCGATAAGTTCCTTGTTGTAGATCTAGACTTAATGCACTAAAATAACCTCAAACCCTAAACAAAAGGAATCTGAGAAAAGAATGCCCCGGCCTCTTCACGTTGATTTTTAATTGTGTCGCAAATAACCTTAGATATTTGTTAAATGAGCTAATACTCACCTAACTAAGGATAAAAATAATATATACAACAATTGTTCAAAGCACTGTAATACAGGGCTGGGAGGTGTGGAATATAGATTACAGGCCTATATTTTTGAACAAGCTTCCATCAGCTGAAATAGAGTGTTTAAGGAGAAGCTACAGGAAATGTTGATTAGAGAAATCAAAAAATAAAGAGAAGGATAGCAAATCTGCAAACAAAGAACTGAAAAAATGGAAATGGAAAGAGTATTAGGGCCAAGCACGCAAAGAGTATAAAAAAAAGTTTAGAGAGAAGTAAATTAGGATGCATGAAAAGAGGATGGAGAAATAAAGTGGATCACGAAACGATCCATGTTATCGGATGAATATATGGTTTCTAATAACAAACTTCCATAGTCAGGGAACTTTATCTGGTGATCATCTGCCTTTCAAGTATTAGGCCCAGTGGCCCGTTACGGTTTCCCGCCATCTCCGAAAAGGTCGACCCACAGATCTTCTGCCTCGAGGAATGTAGTGAAGAATTTGTTTTGGTATTCTGTGACGATCCATGCGCTGAATATGGGATAGTCAATTCTTTCTATATTCTTGGAGGTATTCAGATATAAGTACGATGTTTAACTCTCTGGCTATTGTTGAATTTCTTTGGTGGTCTAAAAGGCTAAAACCTGCAGTTCGTCGCAGAAATTTCATCTCCGTGGCTGTAATATGACGGTCATCCTGAGTTCTGATGGTCCAAGCTTCACTGCCATAATAGATTATGGGTCTAGCGAGAACTTTATAGATTTTCATTCTTGTGTGTCTCTGCACTTTTGATGGTTTAAAAACTTGGTTGATAATTCTTAAAGCTTTATTATAGTTTTGTATTTTAAAGGATATATCACATTCCTCATTATAAGTTAGATTATATCCTAAGTATTTTAATGAATTTACTTGCTCTAATATTGAATTCTATCTGGTGATATTGATGTAAATAATCCATGGTCTGCGTTATTTCATTTCAGAGTAATTTGATGATGAGTCAAAAATACATTGGCCTTGGACCGTCATTTCATCGCAATTTATACTAACCCCTAGATACTAGAGAGTGTTTATATCATGTGACAGTTTCCACTTCTTCATAAGAGAGCCACCAGGCGTCTCATTACTGAGAAACTATAATAATACATATAATGGGTATGTTGGGAATTTCACATGGTTCATATAAGTGTAAAGTGCTCAGAAGAAATAACACATTCCATTCCACCGCTATATTTCATAATAGTTTCTTTTAACAAATGCATTTAATAAATAGACAAGAATAAAACTATGATAGGACGCGTAACTCGGGTACTAGGAAAGAAGCACAAAAATATGTTAAAGAAATCTGAACTGAAAATATTAACAACTTTATTTAGTTGGCCGATCAGTGACACAGGAAACTGGAGAATTAAATATAACCATGAACACTTGTACAAAGAGGGGCACGCCGTAGCGTAGTGGTTAAGACACTGAGCTACAAGCCGGAGGGTCGAGGGTTCAAGTCCCGTTGGGGTCAGGATTTTTAAACTGACCCTCTGACGGCACTATGGCCCTGGGGTCGACTCAGCCTCTAACGTAAATGAGTACCAGACGCTTGTTCTGGGTGTAAAGGCGGCCGTCACGCAGGGCTGACAACCCGGCTGACATAAAGTGTCGATTGACTAGAAAAAGTGGGAGCCTTAACCTCCTACTACCCCAAGGGCCTCCGGGTCTGTTGTGGGAGCACTTTACTTTACTTTTTACTTGTACAAAGAATCAGAGACGCCAACAATAATTAAATGAAAATTATTACAATGATGGTTTCAGTTTTTTTAACGAAAAGATTTTTTGTTGGTTACTGTGAAGGAGCCATAACCAGGAGCTGTTGATTTTTTTTTTTTTTTTTTTACTTTGAGCAAATGGAAATGAAGGCTACGGACAGAGAAGAAAAATGGAGGTAGAGATTGAGGAAGACGAAGTCCCATCTGGGATTGTAGAACCATTTCTAATGATGATGAGAAATGTATTTAGTATAGATAAATAAACAGCAAATTACTCTGTATCCGAGAACAAGCGGTCCCTTTTATCAGAACATTCAATATTATTGAACAATATTTGAATTTTTTAAGTAAAATTAATATTTAGTATAATCTTCTTCTTCTTCTTCGGCTTTCCCCCACTTATAGGTTTGCCATCTTCAGTTTCCATTTATCCAATCTCCCTCTTCCAAATTCCTATCATCCATTATGGTTGTGACGTAGGTTTCCCATTTCCATCTTGGTCTGCCACGTTAATTTCTTCCAGGGGGTGACCATTGGTATATATTTTCTCGCCATCTTTCATTTTCCATTCTTTGTATAATCACAAGTATAAAATTTCACTGTAAGTGTATAAGCAGCACGAGAGTAAAAAGAGTAGGTATGTGTGAGTTCCATTGCACTTTTCATACTCCGGTATAAGGCGTTAATGTGATACCCACCTCATAGGCTACTTGCAGGGTGGAGTGGGTAGCTTATGTTTAAATGTTTGTATAATGCAAGTATGTTGTGTGAGGAATGATGGTGATGGAGAAAGTAGAAAGCAAGAAGTCTACGTCAATCGAAAAGCACCATCCTCGTCCGACGATCGATTCGCTAGCAACAATCATCATCATCATGCCCTTTATCTCCTATCAGGAGCATAGGGCATCCACAAAGTGTCGCCAACGGATCCTATTCTGAGCCAACTTCTTCACTCCCCTCCAGGTTTTCCCCTCCTTTGCAATTTCTTCAACGATGGTTATTTTCCATGTCTGTTTCCGTCTGCCTCTTGACCTGTGATCTTGGGAGTTCCAATCCAATGCAATTCTCTCAGTCGAATCATGGTATTTTCTTAATGTATGTCCTATCCAGTTACATTTTCTGTTTTTATTTCTATTTAATTTATTTTTGGTCATTTGTTTCCATAATTCTTTATTTGATATTATTTCCGGCCATTTTGTTCCTAGTATTTTCTTTAGGCATTTATTTATATAGGGAAGTTCGGGTAATGTGGACCCTTCTGTTTGAGTGGACCCTATTAATATCTTCTTTAATTGGTGCTCCCTCGAACAGAAAATATTTTTAACTTGCTCTCCTCATTAACTTTGACGGGTTCAAGGCCAGTTTATTTTATTATTTGTGCGAAGAAAGAAAGGTTTATTGTGATATGTATGAAAATTATAAGTAATGTTACGAGTGATTCCAAATTATCGATACATTCACGACTCACGAAATGAGGATTTGGAAATCAAGAGTGGCATTTGTTAGGACTATTTAACGAATAAAAATTAAGCTGTTTACTCACAAATCATTATTTGAATATAGTTATTTTAAAATGTTTATATATTTAATGTAAACGGCGATGTTTGAAAACAAGTGAGAAACGATTGGTACGCTTCATTTGCATCTTTGTTCATCACTGCAACCAGACCATATTATTTATTGTCAAAGGAACGCAATATTGTAAGAATGCACTCTGGTGGAGAAAAAATAAAACACATCAAACTGTATATTAATTCAATTCTGATATCCTATGATGTAAATATCATTATCTTTTTCTGGAATGTTATTACCTGGGAAAAAATACATTTAAGAAAGTGCAAACAGTGGTTTCTTTTTTGGTGGTATAATCAATTGCTACAATGTTTTTATATTAACTCCCGCATGCATTATGTGTTGACATTCATGCACTATATATACAATCTGGTAGCTGTATTTCTTACGGAGTCAGTCACTGCAAAATAATGCTATGACCTATTTAGAACGTTAAAAAGGAGGTGCTTTCTTTATTATGATAAACTTTAGTTGGTAAAATCTAGGCGAAACACGAGTGTGATTGGTTGTAAAAAAATCATTGAAACGTGATTGGTCATTGACTCCCATTTGGGGCATGAGTTAAATAGTCACTGTAATTAAACAAAATTCAAATCCCTTAATTAAAAAAAGATATAAACAACAAATTCAAAACAGGGATCCAAATTACGCGAAGTTCCTCTATATATTTGTAATTTATTTTCTATGATTTCACTAGTTTTCCAGGTTTCACAAGCATATATTAGCACAGATTTAACGTAACTATTAAATATTATTTAACTTAGTATGTATAGGGATAAGCTTGATTTCCATACTGTACATAACTAGACAAATGCTTGAGTCAGATCTTGCTATCAACAGTATCATCCAATTATTTACTGCGGAGGGGTTTGGAAATTAATATAGACATCATAGCTTTTAAAAACTACAGCTCCACCCATCCTGGTCCCAAGACTGATAATTTTAAACTTAAAATTTCCAACCCCGTCATGCATCGAACCCAGACCCGCTAGTAAAAAGCCAAGGTATGCTTTTATATGAACTATCCCTGCACACTATAAGCATAGATATCCCACCCAACACGAAGTCAAAAGTCAAATATTTAAATTGAACAAGATTGCGGTTCTTAAGATTACGGTATCTCACATTGTGAAAAATTCTTGTTACTGGTATTTCGTATCAAGTATTTACAGAATTGATACCGTCAAAAATCTTATCTTTCTGAGCGAGCGCACTATCTTCTTTGTTTAGATAATATATAATCTTCATTTCACATATTGGTTTAAATGTAACTACGTAACGTTATTCTATCAATGTTGCAATCCTTTGTTTATATCATACAGCACAATATAAACTGTTCGCCTTCTTCAAGTGGCACTACAACTCTGTATGAGTTCAACACACCTTCCAAACAGCCATGTTTTAAATACCATCATAAGGACTGTGCGGATTTTCTATATTGAACTCCTTGTGTTTTTTAATAAATCGAGTTTTAGCCTAAAGCCGAATTCCAAATACTAATTAAGAACTTCCCTAGCTGATCTGCCCCCGTTCCTAGCACAGAGAACTCGCCATCTACCTTTCACTAGATAATACTTCTATTATGTCCACTACTTCTAAATTACTACTACTACTAATAATACTACTACTACTAATAATAATAATAATAATAATAATAATAATAATAATAATAATAATAATAATAATAATAGTAATAATAATAATAAAGATGGTAATAATAATTATTATTATCAACATTATCATTATCGGCCTCGAGGGTTAGGCCTTCTGCCCTGTTCCGTTTCAAAGTATTTGTTCACGCCATCTCTTCAATGGTCGACATATATGTATCACAGTCCGGCATGAATCTTTGATAAATTTACTAAATGTGATGTCCCCTGACGGCGTTACAGGCGCAGAGCTGAGACCTGCGTTCTCTCAAACAAAAATATAAAGTAGTCCGTCACGCAGGAACTGCGTAAAACTGGGGAAATTCTTCAGCAAGAAAAATGTGTGGTACGATTTTGTTGATTTTTCGAAATATGTGTTTATTTCGTTAATTAAATCGCGTGTATCAAGTTTTGTTGCCAGGAAATATAAATTTCGCCGATGTAACAGTTTTCAAATTTTGGGTTCCAGGTAAACCTCCACTCATAATGGTCCGATTTGCTGACTAACGAATTACATTTTACTTTTCTTATTTAAATGTTAAATGTGGTGTTTAGTTTCGATAAAAACGGCTGCCGCTTGTATGATTTTTAAATTTCACTATTTAGAACCCCTCTCCCCTCCGACCACTTCTGTGGTCTCGGGAAAACATCGTTCCCTCTTACGCAGCGGGGCCGGATTTGATTCTCGTATTGGACATATTTCCTGTTAGGTTTCTTCGGGTCTCTCCTCATCTGTAAGACAAAACAGGGAGGTTAAATGAAGATAAAGAGAGAAACAGGCAGATTTTGCTGGTCCGATTTTGCTGGTTAACGAATATGATCTCACTTTTCTTAATCAATTGTTATATGTCGAGTTTGATTCAGAAAAAAATGACGACCACTAGAGTGTTAACACACACACACACACATATATATATATATTATATATATATATATATATATATATATATATATGAAAAGAAAAATGAATGCTTGAGTCGGGATTTCAACCCGAGTCTCTAAACTGTGTACGTTTAGCGCTCTAACCAACTGAGCTACTCAAGTATTCCAACACAAACATACATTTTTCTTATATATGTAGTATTCTCAATTCACACAAGAGGTAGCGGGAAGTCGTTCCAACTGACATCTAGTGGTCAATATAACAGTTAAGCAAATTTTTAAACAGAATATTTACTTTATAGCAGTAACGCTTGTATCTTTTTTGGTGCCTAGTAAGTAATATCGATGAAGAAATAATGGATAATTACAATCCTTCGGAATTCCTATGAACTGTGAGTCACACAGATGGACTATTCAAGGTTTGCTGATAAAATATGCATTATTTATTATCCGAAATTCATTACACCTATTTCACCTAAGGTACATTATGGTTATAGTATGTGTCAAAGTTGTGATTCGTCATTTTTTTAAACTAAAGTTTTTTATGAACTAGAATATACTGTATATAAAAGACTAATTACAAATATCTTAATAATAAAAAATGGAAACTGCAAAGGATATTGTTAAAGAGGACAATTAAGACAATATTGTCAACGTAATGAGGAGAAATAATCGGTTGAATACAGAAATCTTACTTGGGAAACTATCAGAAAAGACGAAGGGGGAAGACCACGCTCTATACGGGAAGAGGATTTTAAAATAAATATATGTATGAGGCGTTCTAAAGGTGGATATTGGGTAGATCAGAAGAACTGTAACAAGAGGATATATATTTTATTGACGAAAATTGTGTCACCACATATACTATTCTAATAACTGAATTAAATAAATTGTGAATGAAAAATATTAATTTTCCGTATCTCTTTTAGTATGGAGAGTTAAATGAAATACTTTTCCTTTGTGGTAAAGTGAGAAATGTTTTAAGAAAAACAATTTTCTATGGAAAAGAAATATAAGTAATCGTACTTTTAATGAAAACCATAGACCTCCCTAATAAGAGTTCCATATGCTAACGCATGCCGTTCCGAAAAATTATTTTGTGATAAGTTTAGAGTATTTTTTTAAGTATGTGTTAAAATTTTATTTTTAACTTATAATTTCAATTTTTGTACAAATGTTTAATTATGCATTATAATATAGGAGAGTTCGGGTAATGTGGACCCTTCTGTTTGAGTGGACCCTGTTAATATCTTCTTTAATTGGTGCTGCCCTCGAACAGAAAATATTTTAACTTCTTCCCCTTCAACTTTGACGTGTTTAAGGCCAGTTTATTTTATTATTTGTGCGAAGAAGGGTTTATTTGTGATATTTATAAAAATTGACATTTTAAAAGTTTTTTCAAGCTAAGAATCGATTCTTAATTTCTGCTATTGAATATTATAAATATTGAAAAATCATCTAAATATATTAAGTAGCTGTCTTAATATACTGACGGGTTTGGTTTGATATTATGTGACATGGCGGCTGTATAAAATAATTAAACGTAACAAAGGAATTCGGTTAATGTGAAACCTCCACGAGGCAGTTAAAGTGGACCTGGGTCCACTTCACACGAATACGTATATTTTATCAATGAGGATGCTGTCTGTTAAAACCATGCACTTAATTAATTTTATTTAATATCCTTGAAATTTTATTAAACCCAAATATCGTCGTTGTCTGCACATGAATGACGTGTGAATCAACATTATTCAGACGTATATAATCAACAATAATTTTCAAAACATCAAATAAATATTAATGATTTTTAATTACAATCAACCATAAATACTTTCAGATTAATTTGTGCCTGCCTGTATATATTAATAAAGTAAATTAACTTAAAAATAGACTAAAGGCTAAGGTGGACTCTAGGGTCCATTTTATCCGAATATGGAGGTTAAAGTGGACCTTTTTTGTAATGTAAAAAAGTTTATATCTGAATAAAATAACAATGTTATTTCATAGTTACAACACTAATTATAATCACTGTAATTAAACAAAATTCAAATCACTTAATTAAAAGAAGAAAAACAACAAATTCAAAACAAGGGTCCAAATTACCCGAAGTTCCTCTACATATATAAGGCTTACATCTAATAAAATTCATGTGTGGATCTCAAAATCTAAGTCACTTTTTTTTTTACTGGTCGGCTGTACGTTGTTTTAAACGTTACCAATTCGTGAGCCATTTCGTTAATTTCTAATTGTATTAATAACTACAATAACCAGTAAGCTTAAGAATTCCCGAAAGCTATAATTCTGAAACTGTTTCGCTTTGTCCTGTCTCACAGTGAAAAGAAAGAGAAAGTTATATTTTCCTGTCTTCTGAATTTTATAGATGAAATTATGTTTCCAGTTTCTCTGAGTGGGTTTGTTAAATCGGGCACCGCTAATTAAAGTCTCTGCATATCTAATGTCTTACTGTCTCTATGTCAAATAAAGTAATATTGAATCAGTTTTCTGACCATGTCTTATGACATAAATAAAAGCATATATATTTTTATAAAACTCCAATTTTAATAAGCCTATATTCGCATTTGCTGCGGAGATATGACGTAAATAAAAAGCATATATGTTTTTATTCAATGCCACCAATTTGTCATTTCGACATTTCTGGTATTCTCTCCTGGCATTGGTGTATTGTAACACGCCTGGAAGGCGGGGTTATGCTGCCCCAATGATATGATGGGTGATGAAGATGTGTCAGAATAGGCATTAGGGCCTAATTCTAAGCTTAATCTAATGAGGTGAATATGATAATGATGGCCAGATTATATTCAGTGACCGTTTGGACTTTAAAGTTTCTTGACATTCGTCTTACAGGTGAAGAAATACCCCGAAAAAGGAACCTCACCCAGGAAACTTGTCCCGACCGGGGCCGGCTGCGTGACAAGGTATCACGCTACCTCCAGACACAGCGGTGGACTTTGATAGCATTTAAAAAACTTTAACTTGACTATTTAACTCATGCCCCAATGAACAATCACATTTCAATGATGTTTTATTTACAACCAATCACAGTCCTGTTTCGCCTAGAATTTACCAACTAAAGTCTATCATAATAAAGGAAGCGCCTTATTTTTAACATTCTAAATAGGTCATAGCATTATTTTGCAGTGACTGACTCTGTAAGAAATACGGCTACCAGATTGTATGTATAGTGCATGAATGTCAGCACGTAGTGCATGCGGGAGTTAATATAAAAAACATTTGTATCAATTGATTATACCACCAAAAAAAACACTGTTTGCACTTTCTCAAATGTATTTTTTCCCAGGTAATAACATTCCAGAAAAATATAATTGTCATATTAAATCTTAGGACATCAGAAATGAATTAATATACAGTTTGATGAGTTTCATTTTTTCTCCACTAGAATGCATTCTTACAATATTGCGTTCCTTTGGCAATAAATAATATGATCTGGTTGCAGTGATGAACAAAAGAAGCAAATGAAGCGTACCAATCGTTTCTCATTTGTTTTCAAACATCGCCATTTACATTAAATACATAAATATTTTAAAATAACTATATTCAAATAATGATTTGTGAGTAAACAGCTTAATTTTATTCGTTAAATAGTCCTAACAAATACCACTCGTGGCATTACTTATAAATATATTCTTATTAACTGCGGAATTGTTGAAATTTTCACAGTTTGTCGCATTAAGTCATTATCATAACAGTCTTGATCCTAGCAACCAGAATTACGACGATAACAAAGATGATCGATGACACAAATACGATCTCATGACTTTCTCAATTGTTAAAACTTCTTCCAACTAAGTGCTATGCATGGATAAACGAACAGGTACAGATAATTGTTCTTATATAGAACAGATCTCAGAATGTAGGACTAATCTTTAAAGCTTCTATAGGCTTACTAGCTGTCAATTGCCTACAGTTAATATGTATAAGGTATTTTCGGTAGAGTCTTTACACCGGGACAGATGCCAGTTATAATGCCCAAGTTGATCTTTCTCCTTACACGCGTGTAAACCAATGTGAGTGAAGTGGATATTATAGTAAATACCATTATTTTATAAATACTTGCTTCGACCTTTCAAATTTTACTGTTAACAATGTTCAGTTAAATATTTGAACGTAATATATACATTTATGTTTACAATTACACTTTCACATAATACTAGGTTCTTAATAGAACCTCAGGTTACGTGCATATTTATCGGTCTTATAAAATGTCAATTATCCTCATGTGAAAACTTTCCCAGAAGCTCGGAAAAAGAAGCCACACACTTGTGCAGGGTGAGACGCCACAGTCACTATTATCGTTATTATTAAAATGTAATCAATATTAATTAGTTTATCTTTAATCAGGTTGCAGTGTCAGTTTTCTGAGATGTAGTGTGTCTAGCTACGTGTTATATGACACTGGTTCGATTCCGGCAGCAGCCTTTATACCTTTTTTCTTCTGAAAAGGACAAACCTGAGGACAGTTACAAGAAAAGAGTCGAAACTCAAGTTTGTAATAAATATACTGAGTGTTGGAGAATTATTACACAATAAAAGAAAAAGCAGACTGAATTCAGTACTGCGACTGCTAGAACTGGATGCATGACATCTATACGTATGACGCCCGCGAATGTGTGCAATAATTGTGGCAGAATGAAATCTAGGAATTGCATCTTAGTAATGAGAATTAAAGAATGAGACATCTCTCCCGGAGGATGTAACGTGTAATGAGAATTAAAGAATGAGACATCTCTCCCGGAGGATATAACGTGTAATGAGAATTAAAGAATGAGACATCTCTCCCGGAGGATGTAACGTGTAATGAGAATTAAAGAATGAGACATCTCTCCCGGAGGATGTAACGTGTAATGAGAATTAAAGAATGAGACATTTCTCCCGGAGGATGTAACGTGTAATGAGAATTAAAGAATGAGACATCTCTCCCGGAGGATGTAACGTGTAATGAGAATTAAAGAATGAGACATTTCTCCCGGAGGATGTAACGTGTAATGAGAATTAAAGAATGAGACATCTCTCCCGGAAGATGTAACGTGTAATGAGAATTAAAGAATGAGACATCTCTCTCCGGAAGATGTAACGTGTAATGAGAATTAAAGAATGAGGACATCTCTCCCGGAGGATATAACGTGTAATGAGAATTAAAGAATGAGACATCTCTCCCGGAGGATGTAACGTGTAATGAGAATTAAAGAATGAGACATCTCTCCCGGAGGATGTAACGTGTAATGAGAATTAAAGAATGAGACATTTCTCCCGGAGGATGTAACGTGTAATGAGAATTAAAGAATGAGACATCTCTCCCGGAAGATGTAACGTGTAATGAGAATTAAAGAATGAGACATCTCTCCGGAGGATTGTAACGTGTAATGAGAATTAAAGAATGAGACATCTCTCCCGGAGGATGTAACGTGTAATGAGAATTAAAGAATGAGACATCTCTCCCGGAGGATGTAACGTATAATGAGAATTAAAGAATGAGACATCTCTCCCGGAAGATGTAACGTGTAATGAGAATTAAAGAATGAGACATCTCTCCCGGAGGATGTAACGTGTAATGAGAATTAAAGAATGAGACATCTCTCCCGGAGGATGTAACGTGTAATGAGAATTAAAGAATGAGACATCTCTCCCGGAGGATGTAACGTGTAATGAGAATTAAAGAATGAGACATCTCTCCCGGAGGATGTAACGTATAATGAGAATTAAAGAATGAGACATCTCTCCCGGAAGATGTAACGTGTAATGAGAATTAAAGAATGAGACATCTCTCCCGGAGGATGTAACGTGTAATGAGAATTAAAGAATGAGGCATCTCTCCCGGAGGATGTAACGTGTAATGAGAATTAAAGAATGAGACATCTCTCCCGGAGGATGTAACGTGTAATGAGAATTAAAGAATGAGGCATCTCTCCCGGAGGATGTAACGTGTAATGAGAATTAAAGAATGAGACATCTCTCCCGGAGGATGTAACGTGTAATGAGAATTAAAGAATGAGACATTCTCTCCCGGAGGATGTAACGTGTAATGAGAATTAAAGAATGAGACATCTCTCCCGGAGGATGTAACGTGTAATGAGAATTAAAGAATGAGACATCTCTCCCGGAGGATGTAACGTGTAATGAGAATTAAAGAATGAGACATCTCTCCCGGAGGATGTAACGTGTAATGAGAATTAAAGAATGAGACATCTCTCCCGGAAGATGTAACGTGTAATGAGAATTAAAGAATGAGACATCTCTCCCGGAGGATGTAACGTGTAATGAGAATTAAAGAATGAGACATCTCTCCCGGAAGATGTAACGTGTAATGAGAATTAAAGAATGAGACATCTCTCCCGGAGGATGTAACGTGTAATGAGAATTAAAGAATGAGACATCTCTCCCGGAGGATGTAACGTGTAATGAGAATTAAAGAATGAGACATCTCTCCCGGAGGATGTAACGTGTAATGAGAATTAAAGAATGAGACATCTCTCCCGGAGGATGTAACGTGTAATGAGAATTAAAGAATGAGACATCTCTCCCGGAGGATGTAACGTGTAATGAGAATTAAAGAATGAGACATCTCTCCCGGAGGATGTAACGTGTAATGAGAATTAAAGAATGAGACATCTCTCCCGGAGGATGTAACGTGTAATGAGAATTAAAGAATGAGACATCTCTCCCGGAGGATGTAACGTGTAATGAGAATTAAAGAATGAGACATCTCTCCCGGAGGATGTAACGTGTAATGAGAATTAAAGAATGAGACATCTCTCCCGGAGGATGTAACGTGTAATGAGAATTAAAGAATGAGACATCTCTCCCGGAAGATGTAACGTGTAATGAGAATTAAAGAATGAGACATCTCTCCCGGAGGATGTAACGTGTAATGAGAATTAAAGAATGAGACATCTCTCCCGGAAGATGTAACGTGTAATGAGAATTAAAGAATGAGACATCTCTCCCGGAGGATGTAACGTGTAATGAGAATTAAAGAATGAGACATCTCTCCCGGAAGATGTAACGTGTAATGAGAATTAAAGAATGAGACATCTCTCCCGGAGGATTGTAACGTGTAATGAGAATTAAAGAATGAGACATCTCTCCCGGAGGATGTAACGTGTAATGAGAATTAAAGAATGAGACATCTCTCCCGGAAGATGTGTACGTGTAATGAGAATTAAAGAATGAGACATCTCTCCCGGAGGATGTAACGTGTAATGAGAATTAAAGAATGAGACATCTCTCCCGGAGGATGTAACGTGTAATGAGAATTAAAGAATGAGACATCTCTCCCGGAGGATGTAACGTGTAATGAGAATTAAAGAATGAGACATCTCTCCCGGAGGATGTAACGTGTAATGAGAATTAAAGAATGAGACATCTCTCCCGGAGGATGTAACGTGTAATGAGAATTAAAGAATGAGACATCTCTCCCGGAGGATGTAACGTGTAATGAGAATTAAAGAATGAGACATCTCTCCCGGAGGATGTAACGTGTAATGAGAATTAAAGAATGAGACATCTCTCCCGGAGGATGTAACGTGTAATGAGAATTAAAGAATGAGACATCTCTCCCGGAGGATGTAACGTGTAATGAGAATTAAAGAATGAGACATCTCTCCCGGAGGATGTAACGTGTAATATAATTATTTAATATAAAGGCTTGAAAAAAAATGCAATAGCAATATATATTTTTGCGTTTTGTTGTACTTACAGCAATGGTGATCACCATGATTGAAAGTTCAACTTTCTACATTTCGGGGTTGCCAACCTAAATAACTATACGTAATATTACATATTACAAAACGCGTGTGGGGAGTATAATCACTGCCCTCCATGTATACTACATACAGTGTATAACAAAAAATATCCAAAAGGTAGTGTTAATATACATTATATGAAACAAATCACTGCATTTTAAATGAACTGAACTTTATATGAAACATTATAAAACAATAAATACGTACTTGTCGCCATTTTATCACTAAATGGTCCCACGTCCTCCTATAGTTTCAACTAATAAACATTGCCCACACTGTTAACGTTAGTTAATTGTTATAATGAACGCAAATATTTCCAACAAGGATGTTATTATTTTACCATTATTTATTATTTTGAAAACACCATCACGCAAAAAAATAACGCACAACGCACGTTTGTGAAGTGTTTTACAGAATGTAAAAACCACTACCAACCTCGCATCGTAATATACTATTTTATACAATATCGAATGATTCGCCTGTAATTATATCAAAAGAGCGATGTAAATGAATTTAACCTCTAAGAGTAATCGTTTTATTTTAAAAAGTGTGGCATTTCTACCGAAAATACCCTAACTAGACCGAAAAAAAATCTCCTTATCAGCAAGGATTTGAAACTGAGATTTCCGTCTTTACGTGCTGGCGTTCTATCATTCAGGTACTTAGGAACACCTCCACACCAACATCCAATTTCCTCTCTCTTTAATGCTCCAAATTCCCCGAAAATAGTGAAACTGAATTCACAATATGTTTGTGGGTTTACTCCAATTTCGTGAGTACACTATGATGTAGTTTCGCTGTTATATCACTATGGTTAATTTCAAATTCGATATAGATATTAAAGTTCCAGACTAGGCATATATTGGCCATAGTTAAATGTACCGGTAACTAGAGATACAAATGTGCAACTCAGCCGGAATTTGAATCCAAGCATTTGTATTTATTACTTACATATGGCTCTCGTGTGTTTATTTTTAGGAGTGTGTTATACAATTTAGTAAAATAAAAGTAATATAAAAAGTTAAATAATAAATTTCATCACCATCATACGTCTACTTAAGACTGTGATCTCCTTCACAATTCTAACCATTCTTATCCATCTTCAATCATTGTTTTCCATATTATAACACTCAAATCTCTTAAATCCTTCAATCTAATCCAACAACATATAAGCCTAAACATTAGACTTCCCTCATTGACTCGTCTCCAAGTTTTTCTCCAAAAACTCTTATTATATGTGTGTATATATAGCTATATATATATATATATATATATATATATATATATATATATACATGTGTATGTGTGCGCGCGTGTGTGTATTCCGATGTTATAATTAAATTTTGATATTTATCAATGAAGACCAAATACCCTATTACATCAAAAGAAAAATTAGAACCTGATGGCTTCTTCTTCTTGTGGACGACGGTGACTTGGCACCGTCCACTGTGCTGCTCTGTAACTTACTAGGTTTCACATGGCAGCCAAATAATTTTGTGGCTATCGATAATGGGTTATAGCTCATTTCAACACTAGCCATATGGCGGCAAGATGTGTTCGCCGAGTGTGTCAACAAACTTAGTAAATTGTGAACATTGTCGCACTAAAATAGGGCATCAAAAACCGTACCGCTGGCAAGCAGAGAATCCGAAAGCCAGAGAGTGCAGCATGAGCCTCACTATATTAGGCGAGTGAATCTCGCACAATTTACTTGGTAGTCATCTTGAATTTTGAGCCAATGCTAGGCACAGATTAAAGATGCGATTCATAAAGAGAAAACGCTCCATAGGAGTGGAAAGTCCAGCATTGCCTCTGTAGTATCGCTTAAGGGGAAAGTACACTGTAGGTGGCCCTGAGCTTGAGCATTGTTGTTTACATTTTGGTTTTGTAAAGCATTGCTTGTTTTTAAGGCAGCAGTGAAGGATACATTTGGATTTACCGGCACAGAAGTGATGGTACGAGGCTGGGTTTGAGGTTTTGGAAGTTTAGGTACTGGTCGAGTAACTTTGTTATATTTTTCCTGGGCTGCCTGAAAGGCAGGACAGGCTCTGTAGTAAGCTGGATGACCAAACTCCCCGCAATTTGCACACTTAAGCAAATTTTTGTTGAACTGTGCTTCAGCTTTAACTGTACACTCTTTATGGTTGTGTGGCCCAGCACAGACAATACAGCGTGGAGTCTGGTTGCATCCAGGGAAAGTATGGTTAAAGGACTGGCAACGAAAACATTGCTTAAGCCCTGACCGTGGCCTGTATGGTTCAACAGCAACTACAGTGAACAAAAGCCGCTTCAAGTTCTCTAATTCGCGACCTTGAGGAGTATACTCCAACTCATGAATCCAAATAGGTATTTTGACAGAAAGATCATTTTCAGTTTTTGAAATTCGTTTTATCGCTTTGAGAGGATATCCCAATGAAAGGATTTCCTCTCGTATTTCATTTAGAGGTGTACTTGAAGGCAACCTTTTATGTACCAGCCTCAGCGGAAGATCTTTTTTCAGCTCATAGGTATAGTATTCATTTTTTAAGGAATAAAAATACTCCTTTAGCTTTGAAAAATCATCCACATTTGATGCGTAATACCGCAATCCTTCTGATATATTTACTACTTTGAAGGGTTCGCTAAGTAATTTTCTAAGTTCTCTGTTCATACGGAACAATTCCCCATGACCAATTATAGTAATCGGCGGGGGTCTTGGTTCTATACGAACAGGACTACCAGAAGGTGCATTCACTGTCGGAGCTGTTGGTGTACTTTCCTCCATTGGTGATGACACTACCTATGAAGATGTTCCAACAGTTGAAGTAGAAGGCTCTGCAAGAGCCGAAAAAGAATTACTTGTGGCAACTGCTGGAACTTCAGCTGGAGCCTTCACCGTTTGCTTTGATTGACTTGGATTTCCAAAGCTAAATTCAAAATTCTTAACTCTTTCTCTGAGTTCTTTTACAATTGTACTATATATATATATATTATTTATTTATTTATTTATTTATTTATTTATTTATTTATTTATTTATTTATTTATTTATTTTTTATTTATTTATTTATTTATTGATGAGTATGCTACGCTCTTTCGATTTTGATTTTTTCTTTGATTTCTTTTTCCTTTTCCTTTCTTTAGTGATGTCCCCTATTGGTGCATCACTGACTTCAGAAACTGACTTAGATTCTATTTGTTGTTGGAATAGAAAACAAGCATTTTGCATTTCTGAAGCGTAGGCTCTCAATTCAATTAGAAAATTGGTAAATAACTCGAGTCCCGGCACGTATTTATCAAAAGTACTGCCACGAGTGATTTCCAAATTATCGATAAATTCAGGATTCACGAAGTGAGGAGTGAATTTATCTAGAGAATTTGGAAATCAAGAGTGGCATTTGTTAGGACTATTTAACGAATAAAATTAAGCTGTATACTCACAAATCATTATTTAACTACAGTTATTTTTAAAAAATGTAGATATTTAATGTAAACGGCGATGTTTGAAAACAAATGAGAAAGAAACGATTGGTACGCTTCATTTGCTTCTTTTGTTCGATCACTGCAACCAGATCACATTATTATTTATTGCCAAAAGATCGCAATGTTGTAAAGAATGCACCCTAGTGGAGAAATTTATAACCAACGTTATAGGTATTAATTAATTTCTGATGTCCTGTGATGAAAATATATCAATTATATTTTTCTGCGTCATTTCCTGGAAAATAGTTCGTTTAAGAAAGTGCAAATAGTGGTTTCTTTTTTTTTGTGGTATATTCAATTATTACAAATGTTTTATATTATCTCTCGTATGCGCTACGTGTTGACATTCATGCACTATATATACAATCTGGTATCCGTATTTCTTACGGAGTCAGTCACTGCGAAATAATGTTGTGACCTATTCAGAATGTTAAAAAGGAGGTTCTTTCTTTATTGTGATAAACTTTAGTTTGTAAATTTTAGGCGAAACACGACTGTGATTGGTTGTAAATCAAAAATCATTGAAATGTGATTGGTCATTGACTCCCATTTGGGGCATGAGTTAAATAATCAATGATATTGTTTAGTCGATCCAAGCAGTGGTTGGTAATTTCCCCAGCTGACTCTGGCCTCTCAAATTCTTGGTAAGTTTGAAAGTAGTTTATAATGAACATGAAAGTACCCCGAATAATAATAATAATAATAATAATAATAATAATAATAATAATAATAATAATAATAATAATAATAATAATAATGTTTTATTTATTCTGGCAGAGTTAAGGCCATAAGGCCTTCTCTTCCACTCAACCACAAATAAATATTTGACAAATGTAGATATACACTATACTAATTATAAACAGTTAAAGATACATTAAATGTAGCAATGTATAGTTCATGTACAAACAACATTTTATACGATAATAACAATAATAATACCTCCGAATATGGTGAAGAGTAGTATTAATTTCTTCATCTTCACTATGTTTGTAGTTATATGAAGCAATATACTTATCAAATTTTTGGTCTGCATCCTCCCAAAGAATGAGAGGTCCGGGTTCTTCAAGATCCATTGACCCGTCTAAATCTGACATAGATGCCATACTTGGTGATCCAAGACTTAGTCCACACTATACTAAATTCACTGGACACACTTGCCACCTATGATAGGGTTAACTTTAACACAAAACACTTTGCATTGAGCCACAACACTATTTCGATGCTACAAAGCACACGATATTTAATAAATATACTAATTTGCACTTTAATTGGGCAATGAGATCACTTTTTATTTTGGCCAATCACAGCACACTTGAACTACCGGTCACCATCCACGCACAAGACAGACTCGATGTCCACTCGTGGGAGCACTTTGACGTCTCGGGACGTCCTGGGTGTCTCCGTAGCTAAGGCTGTAGATGTGCACTCGGCGAAGCCGATGTACGCTGTAGTAGTAGAGCTCGCAGTAGTTGTTGCTAGCTGGATAACTCAACGTTGAATGAGTAACGATGTGATGAAGCCTGACGGCACTGCGAGCGACGTCCCGCTGCCTCTTACGATAAAGAATTGCATATAAGGGAAGAAAAAAATTATGTTTGTACTGGGAGTCTTAGTAGCGAAGTTGGTATCGTACTAACGTATAAAATTAGAGGCCTCGGGTTCAAATCCCGGTACAGGCGTTAAATTTTCTTTTCATGTAATAAATAAATATGTGTGTATGTGTTTTACAGTCATTGTAGTAATTTAATTTTAATACAGGGCTATATTATAACTGGAGAGTTAAATTATACATTTATGAAGCTTCCGTTCATTTTCCTACTTACAAGGAAAGTACTTGGGCTCAAACAAACATATATGTATGAAAGTGTGGTTACAGGATCATTATGTATCTCTCAATGTCCTGGTGGGTGTCGTTTTTCTGCAAAACTCTGCAATCATGCTCTAGATATCACTGTAAATGTCATTGTAGAAGCCATACGCAATGGAGATATCTTAACTATAAATGTAAATGGGGACTTCCAATAAAATGCTCACAGCAATATGAATGACTGCAAAACGCACAGTGAAGAAAAGCAAGTTGATTGCATGTCATATTTATACATTCTATAATATCAGTGTTGAAAGCCACGTCAATTACACTTTTGAAGTTGTTCACTGGTTCACCAATATCGTAGCCAGTGTTCTGCCACGCGTAACGAAGCATTGGTCTATATACTCCCGCAGATAACTGATTGTAAACGACAGAATGCAAATTCATGATAAAGAATCTGTCATACAATTTTGGCTGCATATTACTGGAACGTAGTTTAATAAAGTATGTTATTCTCTTGCCATATATTTTATATTGCCTGAAGAAATACACATCCAGAGGTTGTACATATTTCGTAGTTTTAGGTGGAATGATTTTTAAATGTACATCTTTTCCACCAGATGCTTCCAGTAGTACTTGTTCATCCTTATGTCCAGAGAAGGAGTCACAAAGTACTAATGACTTTCTCGACAAATTTGGATCCAAAACTGACAAAAAAATCTTCAGATGTTGTTTCGTCATCTTCCCACTCACACTCGCATCGACGAAAACATTTGGAGGGCACCGAGTTTCTATTTTCCCTTGACACGCGGGTCCTAACTTTCCACTAGGTTCTTGGAAGCAAATATAGAGTTTGTCTGCCAATCGTCCTTCCATTTATATAGCAACATCGATCGTGTAACTATGTGTTGCACTGTTAACTGATTGCAACATCGAGACAGTGTTTCTCTCCCCTTTCATGGATAGCGTTCTGTCAGAAGAAAGCTCGTAGTTGAAATGACTCTGATCACAGTTCCATACAGAACTAATTTCGATTTTTTCTGTCGTGATATGCTCATTGACGTCAGCAACAAACGTTTGAGCCATCCTTATCTTTTCGTGCTTGGAGCATAGTGATATGGCGTGATGTTATCTTAACCTCCTTTTTTCAAATTAGTAATAAATCCTAGTGATGCTGTAAAGTTAATCACCCGAGATTTCTGCCACTAATGAACGGCGGAACCGCATTCTCGCGCTTCATCAAATTTCGCCATTACCCGCTCCTTGATGATCTTGAACTGCAGTATACGATTTTCTTTGAAAACTGTATCTCCTTCTCGTTTCTTTGCCACATGGTCCAGTATGTTTTTAATATTGCTTTTAGCCTTCAGTTTAGGGTATCTTTTCAGAAGCTTGTCGTATGTGTTGAAACCTCCTACGTGATAATCGTCGTTTATGTTCTCTAGTTTGTTGTCATCAAACGCCATGATGATCTTGCGACTTTAACCTTTTTAATCAGGAGAGGGTTAGAATTCACTTTCACTACCTCAATCTCCTCTTCCCGCACTTGCCGTATCACTACCGCTTGCAATGAGTTATTCGTCATTATCATCACTAGCATCATAATTATGTGTTAGTGTTACAACAGTATCTGTTTCTAACTTATGCTCATATTCTGCACCATAATAGATACCAGAAAGTATGCGAATGATTCATCTTCTACACCAATACCATCTTCACGAAGAACAGTTCTTCGTAACTTCATCTCAAACCAATCGCAATACATTAGCAGGATTGATTACCAATCGCCGACCCATCTGACGCTTCACTACACAAATAACTTCACAAAATGCAACTTCAGAGCCACACTGCACCGTCCCTACTGGCCTCGACTGGAGTACCGGCAGGGCAATGTGCAATGAGGCATGGCACACGCAGAGGTCTCTAACGGACGACTGCAGAGGTTTGAAGATGAGCGAGAATCACTAGTGCAATAAGGGACCTTTAAATTATCTCTCACACGATGTTGATGTATATGCGTGTGTTCAAGCCCAAGTACTTTCCTTGTTAGTTCCAGGTTTTCTATGCAATACTTCTCTCAGTGAAATAATTTATACCTGAAAATCCGTAATATATTTCGTTTTTAACTAAAATTTCTCATATTTCTGATATTGACTGATACTATTAGCTGTGTCTGATATCATAAATTTATTAACTGTTAATTATAACCATTTTATCGTATTCTTTATTCGTGAAGAATTTGAGTAGCTTACAATAAGTAGCGGAACCTGTTTGAGAAAACTAGGTATAACAACTATGGTACTCGACATGCTGAGCACATGTCACCGCTAAACAGTTTGGAATATTCTCCACATCTGTGGATAATACATGTGGATGTGGAGCCAGCAACCGACTGGTAGGCCAAGGACTTTCTAGGCCTATGGCGCCATGGAGTTTAGTTTAGAGCAATTAATTTATTGATTTATTGATTTTTTGCTTCATGAAATAAGTAAATTATTGTAAATGACTTTACTTAATGTTAATAATTATGTTACAGGGTGTACAGAGAACAGTACTGCTCTTGCTCTCCCCACACACGTCTGGAAAAGAAGCTGGTGATTGCTGTCTCGATTCTGTCTCTGGTAACTCTGGTGCTCCTGGTTGCGGTCGCCATATTGGCTGATAGAGAACAAAGCAGAACATTACAGACTGTCGTTAACGCATTTACTGGAGACCAACAAGTAGCCAATTCTCCTCATAAACGCATATGACGAATGTCTTTAAGTGAACTGTGATAGACTTCATTGTTTTAAACGAGTTCTATGGTTCAGAATGTGCTTTCAGTGATTATAAATACGAATGTCATGTAAACAAGAAAAACTTTGGCTAAAAGACAACGAAAACACTAATTGCAACATGACAAAGCGACCATATGTCTCGCGGTGTGTAAAATACCTAATGTTTAGCATCTTGGTAACGTTAAACAGAAACAAACTATATTATGATGTATTCATTGTCCTGTAAGATGGCTCAAAGATTTCTCTGGGATATGGTTATCATATGTTTCTTTAGTGAGCTTAACTTCAAAAATTCCTTCCATAAGGTTAACCATGAAACCAAAGATGATATCCTACTCCTGGGAATTTTGTATGGGACATGCTTTTAATATCTCCGATTGAGGGTCTTTCCACTTTTCAGCAGTTGCCCTTTTACCAGCCGGCTGCTGCCCTTCACATCCACATGTGTCAATCACAGAGGTAGATGATCAACAGCCAGTGTAGGGGTGACATGTGGTTAGCATGTCGAGTCCCCCAGCCGTTATAGATGGTTTTTCAACCTGTAGCTGCTACTTATTGTAGCTACCCAATTGCCTCACGATGCTGGGTGGGCACCGGTCCCATACTGGCCGAAATACCATGAGAAAATTTCTTCCCCCATGGAGACTCGAACCAGCGCAAGTCCCGTAGCTTTGCGCCAAGGCTTCCTACCTTAACCGCTCGGCTACGGCGCGGGACCTTTTAATATCTAATTATCCTTAACGTGTCTCGCGTCTCTCTGCCCTAGAACCGGAACGTTTAGCTTCCCTTAAAGGAAATTAAGCGTTCTCGAATTTGTCACTTGAAAAATTCCATCTCGGCCAGAAACGAACTCGCTAAATCTTGGTATATTTTTCTAATATAAATGTTGGTATACAGTGAAAATTATTTTTGTAATCCCGCCTTGGAACGGTGTGGAATTATGGAATTTACCACGTTCATGTTTTGCAGCTTCGTCTTTCCTTGTTACGGGATATTATTATTTTTTTATCTTTCGAACTAACTCACTTAATTTCTTTTGAAAACGCTTATCATAACTATCAACGGATAGTTGAACTCTTATAGTGAATAATCGTCATATTATTAGATGATAAGTAAGAAATATATTAATGTTTAAATATTGGCCTATCACTTATTAAGCAAATGCATAACTTAATTTAAATAAATTAGTTTGAGATAAAATCCCACTGTTATTCTACTTGTGTTGAAAACCCTTATTAACTACCAACGGATATTTGAACTCTTAATGAAGAATCGCCATTTTATGAGATAATAAACAAGAAATATAGGTCTATTAATGTTTAAATATATAATTTATTAAGCGAATGAAGGCTAAAATTTCCTATATTTATACTTCCTGTATAATATAGACTTGTGTCAATACTAATAAAATTCATTGTTAAAACCGTTGAGGTGGAGAGTCAATTAACAATTTCAGATTCAATGCTTTATCTTGAACAAGTTGAATCAGTTTCTTTCCCTCTCCTGTAAAATTTTATCAGCTGTAGATGATCCCTTTTGAAATGACTCATTCAATTATAGGTAGGCTATACTCCATATGTCAAATAAGGGAACAAAACACTTTATTGAAACTTCTACTTCATTGTGAGAATTATTTTAAACAAAAGAAATTATTATTCTGTTCTGCGTGGTTATGATTTTGATTCACTATCTTAACTGGTATTATAGAGCAGGCGTGTAACTTTCCTCTATAGCTAGATGCTATTTTATTGCTTCCTAATACCTTTACATTGGACAGAGCGAAGCAAAATTCAGTATTCAATGTTCGAAAGATAATAGAAGAGAACAATTAAATATTTGTTATTATATAGCCATAAGAGTCGTAATATATTAATTAAAACGCTGTGTGGCTATACCCTTACATCCCCACGTTGGGCGAGGGTACTTCTAACCAAGATAATTTACTCTTATTTCCCTGAATATTTCAGCGAGTGTCAAGTGGTTAGATAATCGCTTCAAAGAGAACCTAGTAGGCAATTAAGATATTACTTGAATGGGATAGACCGATTAAATTTTGCTCAAGGGCTCTAATTTAGGCTTGAGGTTCTCTTATAAGCCAGAAAACCTTTGGACTCAGAGACCCAGGGCTTACAGTACCTCCCGAAAAATTATTTACCCTCAATTCTTCAAAATCATCACGACTGCAGTATTATCAGAACCATGTAACTGTACATATGTACTGAACTGATCCTTAAATGACGAAACTATTTCTCCTCATGATTAATTTAAACGTGACGGACCACTGTGTACACAATTAATGAATAGCCACACTTATTATTATGTATTTTTGTGTAAATTGACATAAATTTGTCATTTTTACTAATCCGTTCTTTGGTATTTTATTGAAAATATTAAATTAAATAAATCAAAGTATTTTACAGGATACGTTGTCAATATTAAGATTAATAAATATATAATTATAAATTTCCGATTCGTGGTTATTTAATAAAAACATTGTCTCATCATACCTACAAATTTGAGTAATGAATTGTAAACAGAACCATAAAATCTTATATCAGGGCACTTGGTTCCGTACTTGTGGTGACAATTATACTTTTGTAAATAATACTTCACAATGATTAATTAGATCTAAGTTAAGGTAAATGTAAAGTAGAGAGATTTGAAATATTGCAATAGAAACAGTATGACCCTCCTCCATATATATATATATATATATATATATATATATAATAAAATAAAATAAGTTAAAATACCTTCTTAGGTAAAATCCGTCGTCCTCAACTTTTAAAATATGTGATCTTTATGCCTGTAGGCCTTTCAGAACATCCGTCCCATCTTCAGCAGTTCATTCTTCGCTACAGCATCAAACATCATACTCGATGCTGTAGCGAAGAATAAACTGCTGAAGATGGGACGGATGTCCTGAAAGGCCTACAGGCATAAAGATTACATATTTAAAAGTTGAGGACGACGGATTTTACCTAAGAAGGTATTTTAACTTATTTTATTACTCTGCACCTCAACGGTTTTAACAATGAATTTTATTAGTATTGAATATATATATATGAAAAAGTCTGGCATAATGTATAATAATTTTAGTTTATACCTGACTTTTCACATGTGATGAAAGAGAGAAAGCAATTGAGTTATAATCAAGTATGAGCCTATAACTCGCTTCTTAGAACCAGATTGTTTCAACTTTATTAAAAATAACTCTTCTTTTTTATCCGTGATGTTCTCTTCTGTATCCGTTTCACACATAAAATGATATATTTTGTGGTGTCATAAAGTGTTTAATAATTTTAACCTCTTTCCTCAAAACAGTGTTGTTATTGTGAATTAGGGATTTTGGTAGTATCCAAACGTTAATTGAGCTCCCCTGAAAATTTTGAAAACGTGTTGGAACAACTGGTTCTAAGCAGGCTATATTAATTTTAAACGACACTCATATCTACTATCTACAATGGCGTAACAGCAAGCCTCTCCATTGTTAGGAGTAAGTAGACCAAGTTAATATAGTTACGCTTATTTCCCAAAGATGACATGAATGGTATGCGGTCAACATACCGAGCCAATGAGACATCTAGTAGGCAACTAAGGTATTGCTAGGATGAAAAGGTCGGTAAATGTTGCTTAGATGCGTCTTTATTCAGACTTAGACGAACATGAAAATCATCACACTAGGGAACCACGGCTTAAAGTCCCTCCCGAATGACTAGCTCCTAGAATTTTTCCATCCTAAAAAAAAGTCAATTGATCCCGGCCGGATTTGAACCCGCAACCCTCGATACCAGACACTAGAGCAGCACAGCGACCGACAATTACTAATATCTACTGCGTCACAAAAATATTAATAGCCTAACTTAATTTATTAATAAAATCGATCACATTCATTGTTACTAAATAAAAATAGCAATGTATAATTTAGTAAAGTTTACTTTATGACCAGCCTCATGGGCTGTTCATGTGATCCCGGGTTTGATTCCCGGTCACACCACAGGGATTTTTAAAGGGAATTATTCCTGTGATGCCCAAGGTCTGGATTTAGGTGAGTTTAGGTTTAAGGTCTCTCTTGGCTCTTCATTATCATTCATCATGTATCATACCATTGGGATAATGTAACTCCGCCTTCCAGGCGCCCCAACTTAAGAAGTGGGTTACAATTCCACCAATGCCAATCGAGAATACCAGAAATGTCATAAAGACAAACTGGTGGCATTGGTAAAAAAGTTTGCATTATTATTAGGGCTGAAACAAGTATCAGTATCAGGGTAGTAACTAATTTCTATACACATTGTTTACAAAATCCGTGTATTTGTCGAGCGTCTCCACTGCCTGCTCGGAGCGGAGAGTGTGTATGTTTGTCTCTCCTCAGTGACAGACCTGTTTACGTGACGTGTGGTTGTATCAGAATGCCGAAACAAAAACTGTGCAAAGATGAGTCCATTCTTACACAAAGCGAACTGTACTAGAAGTCTGTCCCGAGTAGCGCGTGTGAACGTGCAGTTTGTAAACACAGCGGTCTAAGTACGATGCAGCCTAGCCTGTATAACCCATACTTTTTTCAGCCCTAATTATTTTATGGCCTAGAGTAACGATTGGTACAGCGAAACATTTAATAACATACGCTCGAAATAACGTATTATTATTATTCCAGTTTCACTAGATAATCACTTGACAAAGGGGCTTAGCTCTTTTCCGCATGTAAATTTGATTAACTAGTATTATATTTTTATTTTCTTTAATTTAACCAATTTGACTCATTGAAAGATTGTATCCATAATACAGGGTGGACCGCTCGAATGGACCTAATTTCAATTGCTTGTTACTGGCAAACGGTTGAAGATAGAAACTTAAAACAACGTTCATATTACAGAAAAACTCACCAAGTTTTGATATCCAGATCACCACATCTCTATATGAGTCCCAGCAGTCACTGTGACGATATCAAAGCGATGAACAATTTCTTGCCAAGTACGTTGGAGTATGTCTTCTGGAATGTTCTCAATAGCCTCTATGATGCGCTCACGAAGATCACGAAGGTCTTTGACTGGGGTGGTGTAAACTTTATCTTTGACATAGCCCCAGAGAAAGAAATCCAGTGGTGTTAAATCGGGAGATCTCGGGGGCCACGCGATTGGTCCTCCCCTACCAATCCAACGGCCAGGGAAAATGTTGTCCAAAGTCGTACGAACTTCATTGGACCAGTGGGGAGGAGCACCATCTTGCTGGAAAACGATGTTAGGTGCAGTTGTTCAATTTGTGGAAAGAAGAACTGCTCCAGCATGTCAAGATATGTGGTACCACGAACAGTTTTCTCGGCGAAGAAAAACGGTCCAATGACCTTATTATGTGACAAACTGCACCAAACATTCATCTTCGGACTATCACGAACATGCTCTTGAATAACGTGAGGATTCTCCGATCCCCAGATCCGCACATTATGCCGGTTTACCTTGCCTGACAAATGGAAAGTGGCTTCGTCCGAGAAGAAAATCTTGGTCATGAAGTCAGGATCAGCGCCGAGACGGTCCAGCATCGTATTGGCGAATTCCACTCGTTTCGGCATGTCATTCGGCTCCAGACGTTGCACTAACTGCACTTTATATGCGTGCAGTTTGAGGCGTTTGTGGACAATCCGTTGTAATGTCGATTTTGGTATTTGAAGTTCCCGCGAAGCTCTTCTTAATGACTTCCGGGGGCTTCGCTCAAATGCGGCTTGAACATTTGCTACCATTTCATCGGATGCTCTGCGACCACCACCATGCTTCTTCAACACAGATCCTGTAGCTAATAATGTATCACGCCACTTCTTTATGCTTCTAGCAGTTGGAGCATCACGGTTAAACACACGCCGGAACTCCCTTTGAACTCTAATGATTGATTTAAACTCCGCATACCACAAAACAGCTTGCGCTTTCATCTGCGGAGTCGCCATTTTCACAAACAATTAAATCTAAGAACGAGAAACGTATCTTTGTGCCATCTACCGACAGGATTCGAAACTTGGTGAGTTTTTCTGTACTATGAACGTTGTTTTAAGTTTCTATCTTCAACCGTTTGCCAGTAACAAGCAATTGAAATTAGGTCCATTCGAGCGGTCCACCCTGTATATTAGATAGTGATGTTCATGTTTTGTACCTTTAAATTAGATATTATTCTCAACAAAATATTTAAAAATAACACTTACTCACCCTCGCCCATAACGATTTGCTGTTATTTGTGAAATGCTGAAATTGAGTGTGATTCAAAATTAAACGCTGAAAAGGTCTAGAAAAGTCCCCTTTAATATTGCTCATGAACATTAAGTATTGAAAAATATAAATACTGTCAAACATTCATATAGAGGTAAAAGAATCATCCAGATAGATTTAATGATTTTGCATTTATTCTTTCTATTAGAAATGTTAAGTTTGGAAATATTTTGGTAAATGTATTTTTCTTTATATTTTGTACATTTTAATTAATTTTAAGCCGACTTTTATATGTTAAGAGGAAGATGCTATTTATTATTGTGTTTACGATAATTTACAACAATTCCTATAACAATTGAAATCTGTAAATTTATTGTACGTAAAATAAAAGTTGTTTTAATTGATTAAATTGTGTTTTAATTTTATAAGTTTAATCCTTATACATTAATACCATACTAGTTCTGACATAAAAGGGCACACATATTCCAAGTTACTGTACTTATAAAAATATGATTATAATCAATTATCTTCACTCTATATTCTCCTCAACCTAAGTTTAAACTGGTGGTAAGAAGATATTAGAATGAAAATAGAAATATAAGTCATAATTGAGGATTACTAATCTCATTATCTGTTTATTTTGCTCATACTAATGTAATGAACGACATCAGAATTTCCATCATATCTGCTTATTTTAAATAAACATGAAAGAGAATAGTCTAGTAAACACTCTGTCATGTTTGTTTTTAAGATAGTTGGGTAAGATTTGGAATTAAGAGGAGTTATTGAAATCGCAGGGGCACGCCGTAGCGTAGTGGTTAAGGCACTGAGCTACAAGCCGGAGGGTCGAGGGTTCAAGTCCCGTTGGGGTCAGGATTTTTAACTGACCCAAACCCTCTGGCGGCACTATGGCCCTGGGGTCGACTCAGCCTCTAACGGAAATGAATACCAGACGCTTGTTCTGGGGGTAAAGGCGGCCGTCACGCAGGGCGCTGACATAAAGTGCCGATTGTCTAGAAAAAGTGGGAGCCTTAACCTCCTACTACCCCAAGGGCCTCCGGGTCTGTTGTGGGATCACTTTACTTTATTGAAATCGCAATAATTCACAAACTAAATGGTCAACAAAAAACATTTATGAGGAAACTCTCAACCATTACACGTCGAAACCTACCTTGAAATTTCTCCCAGAGAAACGTTATGATATACCAAGGGCGTGTCCAAAAATATTATCTGCCGCTTTTAACTGCAAGGCACTAAAATCTCTCATTTAAACTCGGGGAAGTAATCAATTCAATTGGCGGTTTGGATAACCCTCACAACCTGTTGTTCGCGCCGTGTCCCGCCTCACTGCACACCGTTTTACTCGTGCAGGGAGTCAATCAGCTTCGCACAGTGGGTTGCCTTTGCTGGATTCTGGTTTCTATTTCTATGCATTGCAGTTAAAAACGGCAGACTTTTTGACGCGGTCTTGGTACGTCACAATGCTTCTCTGAGAGAAATTTCAAGGTAGGTTTCGGCATGCAATTGTTGATAGTTTGCTCGTTAGTGGAATATGCTTTAAGCAAATGTAATTTCGAACATTGTATTTAATACAAATTTTAGATGATCGTCATCAGTGGAATTCAAATTATCATTTTCTACATAGATAAAAGGACATCGTCGCCATTCACTTCATATTTAAATGACCAACTTTTTTTTTATATCGCGAAAGTATGGCGTGTTGAATTTTCTCTATTTGCAAAACACTAAAATTGAATAAAACTGGGAGAAAAGTAACAGGTTGTTATTAATTGTAAATATTAACTAAAGTGAGTTCTCGCAATGGATATATAAAATATACCAGAAATATATGAGTGTTATTTACTTAACCTTGCTCATATTCTCAATAGACGGCATAAAATAGAATGGTAGAACTCGTCTTCCGAGACAATGAAGATCTTTAATCATTTTTTTAATCTCCAGCCACATCAACATTTTAATATAAACGATTATATTCGATAGAATTGCGGTATGTATATATGCTTGAGCTGAACAACCTGCTATAGGGTAGGGAACGGACAGAAAGCAGACCAGGTGGGGTAGCTAGTACAACTGCAGAAAAGAAATCGTGGGGATTCTAGTGCACTGCGGGCTGAACATAAATTATAAAAAGAAACACGCTTTTAATTGCTGCATTATTTGAATAATTACCTGACAGATATATCTTTGTTGATTTTTCCCCCAAAAATAATCTTATAAGTACCTTAAAATGAAGTGAGAAGGTGAGTTCAAGCTAGACTATAATTATCGTATTTACAATGTAAAATTCGTATTATTTATTGCTCAAATAAAGTAGCCAACTTAACTACAAAACACACTAACAAACAAGAAAACGAGATCACAAAAATCAACTTATGAATCACGCAAAAAAAATCTCACTTAAATGAAACACGCTAAAAATTATTTGAGCCGATCACATTGACTCAGTGTAACAAAGTTTTGTTGAATTTAATATCTAAAAGCTAACCTAACGTAATTAAATTACTCTAATCTGTATTATATTACTCTAATGTGTAAAATAAATAAACAGACAGGATAAAATACTGATATAAACGTGGTTAAGTAGGACATAAATCTTGTTATAGACAGAGCAAAACTGAACTAAAAGAAACAGACATAACTCTTTGTTATGGATAGAGCAAAATAAACTAAAATATTTATTTTATATTTACGAGTGAAATGAGTTAAAAATAATTAAATTCCGTACAATTTAATACCTAAAAGCTAATCTAACGTAATTATATTACTCTAAACGATTCGTTGAAATTGTAAGCATGTTGGCAATCGACTATAGCGGCAATATCTGTTATCACGTTGGCAATGATGACGCCAGCAGTCACTTGTTCTACGACCGAATACTGAAATTAGCTGTGATAGCCTACAGAGCACTAGAATAACCGAAATCGTATACATTAATCCTGAAACTTTGGCATTCAAGCCGCTACATCCAGTCTTACTGTTTTGAATAACGTTAAATAGTGTGATATTAAATATAAAATTGGTACCTGGTAAGTCAGTCGTCCTCAACTAAATTATTAAACTTCATCAAGTAGTTCCAATTTAAATAAAATAATAAAACAATGCACAAAAAACTAGACAAACTCAAACTTATTAATAAGAAAACTGAACAAAATACTAACAACAACCACGATCTAAAAGTTATCAAACTAACCACAACAAATTTCAGTAAAGAAGAAAATAAACTATTACAACTTGGTTATAAATTTAATTACCCCCAAAACAACAAAGAAGAAATGGTACAAAATATGAATGTCGAAAGTGAAGTAGCCATAAATAAACTAAACATAGGCAACAAAGTACATGTCAAATATGACACCGCTCAAATCATTAAAGAAATCGCTCATTTATCATTTAATCGTTCATACAACGTTTCTTGGTAATTGCCAATAAATCAATAACAACAATAATTTGCCATCACTAAACGAAGAAGAAAAACATACCTGAAAAATTTCAAAAACCATAAAGCCAAACTTAAAAAAGAAAACATAATACGTACCATCCATCCATCCATAGTAATTCTGCCCTCGGGTAGGTTTTCACTGCAATCATAGCATTTTCATGCTATGCTTTGCAGCTTTACTAGGGAATTATAGGTGTGGTAGCTTCCCGTTGCTTTCCACGCCGGTGAAGGATGATAATAATAAGGATGATGATGACCGGATGATTTTCGGGGACTGTTGGGCCCTAAGCTTCCTGACATTTGTCTTACAGGCGAAGAAAAACCCCGAAATAAACCTCACCCAGGAGCTTGCCCCGACCGGGAATCGAACCCGGGCCCGCTGCGTGACAAGGCAGCACGCTACTTGGAGACCACAGCGGTGGATATAATACTAAAGCTGATAAAGGGATGCCGTAGTATTAATAAATAAAGAATAATACATGGATAAAACACGACAATTCATTGAAGAAAACAAATACAAAAAGTAAACAAACATCCTACTAATAAATACCAAACAGAAATTAAAGAAATCCTAAAAATGGCTGATACCATGATAAAAATTGAACACAAAGCAGACAACATAAACAACCAAAAAAGGAACAGTTGAGCTATTAACTACAAATGGACTAACAACAATCCCACTCACTAGTAGTTAAAGCCCTACCAAAAGTACATAAAGAAGACATCCCCATAAGACCGGTCATCAACTGCATAAACGCACCTAATTATAAACTATCTAAACTAATTGCCATAAAATTGAAAGAAGAAAGTACACTACAAAACAAATATACAATAAAAACTAATTTGATCTAGCTGACCAAATAAAAAATCTAAAAATCAACAAAAACATACAAACATCCCAATCAATGAAACAATAGAAATAATAGAACAGAAACTACAAGAAAAAACAGACAGAAAGTACACCGAACAACTAAATAAAATGATTAAAACAATTTTAAAACAAAACTACTTTAAGTTTAACAACGAAATATACACCCAGGACGACGGAATACCAATGGACAGCCAAATATCAGGCATCCTATCTGAAATATTCCTACAGCACCTAGAAGACAAACATTTTGAAAATCTAAAAGAAAAATCCAAAATCCAATTATTGGTAAGATATGTCGATGACCTTTTAATAATATATGAAAATGGCATGCACATAGAAAAAGAAATTACAGATGAATTAAACAAAATGCACAACAAAATTCAATTCACAGAAGAAAATAATTGCATACAATCTTCAAAAATTTACTAACAATATGCATATACAGAAAACCAACAAGCAACACAATAGCTATACACCAAAAATCAAGACGGCCCATACACATAAAATGAGTATCTTTATCAGCCTAATAAACAGAATGTTAAAGCTACCATTAAACAAAACAAACTACAAAAAGAACTAAATTATATAAAATTCTAGCACATAACAATGGATACAAAGAAGAAATGATCAACAAATTGGTCAGAAAACAAAGAAGAAGAATCAATCTAACAAACATAATAAAACTAGAAAAGGAAAGCAACATAAATACAAACAATTGGATTACACTAACTTATATGGGAAATGAAACAATCAAATTAGCCAATTCGATCAGAAAACAAGATAAAATATTAAAATCGCCTTCAAAACTAACAACATCATATCCAACAAAATAGAAGCAACAAATAAATACGAAAATAAAGGCGTTTATAAACTAAAGTGCAATAATTGCGAAAAATTCTACATAGGCAAAACAACAAGAAATTTCAACACAAGATATTCTGAACATTTCAAAACTTTTATTAAAATCTAAGAAAAATCAAGTTTTGCCAAACACATACTAGAAACGGGTAATCAGTTCGATAAAATCGATAATGCTATGTCAGTAGTACACAGAGAATATAACAATAGGATCAACACCCTTGAAGATATAGAGATTCTAAAAGAAGCAAAGAATACAGACCTACCCAATGAGAACATACCCGCAGACATTGCACAACTTGTACAACAACATCAGTACCAGTTAAAACATATTGGAACTATTTGGTGAAGTTTAATAATTTAGTTGAGGACGACTGACTTACCAGGTATCAATTTTATATTTAATATCTTATTACATAACCTCAACGGTGCTTTAATATGAATTTTAAAAGTGTCAAGTAGTATGTTTTGAAAATGTATAGTATTTCTGCCTGAACGCGCTCGCCCGACCCCTGACGTCACTACAACATTATCCCTACAGCGAGTTATTCAGCTCAGCATATAATAGTGCCTTAATTTCGTTGGTTAGAATGCAATGCCTAAAGCTACAGTAGGGCTTCATAAGGGGAAGCATTAAAAATGTCTTCTGTTGTAGGCGAAGCTAGCTTGCATCCGGCGGATTAACAGCGTAAGATAAATATAACTCAACATATTAAAATCGATATTCTACATACATGAACCAAAGGAATGCTAGACCCATATGTCAAACAACTAAACGTGCTCATGCTACTCCAAATAAAGGTAGAGGAAGGAGAAATTCGGTAAGAAATCGTCTTAAGTGAGTATCCTACCGATATAAATTGACAGACTTCAGGAAAATTCCCCTTTTTTTATCATGAACGGATAGACTTCTGATTGCTGCGTCGTAGAAAAATGTCTGTCTCTTTCTTCTAGTAAATTATTTTATTTTTTCTTGTTTTATGTATTGGTCTTTGTGTGTTTAGCACCAGGACACTTTCAACGTTTTATAATTAAACCTAACATGAAAACTGATCTAAAAGCTTTGATTTAATCATTCTAATTTCTTTTTTTTTTTTTTCTTTTAATTTTCAGTTCGAGGATGTATGTTACCCAGGTCTATGTTCTTGCCTATAACTTAGCACGAACATGATAGGTGGCAGCACGACTTAGTTTAAATTAACGCCACTTGCGAGTGAAAAATAAAAATGTATCTACTATTATAACAATCAACAAAACCTATACTTTATATTCTAACAAAACACTCTATTAAAACATAAAATACAGGTTCAACAAAACATAAAATACGCTTTTATGATTATATATATATATATATATATATATATATATATAGCCTACATATATAACGTTTGTTGGTTTTTTTCAAAAGCCCACATGAATCTTTCTCTAAACATATCGTTTCCGCAATAAATAAATTTCGTTAAATATACAACATATACTAAAATACTCTGAACGTAGATAAAATATTGTAGATAACACGTTACAAAATTACGTTTAACTCGCTGTACTCCCTTCTGTCGTGTTCTAACTCGAGTATCTCGTTACTGAACCTCTGCTTTTATAACTAGTCATCTAAATAACTATTGCATTATTCCAAAGAACTGGTCAGATTTATAAAAGATTCCAAATATAATTATTTCCAAGCATAAATAATGTTTGTTGTCAAATAAAATATAAAATTTTGGTTACAAATAAATCACATAGACGAGCGGGTTAGTTCAAAGCGGTAGTGTTTGAATCTTCTTTTCTAGATATCACGGGATAAAACCTGATCCGATCAGCCTGAGATTTTCCTTGATTTACTCAGTTTTCAAGGTAAATGCTGGGTTAAACTTTACTATCAGTACCCATTTAGTAATAATCGTCATTTAATATAATTAAAAAAGAGAAGCGATATGGCATTAGATGTTAAAGCGTCTATAAAGAAGTTACATGATCAATAATGTTGTTTATAAAAGAACAAGTTAATAATTTTAGAAGGCTGTGAATTCTGTTAATATCGATAACACCATCATCTAAGGCTTACCAAAATCCTTAAAAACACATGACAATATTAATCACATAATTTTAGGCGTATCATCATAATTGACGAAACAATTAAATTATATGTATTATCATCAATATTTACATTTATCGATTAAGTTACAACAAAATCTACGCAGCGCTAAAACAACTCAATGCTTTATACGTTTACGTATTTGACGTTATATATTTCGACATGGAATCCCCCATATATTAACTTTTGATGACTAATTAATAAGATATAAGTAAATATAATCCACAATATGCATAAAAACTGCATGTGCTGTTATAAGAAAAGAAGCTACCTTCAAACAAGACTTTGCTATAATGTCATATACATCCGCGAAAGTGTGGTTAGGTATGGCTCGGCATTTTGTTTTAATTAACCGCTCTTCAAGTCATCACTGAATGTCAATGTTTTTGTTCTTACTTTCTAAAAACATTTTATACAATGTGGCATACATACTAAACACTAACAAACAAGAAAAAAAATAACAAAATTACACTGTACCTTCTTTCTCGAGCGCGGTTTTTTTTAATAATATTCTGTCTTCCAAACACTGCATATTCTCTTTATAACATCGAGAAAAATATCTCAAATGAAACAATATATTCGTCGAATCACTGTGTATAATTAATACTGCTAAATTCACGAACAAAACACCCGACACGCTTTCACACACCTGAAGCAAGATGCACTGCTTTTCGCTCACGGGTAAACGTGCTTGGGCTGATGTATCATAGAGAGCCGAACGCTAATGTGTGCAATTTTACAGGTGGTCCAAAACTGATTAAAGTCTCTATACAACAATTTAACTCCCTCAATAAATCAATACTTAATTTTGTACATACGCTATTGTATCACATATTTTAGGATGGTGATCGATATTATTGTTATTATTATTATATTGTACGATGGATATATGAACCTTTTATAAAATAATAGTACGATAGGCCTATTGTTATTAATATTATATTTTTATAAAAAAATATATTTTTAATTCTTGCCCCCCCAAAAAAAAAGGCCATTGTCTATGAAAATACATCATAACATTGATAACATAGCAAAATAGCCAACACAGATACTCCTGTTGATCAAGATATTGCTAAATCCGGATGTCAGGCAGTTTAAAAAGTTAAAAATAGGCAGGCAAAAAGGCACTAAAAACCAGCAAATATAGGCACTAAAAGATTCAAAATAGTTTCTTAAAAAAATGGACTCCAACATAAATTTTTACAGTCTTATGTTAAGAATGTAAAACATATGTTATCAATAGCATGCGAAGATATCAGAGATGCTTTTGGAATTTGTTTTAACCTTTTTACAAAGAGCAGACTTATGTTTTGCAGAGTGTATGTGCTGCAAAATGTGGCACTTTGCAGAACAATGTTAAACCGTCACTTGAGAATATTTCCGCAGCAAATTCTTTCACGAAATTGGTCAGTTTGTCTTTTACTATTGTCCGCATACACTTTTCGCACCACTTTGTCTTTGAAGCATCTGTATGTGAATGAGAACTACAGACTGAATTCAGTATTACCAACATCAAAATAATATAATGCCAGTCACTTAAAGGTTTCAGCACCAGGTGTAAGACACAGAAAGAAAGCTTGAGCCATCTACCCTCTTTGTCACCTCAGCCATGTTTGTATTGAAGAGAAGCAAAGCTGTACTATAGAACTTTCTCCAAGCCTTAGAGCCGGAACATAAAACAATAGAACATAGCTTGGGTCTATTTCACTTAACGGGAATGCATGATGTGGAAAAATACAATATTTGTCTAACGGGAGTGCATTTAAGAGGAAATCATCTACCTGCTAGGTTATTGGCTTATTGGCACCCTTATCCTAAAATATTCCAAGAAAATTTGTAAAAAGAACACTTGAAAATTTATATAAAATAATATATGTCATGAAGTTTGCCCATTTCAATTAATTACATTAAAATATAAGTTAATTTCAAGAAAAAATGGCAAATAGGCATTATAAGCTGAAATAGGCATTTACAGGCAAAATGAACATCATGAAAAGAACTCCAGGGTCGTTGGTATGAACTTATATGATGTCACTTTTACAATATCTATAATAAATACGGAGGGTTGTTTCCGATCTCTGAGAACGATTTGCCAAGTAGATTGTGACGTTAGACTGTGAGTCATCAGGACAGAAGCGTGCGAGATGATCAAACCAATCAGTTTGCTTCTTCTGTTACACTCGCACGCGTTGCTCTCCTAATGCCTAAGCAGATGACCCGTTTTGGAAAGGGTATATTACTGCCTTTTCCGATGCTAATTATACTTATTCCGCGATTATTGAGGCTTGCAAAAAACGTAATTTTGTGGTGCAAAAGTGTGGCATTAGCTCAGTGTTTAATACAAAGGGAAAGGGTCGCTTGGGATTAATTCCAAAAGGAAAAAACAGGCAAATCCACGATCTGCTACCACCCGCACCCCAGATGTAATCAGAAAGGTCAAGGCCCTTATATCTCTGGTGGTAACACTGCCACACAAAGGGTGATTGCGAACAGAATGGGAATATCCCTTAAAACTGTAAACACCATAATAAACAAAGATTTAAACAAGAAGAAGCGCCTCAAAAGCAGTGTTCATAAATTGTTGCCACGTCACATTGCCGAACGCCGCACCAACAGCAGGAAACTCTATGAAAAGCACGTGGCGAGTAGAAAAATGGAAATTTTTGATAACACTTGATGATGCATATGTTTTATCTAGGAGAATGCAACAAACCCCGGGCAATTTACTATAGAGAAAGGGGCGAAAAACAATTTCAAAAGTGGTATGTCGAATGCAGAGAAAGTTTCTCCAAGGGATTTATGGTCATTGCGGGATATTGCTACAATGGAAAAACTGACCATTCGTAGGGTAGCTAAAAAGGCCAAAATCAACTCCCAGTACTACCAGGAAGAAGTTCTCGCCCCAATTTACCGAACCGAAATCCCAGCTCTCTATGGTACAGACAAAAAACCAAGTCTGGGTGCACCTAGACAAGGCCTCAAGTCACACTTCGGGTTCAACACTTGCGTTCCTGGAGAGAATGAAGCAGGAAACTGGAATACATGTTATTACATTCAGCAACATCCCAGTGAAGTCTCCTGATGCATCACCGATGGACTTTTGTGCCTTTGGACTCTTCAAAAGGGCTCTGGGAAACAGGCGATCTCGATTAGACGGTCTCTGGAAAGCGTGTAAAGAGGAGTGGGACTTTTAGACATGGCTGTGCTGCATAAGAGTCTTCTGCAGTGGAAACTCTGATGCCGAGCCATAGCTCGGGTGAAGGGCCATCAAGTAGAGCATGATCAATGATAGAGACACGGCTTTTTCTAGGTAAAACTTAAAAATCATTTGTTATAAGAGATCAGAAACAACCCTCCGTAATTATAGGCATTTTCCATAAACATCTGGTCTCTAATCATAAGCATCTCCTAAAATAGCAAACAGATCTCCAAAATCAAAGATATTGCTTTTATTCAAATGTCTTGGGAATGAAGCTATTGACTTATCAAAATATGAGATTCAAAGCCAAAATAATGAAGCATATCACTTGCAGCTTATCAGGTACAGTAGATGATAAATCTAATACCAGCCAACTAGTCCCTCTTCTTTTTTCCACTGTGACAAAACAAAGAATGATAAAGTAAAGAACATTGAAGGAGGAATTACATATTCATTCATACACATTGGATGTGCTCTGGATTTAAACATGTTATGTTCCAATTCAGTCATAACAATGAGCTATTCAGATTCGCCAAATTGTTTCTCTCATGAGTTATTTTTAACAAACTTGATTCTTTACAGCACATAATTAATATACTTCAATACAATTTATACTTTTATCATCATCATCCCACCCAATTTTAATGAAAGCAATTTTTCAGTAAAAAAAAAAGAAAAAATACTAGAAATTATTTTTTTCCCAGCTGTCAGAAATGAAAGTAGCCATACTCTTGAACAGTTAATATATTCTAAGTTCCACTTTGGATCACGTACTGTTACATGAAACATGTGCCTGTAGATTTACATCGAAATAGTTTCTGAAGTAGAGTGTTTAAGGAGTCATTCATTATCTACCTCTCATGAAACAGTAGTAAACATTCGCTTAATGATTTGAAGATTGTGAGTTCAAGTCTTATTCGAGGTTTATATTTTTATTTCGTCATTCTTTAGTAATATGAGTATAAATGTTAGTTTGGGAACAATACTGCTGCATAATACTAGTATTAGTTTTTTTTATATTATTACATTATACTACCCTATAATGAAGTGAAATGGAAAGAAACAAGGATTTGAACCTGAGAAGCCAGCATCTAAAAGCATACATCCTTCCAACTGAGCTTTACATAATTTACTTAATTCTAGAGCAATTCAAAGCATTTGTAGAAATACAACATCTCAACATTCCCTTTAATTGTAATACAACTTGCGTGTGGTCAATTAAAATATATGACAAATAATAATTATCTGTGTGACCAATTTTACTTGCATGAATTATTTTTAACAATTTTTTTAATTATAACAAATTGTCTCTGTGAGCAATTTTAATTATATCTGTGGTCAACTTTAATTATAATAAATTGTCCCTATGATCAATTTTAATTACAATACATGCACGGCCTATAGAGAATTTACTCAAATGTTTAGTTACACTTATAGTAGCATCCAGATCATAACTGTCAGTGCTATTTATAATTCTTTGCCCGGGCCCATCAGAGGCAAAGATTGATTCATCTTTCCTATATAGATTTACTAACATATGTTAATTATTGACAAGAATTCTTTAACACACTGTAGTAATTTATGATTCGTCTTTAAACTCAGTATATTATTTTCAACCATGAAAGCTAGACGGGAAAGGGGAGCTAATATAACCTTGAGAAAGCTCGTAGACAGGAAACGCACAAGACAACAGTAGCATGACTAGCAAATACAATAATTAGACATTAATTAAGATTATATATATATATATATATATATATATATATATATATATATATATCAATTGTAAGTCTGAAGTTGAAATATAAAAAAAATATTAAACATAAGTTATACTTGATCATTCTAAAGTTTAAAGAAAACAATAATAATAATAATAATAATAATAATAATAATAATAATAATAATAATAATAATAATAATAACAAAAGTAATAATCTTTACACACTCAAACACCCATGCATACCTTTTTAGTCCAGCCTAGGGTACCCCACCCTGGCTTACCAGACCAAACTCAAAACAACACAGCTCTCCTTGAGCTCACGTCCTTCAGACGATAACCAAACTAACTGAATGAATTGAATGAATGAATGAATGATACAGTTTACCACTTGAATCGCCTATTTGAGAGTTCCGAGATAGAGGGGAAGTTGCACAGTACAAACAGAGCAAAGGGAGGGGTAGGAAGGAGAGTTAGAGTAAACACAAAGAGAAAGCAAATCGGCATAGTTCATTAATCTCACTGTAGAGGGAGGATAACCGTACAGATGTTCCGTACCAAAATAGCACTTTCGGTACATACAAATTGTATCATAGTCACTTTTAATTATTAATGATGAATTACACTGGGGAACAGAAATTCCATTGACTTACATCTGTGATTTGTTTTCGACTAACGTTTGGCCTCTGGAAAAAAAAAACCGTAGTTTTTGTCCATCGCGTCAACTTTTTAAGCTACAGAGTACCCTAAAAATCATATAAATTGTGCATATAAAGGAAAATACAGTAAAACTTACCAAATACACAGTTTCTAAATAATAATTGTATTTATATAAACACTATAATAGTGTAAATTTTATAATATATGGTGTTAAGGTTGTCTTCATACAAATATTTTTTTCTTTACTGAACGCCAATTATACATATCAGGTTACAAATTTTCGCATACAGCTTTGTTGGAAGTGTTTAATCTGTTGACATTCTTGCTTGATGCTTTAACAATAGCTAGTCATCATATGTACATCACATCTACCATGGTACCATGCCTCCATGTCCTTCAAATCTTGGTGAAATAGCTCACCCTGCTCATCACTTACTGCACCAAATTTTCTGGGAAGTTAGCAAGATGGATATGTAAAAAATGTAACTTGATGTTCATGTAAGGTAGCATTTTGAAGCTCTCCAGAGTTGCTGGACAATTTTGGTGTAATTCTGTGCATATGTATTTCCAAGAAAGTCTTAACAATGTTTTTGAATGCCAACCAAGAATTCTTTGAATTTCTGACATTGTTGCAATAAAGTGTTGATCTTTAACTAGCTACCGAATCTGTTGACCATCAAATATATATCAGCCTTTTTCTTTTCAAATAACAAGCTAGGAAATGCTGATATGAGATACTTGAAACCATCTCCTTCAATTGGCAAAGCTTTACCGGATTGCTTCATGAAACCCAATTTGATATGCAGATGTGCAATTACAATGTTCTTTCTGTCTGCAAGTGGCTGATGTACAATGTTTGGTTCACTAGGTTTTCGGTCAGATCTTTGCTGCCAATTTGACTGCACTCGTGCTTCCCACGAGCTCAATTGTCCCACATACACAAAAGCAGATATACTTGATATATCCGTGTTGCTGGCCAAGAAGGAAGACGACCATTTTAAGGTCAACACAAATGATCCAATGGCGTATGTGATATTGCAACAAATCAATGACTCGGTACGCTTTCATATTCTTCTCTCAAACGAACCGAATGGCCTATCGGGACTGAACCAAATACATTTCCATTGTGGAGGAGAACACACTTCAAGCTTTGCTTTGAGCTAACGATAAACAATCGCCATTCAGTTGCATTAAGGCAGAAATTCCCAACTCTTCCATTAAACTATGTTATGGCAATGCACAAATCCATCATCACTTCGAAAGTATTACAGAAACACTTTCTCTTCTTCAAGAATAGGATACTCTAGAGAAGGTTTGTATTGGCCAATAGGAGAGCAATAATGCTTCTATGATCCATGCTCGAATCCGCGGAGAGTGATCACATTATCATAAAGTGTAGAGATGACTGTGGTAGAAGAAAACTAACGTGAGTTTCGAAATCAGCATGCCTAATTGACAATAAAACAGCTCAAAAATCAAACTCAACGGAAATTGTGTTACAAATTGTTCCCCAATTATATCAAATTTCATCTGTAAAGAGGCGTGTCACTATAACTGGAGGTGTTGAAGGGATACAAAGTCAAAAATATGGAATTCAAGTAAATCAGCAAAAATATAGAATAATCAAATATAATATTAAAATAAAAGCTTACCTCAACTCTCCTAGTACAAAGCCAAGAGTTGGTTGATATATATATCATCAAATTTATTGAGGATTTCCTCCATATCCAATGTCTTGGCGATGTCCTCTTTTTATAGCTTTAACAGCTAGGTTACTCAAGTGTTCATGATCCACTCTATTAAGCAAGCACATTTTCACTCAGTGCAGAACGGCGAAACAAAATAGATGTTATGGCAATTTATGACACTCCAATATCTTCAAAAGATTCATGCGGTCTTATTATTTCAACAAGGTTTGTATTGTTATAGAAAGAAATGGCATTTGTCACAAACATCATTTCTAATACTTCAATATAATAAGAAACACAGGGAGTTCAATGTAGAAACACAATTAGCTTTTGTGGACTTCAAAAAAAGCCTTCGACAAAATCAATAGGGGAATAAATTGTAAGCAGCTATTATCGAGTAGCACTGGGTTTCGAGTGAGTACGCGTGGCAGGCTGGATTCCAGGAGTGCAGGAAGCTGCCCACCAGCTGGCAGCAGAAGACGGGAGAGAGGTTGGCAGCACTGCCGGAAGGAGAAGGAAGAAGAGGAAGTAATGAAGAATCATTCTAATGGTGCTTGTGGAAGAATACAGACGCGACTGTTATGTGTGTGTGTGTTTTTTTGATTTGTCCACGTGTTTCTGTTAGAGCTTTATTCATCGTTCTAACATATCAGAAGTGGGATTACCCTATCCGAAATACGATTATCATAATTGTTATTAGTTTTCGCGTGTGTAGCATTATCATTTGTTTATTTTATTGTGAAAATGGCGGCTAGCATGTACAGGGACGATTCCATGCTGGATTATGATATGGAGGCGGAGGAGGATCGTTCACGTAGCGATCTAACTCCGTTTTCCGGGTCCAGTGTGGATGGCGACCTAGGACATGATCTAGCCAACGACGCTAGGGATGAAAACGTAATGCCGGCGGGCACCCACGCGGCAGGCGGCCACGTGGGCGACGATCAATCCCTAGTGGTCGATAATGGTGGGCCAGCGGGAAACCCCGGGCGAGTGAGTGAGGCAGCTCGAGGGGACCCAGTGCAACTGGCGATGGTCCAACTGCTTAGCCAGGGAGACTTGGCTAAGGCGATTACGTCGGCAGTAGAGGAGCAGGCGGCTCGCATCTTCCGAGGCGTGGAGAAGTTGCGCCACGCGGGTGTCTCCCCTAAAACTGGAGGCGCCAGTGGGGATAATTTTAAGACGCCCAAGGGGCGCTCTCGTACACATGGTGGGTGTTGTAGTGGAGAGTGCGCCTCTAGCGCGAGCGTGGCCAGTAGCGCGAGGGCGACCCGAGCAGGTGGAGAGATTGTGGACCAGTTCGATCCCGATGATCGGGATTGTAACATCGATCGCTGGCTCCACAAGATCGATCAGCTGGGCCGTATCCATGGTTGGTCCGAGTACGAGGTCGTGTTATATGCAGGCGAAACTCGCGGGGCGGCTAAGGCGTGGTTTATCGCCTCGATGACTATGGCCTCTCGTGGGGAGAGTGGAAGAAGGCGCTGCGTCGCACCTTTCCGCGGCGACATGATTTTGCTGAGTCATTGGAGGAGCTGGTAGCAAGTCGTAAGCTGCCAAGCGAATCCATGACTAAGTATTACCATGACAAGCTGGCATTGTGTGAAAGGTGCGGGATTACGGGAGAGAAGGCCATCTCCTGTATAATCAAGGGCCTTCCGCTCGACTACAGGCGAATGCTCGGGCCTTCAAATGTAGGACTCCGGGTGACCTGTACTCCGGATTTCTGAGTGGGTTGGATCGCTATCAGGCGAGTGGCCAACCCCACCCATCAAGCTTCCGAGGGCGAGAACCGGAGAGGGTGCCTGGAGATAGGAGGAAGCGAGCTCGTGCGGACAGCAGGCAAGAGGCGAACGGTTCAGCGAAGCGATGGGTCCGTTGCTTAATTGCCAGAAGTGGGGGACCCATCTGAGCCGTGACAGTCCCAAGGCGAGGCAAGATCGGTGCAAACGATGTGGCAAGAGCGGCCACTCAAGATCGATCTGCCCAACACGAGCCGCAGGAGAATCTCAGGACCACACTGCTATGGTAAGACTTGTAGAGAGTAACAGTAGTAATGTCTATAAGAAGGCCGCATGGGCCAGGGATGAGAAGCGCATCACAATCTACATAGATATAGGTAGTGATTATAACATTGCCACAGTGCAGTGTGCCCAGCAGGCGGCTGAGGGAGGGATGCGTCCAACATCAGTGGTCTTGAGAGTTTTCGGAGGCGGTACAATTCTTGGTGCAGGTGAGGTCACTCTGAATATTAGAGTGGAGCATCAGTGGTCTTGAGAGGTTTCGGAGGCGGTACAATTCTTGGTGCAGGTGAGGTCACTCTGAACATTAGAGTGGATGCGATTCGGCTTCAAATTGATGTCATTGTGGTCACTAGTGGTCTGTCAGACGTGGACTTGCTTCTAGGACAGCCAGTACTACAGGATGACGTAGTATTGGTTGTGTCTGGAGGAACAGTCACTTTGTCGCGTACAGAACCTAGTGTTCACATCAGTGGGTTAGATGTGGAAGCCAAGGGAACGGCTCCGACAGATACCAAGTAAGAACATGTTCAGATGTTTTGTTAGCTCCAGGTTCAACCACCATGGTTAATGTCAGGGTAGTAGGCGCAGACCCTGGCACAGAGGTTTTTGTGGGGAGCCGGAGTCATGAGGAAAGGGGTACCTGGATCGCAGTGCCGAACGTGGTAATACCATCAGATGGAGAACAACAGGTGGAGGTATGTAATCTGGGTCCGAAGCTACTGCTCTGGAAGATAGATCGTGTGATGGCGAGAGCTCATCGTTGTGATACTCGTCACACATCACAGGTAAATCGGGTGTTGGCAGATGACCAGCGTGACGTTGAAATGGATTTCTCCAATATTGATATAGGCGATATCAATGAGGGTGAAAGAACGCAGCTGGTTAACCTGCTACAAAGGAAGGCGATCTGCTTCTCGACTGGCGACAATGATCTAGGGCTAACTCATCTAGGCGAGATGAAGATTCAGCTAACCTCGGACAAGCCAGTGTATCATCGTCCTTACAGGCTTTCTTTCGCAGAAAGGGAGAAGGTACGCGAAAAGGTGCAAGGGTTGTTAACGAGTGGGGTTGTTCGTGAACCCGAGTAAGTATGCGAGCCCCATACTCCTAATTCCAAAGAAAAATTGAGACATTCGGATGTGTTGCGGCTTCAGGGCACTTAACTGGGTAACGATGGACAGGTATCCAATGCCTTTAGTGAGCGATCAGCTGGATAAGCTGCCAGGGAAGTGGGGTTAATTAAAATATATGTATATTTGATTAAAATATTCTCGAAGAATTTGAAGCTAGTATATTAATAAATTTATTGTTTTAAAAATATTACTACTTCACAACCCTAGATCTGGCGCAGGGTTATCACCAAGTCCCAATGCACCCAGACTCAATCCAAAAGACAGCTTTTGTTACTCCTGATGTCCACTATGAATATCTGAGGGTCCCGTTTGTGTTGGCGAATGCCCCGGCAGTGTTTCAGCGGGCGATTAACAAAATGCTAAGTGGACTGGGTACTGATACTGTACTTGCCTACATGGACGATCTCTTGATCCCATCCACGGCGGTGGAACCTGGTCTGGTGCTTCTGGAGATGGTGGCTGAGGCAGGACTGAAGCTGAACTTGTCGAAGTGCTCCTTCCTGAAGGACCGGTTGGAGTATCTGGATCATGAGATCAGTGCAGCAAGGGTGAGTCCAGGGAGGAGGAAGGCGCAGGCGGTGAGTGAGTTCCCGGTCCCCGAGAATGTACATGGTGTAAGGCAGTTTCTGGGATTGGTGAGTTATTTTCGTAAGTTTATTCGAAACTTTGCAGTCTTAGCCAGACCACTGACTGACCTCACTCGGAAGGATGTCCCGTGGTGTTGGGGACCTAACCAGGTAGAAGCCTTTCAGATATTGAAACTGTCTTTGGTGGATAGGCCAGTCTTGGCCCTGTATGATAATGCGGCCGAAACTGAAGTGCACACGGATGCCTGTAAACTGGGGCTTGGTGGAATGTTACTGCAGAGGCAGAAGGATGACAGTCTTAAACCTGTGTTGTATTTCAGCCGATCTACCAGTCCAGCAGAGCAGGTCTACCACAGTTATGAGCTGGAGACACTGGCGTTGGTGGAAACGGCCAAACGTTTCCGGGTTTATCTGGTAGGTATTCATTTTAGGGCGGTCACTGATTGTTCTGCAGTACGTGCGACCACGCTGAAGAGGGACCTGGTGCCACTAGTGGCCCAGTGGTGGATGGCTTTGCAGGAATACGACATGGAGTTGGAGTATCGTCCTGGAGCCAAAATGCAACATGTAGACGCCTTGAGCAGGAACCCAGTGAATGTAAATCTGGTAAGCTTGTCTCATGATGATTGGATCTTGACTGTGCAGTTACAGGATGACAAGGCGCAGGCGATAGTCGCAGCATTGCCTGAGAATACAGCAGACAAGGGCCTCAAAGCGGATTATGTGGTGTAAGATGGCAGGCTGTATCGAAAGACCCAGGTGGGGAAGAGGCTGTATGTGCCAGCAATGGCAAGGTTTAACCTATTGCGTAAGCATCACGATGAGGCTGGTCATCCAGGATATGAGAGGTACTTGAAGTTCCTCAAGGAGACTTGCTGGTTTTGTGCGTAAGTACGTAGAGGCATGTCTCAGGTGTGCATTCAGCAAAGGTGACTATGGGCGGCGGGAAGGCGTCCTGCATCACATTAGGAAACCCTCTGTGCCCTTGGACACGGTGCATGTGGATCACCTTGGCCCTTTTGCAAGGAGTGCAAAGGGTCACAGCTATGTGCTGATGGCGGTGGATTCCTTCACTAAGTTCACTTGGGCGAAGGCTACCCGGACACTACGTTCGGCAGAAGCCATTGATAAATTGAGAGAGATATTTGACGAGTTTGGATATCCAAGGAGACTGATCTCCGATCGGGGACTGGCGTTTACCAGCAAGGTGTTTGCTGAGTTTCTGGCGGAACGAGGTGTGCGACATGTCCTCAATGCTATAGCAACACCTGGGGCGAATGGTCAGGTGGAGAGGCAGAATCGAACTATCCTGAGTGCGACTGGTGCCGGCACAGACTGTGAGACCCGATGGGATGAGAAACTGAGTGAGATTGTGTGGGGAATGAACCGTTGTGTTAATGCGAGCCCTGGGTTCTCCCCAGCACAGCTCATGTTCACTCACCAAGGGGGTGCTGTGGCGGATTTGTCTGGTGGAGTGCAGGCGGCCGAAAGGGGTGAAACCCTTGTGGATATACGGCAAGCTGTCCAAATGCGAAGGGACAAGGCGATGGAGAACCTGACCAAGGCGTAGTTGGCCTTGAAAGCGCGCTATGACCGAAGGTGTAAGGTCGCAACCAAGTACAAGGTAGGAGACTTGTTGTTATGGCGAGAGGCGAACACGTGTTCTGGTGAAAAAGGGGTGACCGCAAATTACTGAACAAGTATGGTGGTCCCTATAGAGTTTCCAAGGTGTTGGGGAACGACCGGTACCAGGTGAGTACTGTAAAAGGCATACGCGGGTACCGGAACTTCACAGCAACTGTGGCTGTGGATTCTCTCAGGCGATATCATAGTACTGTTCCGGGCGGTGAGCAAAAAGACTATGATAGCGACGGCAATGAGGCCGTTGATGATCGACAGGATCTGATTGATCTGCTTGAGAGCTAAGCAATTAATGAGGGCATTAATGTTTGCAGGATGGCCGAGTGTAAGCAGCCATTATCGAGCTGCACTGGGTTTCGAGTGAGTACGCGTGGCTGCTCGATATATGGCAGGCTGGATTCCAGGAGTGCAGGAAGCTGCCCACCAGGTGGCAGCAGAAGGCGGGAGAGAGGTTGGCAGCACTGCCGGAAGGAGAAGGAAGAAGAGGAAGCAATGAATAATCATTCTAATGGTGCTTGTGGAAGAATACAGACGCGACTGTTATTGTGTGTGTGTTTGTGATTTGTCCACGTGTTTCTGTTAGTGCTTTATTCATCGTTCTAACAAAATTGTTGGAAATTTTAGCTGACAACAATCTACCACAACAGCATATTTTAAATGTATACATTATCTATAAAACAGTTTGAATCAATAACACACAAACAGAATGGCGTGAAATTAATAGGGGCATAAGACAATAATGTGGCCTCCTGCCCTTGCTCTTTATCATATACATGGATAGAATACTTCAAGATTGGCGACAGATGAGACACAGTTCTATTTAAATTAATAGAAACCTAAAAGTAGACTCCCTGCTTTTTTTGCAGATGATTTGGTATTAATAGCTCCAACAGAAACAGATTTACAGTATTCTATACACAATTTTAATATAATTGCAAAATGGTACAATATGGAAATCAATACAAAGAAAACTGAAGTGATGGCCTTTTGTGGAAAATACCCTATACCTAGGAAAATTGTTTTGAATGATGAAATTCTAGAACGAGTAAATGAATTTGATTATTTGGGTTATAATTTAACATTTCAAGATAAAGCCGATATATCAAAGAAAATCACAAATTTCACAAAAACGGGGATAATCAACAGCATCATTAAACCATCTTTAGTACAAAAGAACACAAGATTACGGCTTTATAAGTTTGTCGCAAGACCAGTGTTAAGATGTGGTAGTAAAGCATGGACAATACAAAGAAGAGATGAAAGCCAAATAACAGCAAATGAGATGTGATTTATGCACCGTACAGCAGGCTATACAAAGTGGGACCATAAAAGAAATGAAATTATGGAAGAGTTGGATATAGAACCCATTCTCCATCATATACAAAACTATCAGAACAACTGGAAAGCCCATCTTCAATGAATGCCATCTTATAGAATTCCAAAAGCCATGCTTCGTTACTGCCTCCAAGACAAAAGATCGCTGAGACGTCCAAAAAAGCGCTGGATGAAAAATTCCTCTTTGAGACCGTAACAGGCCACACGGCCTGATACTTGCATGGATGATGATGGATATAATGCAAAATTTTAAGTATGATAACTGATATAGAATAACCATAATTTTGTTAAGAAATATGGTTCTGAAAGTTAGGGAAATACGGGCTGGAATGCAAATTCAAAATAAGTGGTGCTCACACACCCTGTTGACCCCCCCTGGCAATGCCCCTGTTATGCCCCAAAATTTAGAGGTTTTTCTTTGTTTATTAGACTCAAAATTGATATTGTGATAGCCGGAAATTATAGTTATCAAAAGGGTATTAAAAATTGATTAGTCCCCTATAAATAGTTGATATTATAATTATTAGGGCTTTTTAGACAATTATTTAATTATAAATGCATATCCGATGGACGTGTACCAATCCCGTATTGGCACGAAAGGATTTCTTACTACCACTTTCACGTCAAGTGAAAGCGACCCACTTTAAGTATATAAGAACTAGGGATTGAAACCCCTAAATCATCTCGTCGGTGGCTAGCGATCTCTAGCCCGTACGCAGTTGTAACCAGCTCTACTTGGATGTCACCTATAACACTCATTTGTAAGTCTGCTTCTTTATTTTGACTTAACATAAAATAATATATGTTTTCTACATTTGGTTTGCTGGAATAAACTCAGTTTTCTTACTTAGTCGGTCAAAGATATTTAACTTTTTAAAGCTATTTTATTATTTACTCAGGCTCATTGAGTATTCAATTGAGGCAATTGGTTTAGGGTAGTAAATTTAAAGATAGAATATTGTTTATATCTTTAATTAATTTTATTGTGGTTTTTGTTCATCTTGTTTTAATTATTGTTTTAATCTGTTGCTTTTAAATATAGTACTATTGTTAAAATAATTAACTTATTTCTATGTATAGCAACCTGGCTTTTGTTATCCTACTGAATAATTATCCAACTCTTAGGTGACTAATGTTAACCCGTCTCTAGATTTCCGCAGGCCAGTTGATATAAAACGCTACCATTGTTTTAAAGAGACGTGGCCTTAACATATTGGTGGCAGCGGTGGGATTCGAACCCACGCCTCCGAAGAGACTGGTGCCTCAAACCAGTTCATATAAAGAAAGTAAGGAAATATTATCTTTAGAGTATATCGGTGTGGCAGGCGAGAAACGGTAAACACTTTCATGGTATTGTCTTAAATGTATAAATAATCTATTGTTTTGGGGGTGACGCAATTTTAGGACTTGATATTTGAGTGATATAGTCTTTGTCATTTGTACCGTTGTACCTCGAGAAATTTTATTCACTACGAAGTTGATTGTATCTTACTGTGCTGTGACGTGTGTTTATCTTGTTTTCTCCCCTAAGTAAGCAATGGCGGTCACAATTCAAGATCATCAAAGATTAGCACAAACTGTCGCACAATTGACCCAAAAGTTAGAAGCACAGGAAAGTACTAAAATTATGTTAAAGGAGATATTGCAAGAATTACCCAAAGATAAAAACGCCGCATTAGTTAATAATTTACCCGAATGGAAAGGGGAGGTGGGAAGTAAACCTGTTAAGGATTTTTTTTTAGAACAAGTCGACTCATATGGGAAGGTTAGCGGACGAGGATAAGGTGTTGATAGTAAAGGCGAATAACCGGAGTAGCAAAACAATCATAAATACGGACAGTACGCTAAGGAGCGACACTTGTTCATATGAATTTTTAAAACAACGGCTCATTGACAGATTTTCTATTAAAAGAAAGGAGGATTCCATAGTAAAATTAATGCATGTATCACAACATAGGGAGGAATCGGTATTAGATTTTTCCAACAGATGTAGGGGATTTGGAGAACAGGCCCTAATGCAAGTAACGGATCCTGGCGCTCAAATCATGTGGAGGGAACAAGTAGAGAAAATGGTGTTAGGAGCTTTCGTAAGAGGACTAAAGGAGGACATAAGCGCACCACTCAAAGTTCACCCTCCGCGTGATTTAGAAGACGCTACTGAAACCGCTATCCGATGTGAAGAGATAGAACGCACTAAAAATGGGAGAGTAAGGGACCATAAACCTGTGTTTTTATCCGGTACCACCAGATGCTATAATTGTGGTAGGTTAGGTCATGTACAGAGAGACTGCAGATCTAGAAATAGAGCCGGAGCCCCGATTCACAACAGACTTCCCCCGCAAGGAAATTTACATACGCAGAAGGAACGTGGACCATCCCGAGGACCGGGTTCGAGCCCCGGCCCCCAGTGAAATTTTCTTGGATCCTGTTATGCCTGTGGAGAGGTGGGTCATATGGCAAGAAACTGCCCTATGAATCAAAATTCCCCAAACTCCCGCGGTTCGATGGGGCCGTTCCGACCATCGAACCCCAGACCCTCCCGCCAGTAAGCATTTTTCGAGTTCACACTGTAACTCGGGAACTGTTGCTGGCTGGAGAAGTAGAGGGACAGGCTTGTACATTTTTAGTCGACTCAGGGCGGCAGGAGTAAGCATTATTAAGCCAGGAATTAGTAAATCAGAGATCACCCCTAATTCAACAGTTATATATGGAGTGACAGGCAGGCAGTTGGAGAACCAAGGCTCGCAACAAGTCACATTATATTTAGAGGACGTCACTATTACGGCTGAGTTCATAGTTGCCCATATTCCCGGAAAATTCGATGGAGTCATTGGACTAAATATATTGCTGGACCTAGGAGTAATTGTTAATTTAAAAGAAGGCACATTTCAAATAGGACACCGACACTATCCCCTTCTTGATTTCTCTCCCACGACAGGCGCTATGACCCAAGACGAAGATACGGGAAAGGAAGAGACTGATCACCTCGAACCTGATCCTATGACTCATGACAAGACTGACCCGCCTGATAAAGAGAGAGAGACCGAAGGGGAAGGATGGAACATAGTAACCCAAGGAATGGTGAGCATTGCACCTCGTTCCGTTCGTTGTATTATAGCCCGGATAGAAACACAAAAACAACAGATCCTACCCAGATTCCTAGTGGTAGAACCAAAGGTCCTAAATGGAATAAAACAGTTGTATGTAGGGAGAACGCTTACGCCAATCTTTCGGAATTATAAAAGGAGATGTATTGAGGTAGGGGGCACAGGATGCTGTAGGCCTCCGGAGGGAACTCGGTACTGCCTGGTAGAAGTAGTAAATACGGGAAATGAGGAGCTCACATTGAATAAAAATATAGCAGTTGGAATAGGACATTGCCTGATGCCATCGTGCGAAACAGACCACGCTAAGACGGTCATGCAGGATTGTTCTAGTACCCAAGAGAGTAGCACAGAGGCCAATAAGGAAAAGGCCGAGGAAAGTAGTGGGATAGAGCGTTGCCTGATGCCATCATGCGAAACAGACTACGCTAAGACGGTCATGCAGGAACACTCTATGGCCCGAGGGTATACAGGGAATTATGGGTCTTTACAAGAGAGGAAGATCGTGGTCGGCCGACCGGGAAAAACAGAACTAGAGGGAAACACGAGAGAAATTAGTATGAACCCAGGCAGAACTATTCTAAGAAAGAAAGTAAGAGACACTCCGATAACTGTAAACAAGACGCAAGTAGCAGGGAGAAACCAGAACCCGAGAAATCTGTCAATGATCTGTGAAAACGTAGGAAGGGACATTTCACGCACGGCAAAACAAACCGAGGCTCAAGAAAGACTCGATCGGGATACCGGAAATCACACAGAATTACTCCAGGAAGTAAAGGGAGAACTAATCCAGAAAGTAGCCCATTTGTCCCCCGAAGAAAAACAAGAAATTTTGCCCATATTAATGCAAAATGCGGACTTATTCTTGTATGAAAAAGGAGGAATTTTGCCCTGTACAGACATCGGATATCATGAAATAAACACTGGTGACGCCCTACCCATTCGAAGGAATCCCTATAGAGTGCCCTTTTCTCTTATGGGCGAAATGAAGAAGCAGTTAGATTTATTAGAAAATCAAGGAGTGATAACCCCAGCCGTTAGTACATGGACTGCCCCGGTAATATTGATTAAAAAGAAACAATTGAATCTGGATGGGAGCCCAAAATTACGCATGTTCGTGATGACTATAGAGCATTGAACAATGTTACGCTACTTCCAAATTACCCTATACCAGACATAAAAGCTAATTTAGCCCAACTATCCGGAAATAGATATGTCACGGTCCTAGATGTAGAAAGTGCCTATTATAATATTCCTATCAAGCCGGAGGATAGGCACAAGACCGGTATCATTACCCCTTTCGGAATCCTATGTGTATAATAGGCTCCCAATGGGATTATGTGGTGCCCCTATGACCTGGTCAAGAATTTTAGATCAGGCATTAATGGGTTTAGGAGATCTACGAACCCTAGTCTATTTGGATGACCTGCTATTAGCCTCACCTACAGCCCAAAAACACGCATAACAAATGTCGAAGGTGTTCGAAAGAGTAAGAAATGCTAAATTCAAGTTAAGTCGGGATAAATGTGAATTTGCCCAACGAGAGGCTAAATATCTAGGCCATGTTGTTAGCGAATTAGGCGTTCAACCCGATCCTGCGAGAGTAAAATGTATAGAAAATGTTCCTATTTCAAAAACCCTTACCGATATGCGAGCTTTCATTGGATTATTTGGATTCTATCGATCCTTCATTCCTAAATTTTCAGAATATAGTGTCCATCTCACAAGCTTAACTAAGAAAAATAACAAATTTGAATGGACTACGGACCACCAAACCGCGTTCGACAGACTAAGAACTGCATTGATGCGGGACGCTATTATTGGCCCATCCAAAATTTAATGAAACGTTCTATCTAAACTGTGATGCATCTGATTACGCAATTAGTGCGATCTTGAGTCAGAGGGAAAAATAGCGCAGAATGGCCCATCAGCTTCTGGACTCGAACCTCATCAAGGGCAGAATGAAATATATCTACATCGCAAAAGGAACTGTGTGCTGTAGTGTATGGCATCGCAGCCATCATTGCTATCTCTATGGCAATATCTTTACCGTAATTACCAATCATCTGCCTTTAAAATGGCTTCTAACCACAAAATATCACGGTGAAAAGTCGGCTAGCCAGGTGGGCGATATACAATTAAGTGATTACACATTCAACATAGTTCATAAACCAGGCAAGTCCCATGTGAATGCCGACGTATTGTCTACATACGTAGGGCTCAGTCAAACATTGAATCCCGACCTTCCATTGACGCGGGAAATTTTTAAAGAGTTACTGGACGTAGACCCCCTCTGCCCAAAACTTAAAGAGGAAGTGAGAAATGACCAGAATGAGAGTTTCGAACTCGATACTGAAGGAGTACTGTATACAAAGGCCTCGGGTTCAAATCTGATCGCAGTACCGGAAGCACTAGTCAGAGCAGTAATGTATGCTCACCATAACACGTTTAGTGCCGACCATCAGTGACAGGCAAAAACACTAAACTTCCTTAAATGTAGATATTATTGGCAACACATGAAGCGGGACATCTGTGAATATATTAAACAGTGTAGTTCTTGTGCTATAATGAAACGCGGAAAAGACTCGACCCCGGCCCCTCTGGGAGAATTGCCCGAAACCACCAAGCCATTCCAGGTTACGTCCATTGATTTATGTGGACCCTTTCCCATAACACAAAGAGGAAAAAAAAGCATTTACTCACGTTCATATGTCATTTCACTAGATGGTGAGAGGCTCTGCCACTTGCCTCACAAGATGCCGAAAGAGTAGCCCGGGCTCTAATGACACAGGTATTCGCGAGACATGGCTGCCCGGAGGTTATAACTTCAGATCGAGGAACCCAGTTCTTATCCGACCTCATGCAACAAATGTGTAGATTACTCGGGATCAAGCGGGTATTATCCACGTCTTATCATCACACTAGTCAGGGGAAAATCGAAAAATTTCACCAGGGCTTAAACCAGATTATGAGTCATTATATTAACAATAAACAGACAAAATTGGGACATGTATGTCGATTATGCCCTTATGGCAGTAAGAAGCTACCCCCACTCCATTACCGGTCATTCGCCGTTCTATTTAATGCATGGCCGTGAAATGAACCTTCCTGTAACGGAAAATTTGAAGGCTATGACTGAAAGGAGTCACTGAGGACGATATCAGTGCCGTAGATCACCATGTCATGGACCTCGCCAGGAATTTAACTGAAGCATATGAGCTCGTAGTTATCTATAATCGGAACGGAAGAGAGTCACAAAAAAAATATTTTGACAAAGGGAAAGTGAAGAGAGACTTTGCTGTAGGCGACTGGATCTATTTACAAAATGTGAAAGCAGGGGGATTAGGATCTAAGAAACTCAGTGCAAAATTTAAAGGGCCCTATAAAGTAGTAAATAAAATATCTGATTGCAATTATGCAATTGATGTAGGTGGAGATAAACATATAACAGTTAATGTCAATAGAATGAAGCGATGTCATTTACCCCCTTTTGCAATTAAACCCCCACCCCGTACGAGCTCCCATAGACAAGAACACCAGACCCCAGAGGAAACGGACTCGGATCCGGAAGTGTGGGTAGCACCTTCGAAACCCCACCAACAGGTAAACGACGTACCAACCCCCCGACAAAGTGAGTTGGATCCAAACCCTGAACCAACAATCTCAACTATGCCTATACCGGACGAATTAACTAGTGATAAGTCCGATGATCAATTACCCCCTTGCCGTATTTTGAGACCCCGACCCCTGAATAGACCCCAGCGTCTAAATGTGAATACTTCTTATTACAGGCTTGGTCCTAGGAGGCCTGGCGAAAGCAGCTCAGATGAACAATCCGGAAACTGAAATAAAGCTAGATAAAGGATTCGTGTTTTTATACGAGTAAGATATGCTCGTAACTGGTAGCTACTGGGACTTCGTATTCCGACTTGACATCGCGTATTATCAGCAGGTAACAGACCAAATGCATTTTTTTTTAGATGAGCTGATTAGTATAGTATCCAAACAAGACTCAGGAAAGGTAGAGACCATATTCAAACTCAAGCAAATAAAGCAAATTATGACATCAGTTTCGGCGAACATAGACTCATTCAATCACTTATTAATTCCCGACAGACCCAGGAGAGGCCTGTTGAACATTGGAGGCAAACTTTTAGAAATCTTTTCGGCGTAGCTACAGACGATAGATTGCACACAATTAGTCATATTATAGAAAACCTACAATATGACGGCTGGAATTTAATACATAACGCTCAAGAGCAACTAAGTTATTTACATCAGGTTCAAAGCCAAGTTAAAGGCAATACGGAGGCCCTAAACAAAATGATTAATACCGTCGGAAAAATTTACAAAGAAGTTGAGTACACCCGAAATTATTTGAATCATATTTTAGCCTCGTTGGCTTTAGAAATTAATAATAATAAGGTTGGACAAGCCCGTGAATTAAAGGAATTGGAGTTAGTAGCGTTAGAATTACAGTCGGATGTATTTAGAATCTAAGAGGGATTAGACGTAGTAGCAACAGGAAAGTTAGCCCCTACTCTAATCTCACCACAACACATTACTTACTATAATGAATCAGATCTCTACGCGTCTACCCGAAGGCACGACTTTGATAGTTTCCCCAACCTTAGGCAATATGTTTCTCCTATCCGATACCGTCACCCGCGAAAGCTTACGCCCACAGCACATGACACCAAAATTATAGTACAGGTCCCCTTAAAAGGTTCAGATCCAGTAATGAATTTATATACCGTTCATACTTTGCCGATATATAACAAAGCATTAGATAGGTACATCCAAGTAGAGGGGGAAACTGAGTTTATGGCCGTTTCAATAAACCGACAATATTATTCTATGTTAAGCCAAACCGCAGTGGATAAGTGCAGACGTGGATACTGGGTAATTTGTCCCGCGGATCAACCTCTCTATCATACCCAGACCCCATCATGTTTGAGGCGCTCTATTCTCTCCATCGAGAAGAGCAAGCCCATCGGCTATGCCAAAAATATATTTTAGCCCAGGACTTCGCCCCTATCTGGATTCGGCATAAGAAGACGGAGAAGTGGGTATATTCTCTTCCCAGACCCATGAAACTGACTGACACCTGCCACGGCACACAAGGAGGAATCTCGCGCCAACTATGCCTAAATAGAACAGGTAAATTACATCTAACTCCAGGATGCCAAATATATGCACCCGGATTTACATTGTTGCCTATTATGCACCGAAATATGGAGGTCCCTCTTTCCTCTCAGCATTATATTATCCCAGAATTGCCCAACCTATTGACCCAAAGGCAAACCGAAATCCTAATCCAAACCTCCATCTTCAGAGATCCAAGAGGCTCTACAACACATTACCGACCGCCTCCACTCTGTTCCTACGCTTTCCCCTCCGCAGAAAACAAGTCTAAATTACCTTATTCAACACCTCCAAAGGAATAAGGAAAAACACAATACTAAAATATGGCTAACTGTGTTTGTCAGCAATACTTGTAACAATATTAATCACAACGGTAGTTTTTCAGCCTTGCACCAGGAGACTCCTAACGTTCGGGTTGTACGCCCGACGACGGACGCAAGCAACATCAACCAGCCAAACGCACCTCTGCTGGGACCCCCCCCAATCCAGAACTACCCGATAGCTCAAGTCGTGCCGAAATGCAGTACCTGCGCCGGAACCGGACGCAATTCAACAACCTGGATTGTATCCAGATCTCGTCGTCAACTAACCTCTGCCCTAATTGGATAGGGCCACGTATACGAGAGGCTACGCCACGTCAAAGAGAAGTCCATGATGATTCTATATTTTTGTTTTGTTTGCACTCGACCCTACTATCCACGGAAAAACAAAGACTTATTTATATATGAAGTAGAATACCAACGTTTTCAGACTCAGACCAATTGAATTCTTGCATCCATAGAATCACTATGATAAATTGTAAGAGCCAAAGCAAATGATAAAATAGGTAAGCCACGATTTTTCGAAGTTCACAAAAGGTTTTCTTCAAAAATCTTATTGCGAATTCTTGCGAGGGAAGGATCTGTTATGCCCCAAAATTTAGAGGTTTTTCTTTGTTTATTAGACTCAAAATTGATATTGTGATAGCCGGAAATTATAGTTATCAAAAGGGTATTAAAAATTGATTAGTCCCCTATAAATAGTTGATATTATAATTATTAGGGCTTTTTAGACAATTATTTAATTATAAATGCATATCCGATGGACGTGTACCAATCCCGTATTGGCACGAAATGATTTCTTACTACCACTTTCACGTCAAATGAAAGCGACCCACTTTAAGTATATAAGAACTAGGGGTTGAAACCCCTAAATCATCTCGTCGGTGGCTAGCGATCTCTAGCCCGTACGCAGTTGTAACCAGCTCTACTTGGATGTCACCTATAACACTCATTTGTAAGTCTGCTTCTTTATTTTGACTTAACATAAAATAATATATGTTTTCTACATTTGGTTTGCTGGAATAAACTCAGTTTTCTAACTTAGTCGGTCAAAGATATTTAACTTTTTAAAGCTATTTTATTATTTGCTCAGGCTCATTGAGTATTCAATTGAGGCAATTGGTTTAGGGTAGTAAATTTAAAGATAGAATATTGTTTATATCTTTAATTAATTTTATTGTGGTTTTTGTTCATCTTGTTTTAATTATTGTTTTAATCTGTTGTTTTTAAATATAGTACTATTGTTAAAATAATTAACTTATTTCTATGTATAGCAACCTGGCTTTTGTTATCCTACTGAATAATTATCCAACTCTTAGGTGACTAATGTTAACCCGTCTCTAGATTTCCGCAGGCAGTTGATATAAAACGCTACCATTGTTTTAAAGAGACGTGGCCTTAACAGCCCCTATCTGTAAACAATTTTAATTGGGCTATAAGAAGAACTCTCAATGACCAATTTTAATTACATGATGAATATCTCTGACCAATATGAATTATATGATCAATTTTCATTACATGACTAATTATCTGTGTGGTCATTTTTAGTTATATGTCAAATTAATAATAATAATAAATTATTATTATCATTATTATTATTATTATTATTATTACTAAATGCTCTCATGTATAGGAACGACTGGAAAGAACATATTGATAGAATGCCAGAAGGAAGATTTCCAAAATTATTGCTAAATTATAAACCGCACGGAAGGAGAAATGTTGGTCGCCCACACAGAAGACGGTCTGAACAATTTTAACAATTCTAGCTTTCATGAAACCGGAACGAGCCAACAGGCTTAATCCCTGGATGATGATGAATAATAATAATTCCATGGCACGACAGGCCTAGAAGGCCCTTAGCCTACCATCTGGCTGCTGGCCTCACATCCACGTGTCAATCACAAAGGTAGATGATCATCAGCCAGTGTAGGGGTGACATGTGGTCAGCATGTCAAGTCCCCCAGCCATTATAACTGGTTTTCTCAACCTGGAACCGCTACTTATTGTAGCTACCCAAATGCCTCACGATGCTGGATGGGCATCGGTCCCATACTGGCCGAAATACGAGAAAATTTCTTCCCCCCTTGGAGACTCGAACCTGCGCAAGTCCCATAGCTCTGCGCCAAGGCTTCCTGCCTTAACCACTCGGCTACGGCGCGGGACTATATTGACAAATTACCTCAGATCAGTTTTAATTGTAATGAATTATCTCTGTGAGCAATTTTAATTTAATGAATTATCTCTGTGATGAATTTCAATTATAAGATGAATTATTCTATATCCATATTCCTTTAACAAGTTTCCCTCAATCCTGTAAATTACAACACGGAATCCACCATTTTTATTTCTCTTCTCAACAAAGGCATACTATCTTTCACATAAATAAAAATAAAACAATTTGCTGTGCTACAATACACGACCTTGTGAATACCAATCCAATGCATTATCAATACACTATGGTAATAACATGTAGAACTCTTCTATTATAATTGTTTAAACTATGATGTCAGATCTTGGATCAATAACATGTAACATCATATGCAAATAGTAGTAGGAACTCTTTAACAAATTTTAGTTTGTACGAGGGTGAATCAAATATAAACCGGAATTGTTTACAATTTTATTGAATTAACAAAAAATACAAAACCACCACCTCATTTTTCTACATAGTCTCCTGCATTTCCAACACACTTTTGCCATCGAGTTGGCAACTTTTTGATGCCGTCCTTGAAGAATGAGGGATGACGTGTAGTCAGCCAGTTGCGTACAAACTCCTCTACCGCTGCATTGTCACCAAACCGCCTTCCTCTCAGGTCTTCTTTCAGTGGCCCAAACAAATGGTAGTCACAGGGTGTCAAATCTGGACTGTAAGGAGGATGTTCCAGAGGTGTCCAATGCATTTTCTTCAGTTTTTCTTGTGTCAACCGAGCAGTTTGTGGCCTTGCATTGTCATGCAGCACAATCACATTTCGGATCGGTTTCAGGCGGCGCTTGTTGCGATATGCTGCTTTTGTCTCGTCCAAAAGCCGGCAGTAGTACTCTGCATTCACTGTTCGTCGTTCATGAAGGAAATCCACTAGCAAAACTCCTTCAGAGTCCCAAAAAACAGTCGCAAGGACTTTTCCACCTGAAAGGCGTGTTTTGGCCTTAATTGGTCCAGCCGCACCTCGCTCTCGCCACTCCATGCTGGAAAGTTTTGACTCTGGGGTGTAATGATGAATCCAAGTTTCATCAGAGGTCACAATGCGATTCAGAAAATCATCTCCTTCCTCCTCATAGCGACTCAGATGCCTCTGAGACACTTCCTGGCGCATTTTTTTTTTTGTTCCTGGTTGAGGAGCCGAGGAACCCACCTGGCAGACAATTTTCGGAATCTGAGTTCATCACTGATGATGGCTTGAACACTTTCGAAGCTTATTCCAACGAGTGGAGCAATTTCAGAAATTATTACGCGCCGATCCTTCTCAATAAGGTCCCGTACAGCACGAATGTTGACTGCAGTGATGCTTGTTCGTTGCCGTCTTTGGTGGGGCTCATTTTCCACTGAATTCCGGCCCGCAATTTTTTTTTGCGCCAATCATACACCTGCGTCTTCGAAAGGGTTGCTTCCCCGAACTGCGCACGGAGCCTTCTCAAAATTTCAGGTTTAGTGCCTTATTTCGCCAAAAACTTAATAATAATGCGTTGCGCAACAGACGTGTGTACCTCTTGCTCGCTCATGGCGTACTGAAGCAAGCGGCCGCTCTTCGGAGTGCGACACATCAAGATCCCTACTCCAGACATCCCCACCAACTTCCCCTCCAAACCGCAACCTTTGCAGTTCGCTACCAGATCCTCCAGATACAAATTCCGGTTTATATTTGATCCACCCTCGTAGACATCAGCCCCTTTTATTTTTTATTGATATACATTTGTCCAACGCCGTAGCTGAGTGGACTAAGGCAACATTGCTTGGCAGAGAGCTATGTGGCATATGCTGGTTCAAGTCCCCATAGGAGAAGAAATTTTCTCATGGAGTTTCAGCAGTATGGGTATCATGAGGAATTTGGGTTGTTAAAATAAACAGCAGCATCAGATTGAGAAAACCAGCTAGCAATTGTGGGACATCTAGGCCCTTCCCCCACCCCTTAGGATACCTCGGTCGTCATGACCATACTCCCAAGTCCTAGGTGCTTGTCCTCCCCATCGTATCTTCGCGTCCACGTTCAAGTTCTGGTCCTGAAACCAACACCCCTAGGGAGAGGGTGTTGGAGTTGCAACTTCTGGGAATTGCTGAGCTTCGTAGTCGCCAGGTCGCTCATTCCTGACGACCCCACAGTTGGTCCACGGGCTCCATGAGCCTAGCCGGGAGGACTGCTGCCGCAGATCCACCGACCATTCCCCTGTTCTGCCTCCAGGGACGTGTCCTGCAGCCGTTGTGAGACCGGCTAGGGCTACAAGCCCAACAGTGTGAGACTTTTAGTACATCCAGGTGCTCATCTCCTGGCGACCCCACAGTTTGTCGACGAGCCCGTAGGCTGAGCCAGGAACCAGTACAGTTGCTCCCCTCTGCACTGGTCCGAGCCGAGCCCTGGTCTGCCGCCAGGGACGCCTTCTGCTGCTCTTGTGGGCCAGCACGGAGCTCGCAAGCTCCAACAGATGAGCAAATAGTACGACAAGGCGCTCAACTCTTGCCTATCCCACTAATGGTTCACGAGTCCCTTGGACTTGACCGGGAGGACTGTCTAGCAGATCCACCGACCTTTCCCCCAGTGCACCAGCTGGGGACGTGTTTGGTTGCTGAAGTGGGTCCAGCCTGAGCATTAGTACGTCAGGTCGCTCAACTCCTGACGACCTCACAGATTGTCCTTGGGTCACTCGGTCCCAGAGTCGGCGCTAAAATTGTGAGACATGGCATACTGACCACAAGTCACCCCTTATGCAGGCTGAATGATCATCCACCTCTGTCAATGGCACAAGTGTTGTCAACAGCCAGCTGATAGGCCAAGAGCCTTCAAGCCCTATGACGCCATGGATTTAAGAACATCTATGTATGTCATGTTTTATGTAATAAAACAAAAATGGGTAAATAAAGATGTTCTAACGATAAGAACTAATTTTCCTTCTCAAAAACTTAAAATACCAGAATGGAAAGTCTAATAGCCTGGGACATTAGTATAATTTGGTTAATTGGATTTGATTTTTCCATATTGAAATGGGCAATTTTTACATGCACATGAACTTAAAGAATTGGACAATATTATTGTCTACAATTATAATTGTTTAAAAACTTTATGTTGGGACAATTTTACTGAATTATGTAAAATAAAATTTGTGGTTTGTTGTTCCAGACACAAAGAATGTATTATTTTTAGACTGACATGAATTGAATACAAATAATTTAATTACAACGTACATAAGAGAAAAATTTGCGTCTAGATCGTAACTCGCCTCGGTAGCTCAGTTGGTAGAGCACTTGGCCCGGAAAGCCAAGAGTCCCGGGTTCGAGTCCCGGTCTAGGCGAAAATTTTTCTCTTCAAATATAATTTAATTCCACTTGTCACAGACATAATTGTTTCTGGCCGTTTCTATGTCAACAAATTTCTCAAGAACCCAACCCTTACAACTACTACAGCATATCCAGTTTTCAGAAAAGCTGCTTCACATATGATGCAGTAAATTTCTTCATCTTTCTCTTGAAATTTAAATTTCCTCCTCTTTAGTGTTAATTTGTCTCCACCTGATGTTTTTATTGTTAATTTAACACTTCTCACTGAGTGTTGCCTCCACCTGTTTTGTTTTTTTCTGTTGACCTTATATTTCCAGTGAAATCATGAACAAACTAACTAACTAACTTACTAGCACTATTGAGCCTATAGGTTGATGGCTGCACAGACATAAGCTCTCCCATATCCCTATACTGAGCTAATGTCTCCCAATCATCCTCCGTATAATCTACTTCCCTCAAATCATGGTTAATGTTATTGTCCCACCTCATTCTTGGTCTGCCAACTGGGTGTTTTCCTGGAAAAAGCTTCCATGCCTTCCTTCATTTCCCATTTGTGTCACATGTCTGCCCATTGCAGTCTACGAGACTTAACTGTTCTTATTATACCTGGTTTCCTATAAAGACCATGTAGCTCACTGTTATGTTCATGCTCACTTGTGAAAATTTCTGCTAGAGCTGCAAGACTATTTCTTCATGTCTCACGTCTGAGAGAGCTGAAATTTATTTAAAAACATCTGATGCACTTTTAAGCCTATTGACTGTTTCAGATGAAATGCTGCCTGCAAATTCTCCACTGGGTCTAGATAAAGGTGCGGCAGAAGAAGAGAAGGTTGATGACAAAGAACCAGAACCACTACTATGTCGGGCACTAGGGGTTCTATGACCAAATGAATCAGAACCACTACCACATTTTTGTTTTTGTTCTTGGCACCATGACTGGTTGAAGGGAGCATAACGAATCAGAATCATATAAAGTCCAGCAAGGAGAGGTTCCATGATTAGGTGATAGAGTAGAAGAACCAGAGAAGAAACAAGCTCCCGCATTCAGCATTAGATCTCTTGGTTCCATGATGGTTATCCAAGCCTATATATTGGGTCATCTTCTCAATCCAGCTTGTTGAAAAGTATCAAAAACCTAACCAATTTGGTTATCATGGAAAATTCAGCCACACCTACTCTTTTATTTTTGTAATTATAGACTATCATGTAGACAACTTTTCACGATGTGGAAACAATTAGCACCTTCTCTACAGAGACAGTGCCTCCCGTAGTACTTTCTATGCTTGATTCACTGAAAACTTCACTCCAGGATTCTCTTCTAGTACTCAACGTCATTCAAGTATTAACATTCTCACAATTCAATGATAACCTAAAATACAATACAAATAATAAAGCAGCTACCATCCGAACTAGTGTCTGGGCTTACCAGACCGTAATCATAAGCAAATATCTTCATACCTCCTGAACCAACTTATTCTCATGTTATAAATTGCAGTATATGTGTTTAAAGGGATTATGATAATTATCAAATTGCTGCATTATCCTGTTTTGTTAACAATGGGCTCTAAACCACAATGGCTACCCTGTATGTGTATGTGCCAACCTACCAAAATTCAAACACTTGAAAATGTATGATAAACCAATCCAGTAAGCAGTGCTAGCTATGGCTACGATTTGTATGTACTAAAAGATTGCAACATAGTATAATGAGAAGTTAGACTTATGACTGTCTTTGTTTTTGTTTCACGCACAAACAGTTTAATAATATAAGAATCAAATGAATCATGAATTCTTCTTACCTCATACTTCTGTGTTTTTTTTAAACACAGCACCGCAGGTCGGCGACCATCGTCACCATCATCAGACAGATGTGAAAACAGCTGATGATGGTGACGATGGTCGCCGATACTGTGTTTAAAAAAAAGAACATAGAAGTATGAAGTAAGAAGAATTCACGATTCATTTCATTCTTATCAATAAAACCTCATAATGTTAAAAATTCCCAAATTTATTATATTAAGTTGAGTAGTATAATAAGAAGTTAAACTTCTGACTGTCTATTATTTTGGTTTCACACAAACAGTTGAATAATGTATACTATCTGCATTACAATCTTATCTTTTATTACATAAAAATCCTAGCCCTAGTGATAACATACACGTTTGGCCATGTAGTGAGGAAATAGGAAATTAATCAATGTCCAGAGATACCTGCCATCTGCAGTTAACGGACTCTCTCTTACCTCTTTCACAATTATTAACAGTGACTCAATGACATATAACAGACTTCCTGTTTTTTACAAATTAATCTATTTCTGAATGATTCTTTTACATTTTGATTAATAATATAACTTTTGTACATACTTTTAAAATAATTTAAAGTCTTCCATCAGAAACATTGCCTATAGAGTACCTTGAAAAAAAAATCATACATTATCTCTAAAAAGTACTTTTAAAAATATTTTTTTGTGTTTGTATCACTAATTAATTACTTTGTTATTAATTCTAGCTTAGTATTTAAAAAATGAGGCATTAACGTTTAAATGTTAATATAATAAAATAACTTAATATTCATAATGAACAAAGGAAAAAAAATATTATTCATAAACGTCTGTAAAGACAATAGATTCAAACACAAAGATATGTTATGAGAGCAATTTTTAATGTGTCTGATAGAACTTTTAATACAAAAAAATCTAAGTGAAATTACACAAAATATACATGGTAAAACTATGTAGCTATCAATAAATTATACTTTAATGTACTTCTAATTTCACATTTATCTCGGAATAAGTTTTGTGACATTTATTGCAGTAATTATTTAAAACAAAATTGTGATGCAAAATGTGGAAACATCATAGTCTAAATATGTTATACTTAGAATCTAATCTTAAATACATGACCACTCTTTAAAGGAATGAGAACAATGAACCACCAGTGCAACATCTAGGCTGTCAATACTGACAAACTAAATTATAACAAAATTTATGCCAGTAGCCTCTCTACACATTAATTCCAAAATCCACTGGCACTTTTCTTAAACTTTCTTTGTCTTATTGATAGTAAAAGGTAATTTGTATAAAACCTATAAAATAGACTAAGTAAGCATAAATAAAGCACAGAAACAATCCTCAGACTTTTACCCACATTTTCTTCAAAATAAACAGCTTTTAAAGTGTAATGTGTTTGTGTTCTAATGCCATTCATTGCAGTTTTCATGTTTTTGGGTTTCGCACTGGGTGTTACTGTTCACTGAATGAATGTGTCATTTCATATCTAACCTCATATTTCATGTTCTTTTAAACACGGGGACTGCAGTTTTCAAGAGGAGCCCCTCTTATCTTCAACTGACATTAATATAAGAGGGACTCCTCTTCAAAACTGCAGTTCCCGTGTTTAAAAGAACATGAAATATGAGGTTAGATATGAAGTGACACATTCATTCATTTATTGAATTAAGAACCTCAATGTTATTTCCCATATTTAACTATGGTTCTTCTTCTTGTAAGCACATGTTTCCCTTAACAGAGGTTTAGGCGCTCTCCCCCTACAGGGAAGAATTTGAACCATACTAATTTAGTTACACTTGTTTTCGTATAGATATCATTTGAGTGGTCCATGGTCAGCGTTCCGTCTCCTGCTGACATCTAGGAAACCAAGGTAGTACTAGGACAAGAAAAATTCAGTAAATTTTGCTTAAAGGCAAAGGCCTTTTCATTCAGGCTTAAGGATCTTTTACGAGCGTGAAAATCTTCAGACTCGGGACCCACGGCTTAAAGTCCCTCCCAGAGGATTCGCTCCTTGGATTTTTCCATCCTAAAAAAATCCATCGACCCCCAGCTGGGTTTGAACCCACGGGACCACTAGTCCATCGCGGCCGATGTTACTAATTATTTATTTTAGGAAGTAATATTTTGAGATTCTTTTTACCAAATTTTTTTGAGTCTAGAAATATCTTACCTCAATTTAATGTTGATTTGTTCTCTAACATGTTTCAATATATTCTTCTATATCATCGTCAGCTTTACTGGACTAGCTTTACTAGTAAAGCTGATGATGATGTAGAAGAATATATCAAAACATGTTCAAGAACAAATCAACATTAAATTGAGGTAAGATATTTCTAGAGTCCAAAAAACTTGATATGGTGTTACTGTTGTCTAATTTCAATTTATGCAACATTTCAGCACACCATTTAGGAGTGTAGGATAAATGCATGTTTATATGTTTGTGTAGTATACGTGTGTTGTATGAGGGATGATAATGATGAAAAGAAGGGAGAAGGTGAAACCCAGTGCCAGCACACAAGCCTACTCCCACGAAAAGCAGCAAGGAATCCACCAGGCTTAATGTCCCCATCATGACATCCCTACTCAACATATGGATTGCAGAATCACTTGCAATTTAATGCAGGAATCTGGTATGCAATCTAGCAATTAAAAATTGTACACTATCACTCCTACTTACTCCAAAATTGAAAATTTTACAATAATTACATTAATCAATTTCACTATTACAATTTTCAACCCTGTTGGTATTGAACCCAGGCCCATTAGTCAGGAAGCAGGGTATATGCCACCACCTGAGCCTGCACAGAATAATTACAAGGTTTTGGATTTAAGGTAATAATAAACATAATTTTGTCACCTTCCTAGCAACACATTATTGTCCCAATATTAAATTAACATTTAATAAAGAAAATCACATCTGCCGAGATGTAAATTATGGATGACTTCTATGAACCCTACACACAAAATGGAGTCTCTACATTCTTTGTGTGTATTTTTCTTCATGTAGGGTGTGGAATGTACTAAGGTTCCATTAAATCTTTAGATACATGATCTGTAGAAGTTTTAATGTTATTACTAAAGTGGATTACACAGGAGTTTTCTTGTGTAAATACATTTACACAATGGTTGTCAGATATGTCTATCAACTTTATATACACTAGGTTTTAAATTTAATGTAATGATAAAATTTCTTTCTGAAAAGGAAATCACTCAACAAATTCACTGCATAATATTATAAATTTAAATAATGGTTGCCTACCAGCTCTGTGGCCATCCATAATTTAACCCACAATAGTTTCATCAACAAGATTTATTCCATTAATATTAATGATTTTTATAATTATGTACAATATTTGTGCATTCATTATACAGGTATTCTAGCACACTTGTCCGAAGGATCATTGGTTCAATCTCGATTAAAGCAGTTGGAATTTTTTATGCTACGAAAATTAAGAGAACTTGGCTTCTTTCATAGGGTAAATTAAAAATACAGCCCAATTAAGATATATATGACATGAAATAATAATAATAATAATAAATTATTGTTGAATTTTAAGTAACTACATGGTATTCAATATTTATATGTACAACTACTTTTTCCAGTGTTTTAACTTGTGATGTAATACATACAAATTTCAGATTAATATTTATTAATATTATGTATAAAATAAAATTTCATCAATGAGGCAAATAATAACAAAGAAATACCAAGTGCTGAGAAAATATAAGCATTTCTATGCCTCATATATGTTAAAATGAAGGTAATCTAATTTTACTCATTCCTTTAAGGTAAGTCATGCTTTAAATTTTTGTATAAAAAAGCACATTGGAATGTAAGCACTCTCCTTTGTACTGGCTTATTATATCTATTATTATATCTTATCTATATTTTACCTTACATAATACATTTTTTGCCTTTTTGACAATATTATAAACTAAGTTCTTATGTGATATCATAACTATTTTAGTGCCAAAATGCATATTTAAGGGTATTTTTAAAAATATTTACATTCATAAATTTAATAAAGTTATATCATTTAACTATTTGGAGAAATGTAGTGTTTCTTGGCAATTCATTATTAAAAAATTGCATTAGATGTGGTTTAATAGACAAAATACTTCTGTAATTTCAAAACTGACATGGTGAAAATATAATTTAAATCTTTATGCTTACACTGAAATATTTAATACAAAATATTGCCTAATGAGATCATAGCACTGACAATGGAATTAGAGGTAGAAACCAATTATCAGGCATAGACATTTGTGACATAAAAAATGCAAGAAAAGTAACTTCTTTTACATTATCTAGAGGCTATGATCATAAATGTCAATGCTTGCATTTAATACTTATGAAGACAACATCCCTATAATATGAAGTAAAAATTGTGATATAACAGCTCGGAGCAAACAAAGTCAACTGAGGATGTTGCTGTCACTGACTAAAAAAGATGCCTATACAAGAGTCACCAGATTAGCATGAAGCAGTCTACCAATTTATTCATTAGATACTCAGTTGTCCTTGGGAGGCTGAGTGGATCCCATTTCAGGTTCTACACTTAAAGGGGATTCTTTTAAAGGTAATTTCCTTTGTATAGGTAATGTATTTTTTATTTTATTTTAGAAAGGAAAAATTCCAATTGTGGAATGTGTAAATTAAAAATATAACATCATAAAAAAAATATTTTTGTCAACATTATTGCCTACCACACTTTTTTCAAGAGTTCTGTATGCTAGTTGTTGACACTTCATCTCATAACATTTTCAACCAATAAATTGAATCTAAGATTGTAATAATTTTTGACCTGGGAATGATGTCACTTCACAGCTCTCACATGTCATACAATAATTCATCATGAAAGAATGACACTTCTTTTTTTTTTAGGTTTCCTAACACCCCTGATCCATTGGTTGGATAAGGATTTTATATTTAGTGGGAGAAACATAATTTTAATGTTTTCATTAGCCTTAAATATTTAAGGTGGATGTGATTAATTTCCCTTTGACATTTATTGCAAACTAACCAAACTTCTTTACTGTACTTATCACTATTTTTATCCAAGGTTGGAAAAAGTTAATTTAAATAAAAACATTGAAAAACTATTTGTATTACTCATCCACTGTAACTGTGGTGACTAATAAACTTGCTGCATACATGAATCACATTCTCGTACATCTTATTCTTACAGTTACAAAGTGAAGTTTCTTTAGTTTTCCCTTTACATTGGAGATTGTCACTAAATCAGTGAATGTTGAGTTGTGCAAATGTAATTAATTGAGTCATAAGCATTAAATTAATATCAATTTATCTCCGACATGCAGGAGATTTAAAAGCTTAATGCAAATTTGTTGTAAATGCAGCACGAATATGCTGTTTCCAGACAAAGGTTCTCATTCAAAATGTATCTAAGAGTTTGTAATGGAAATTTTCAAATACCCTGCATGTATGTATGGAGACATATATATGTATTATTAGATCAAAAGTGTTTCAATAATATTTACAATCACAAAAATTAGTCGTTATATAAAAATTACTTATATCAAAATAAAATAAAATTTATTTACGTTCTAAAACATTTGACTGATTAAATTATGCAAATCTGGACAATGTTTATTTTAAATAGATTGTGCACTCAATAATGTTAGCAGGCTAAAAATTCACTATTACACATATTATGCAGAGTGAGTGAAAAGAAAAGGACTTTCTTTTAAAGATATACCTTAGTCACCTGGAGTCAGTGATATAATTCTGTGGATGATGTTACAAAAGTTTCAGAATAGACAATCACTGCATATGGCCACAAGAGACATGTAATATCGAGTGTCTGCTGTATTTAACTTATTTTATTGTCCATAAATCATCCTTATTTTTAATTGGCCCAAATTTTTTTCCTTGGAATTTTCCTTTCAAAAATTAAAAATATTCTTGTTTTAGCCACTTTCGATGTCCAAGATTCACAGGCACATGTTTCCATAGGTTATATTAGTGTTTGATAGATTTACATATTTAATTTGCTTGACTGTTGTTCAAGTTTGGAGGATATTCATGCATCAGACTTGATCCATAATTTCTAAAGTTTACTTCATTTCTAAATTTTCTGAATGCTGATGCCATCAGCTTGAATTAACCAAAACTAAGTGACTTTATAGCTGTAACTAACTCGCTGGCACTATCGAATCCGTAGGTTCATGGCCGCATGGACATAAGCTCTCCTCACAACCTTATCCTGAGCTAATATTTTTCCAGTCATCCTCTGTATAATCTACTTCCCTCATATCATGGTTAATGTTATTCTCCCACTTCATCTTGGTCTCCCAACTGAGTGTTTTCCCTAGCTATAAAGAGCATAATAGATATTTATTCCATAAATAATTCAACTTTCAGGAAATTATAACTTAAAGACATTTGTACATAGTTTATCTTCAAATTCCTACCTCTGTGTAATCTATAACCTCAGAGAGCTCTCCTCTTATAAAGATTATGCTTGAGGAATATGAGAAATGTTTCACCCATGTGCAGAAAAGATTTAATTTCAACAAGAGGAGAATGGAGAATGAGAAAACATGTTATAGCACAAGTTTTATAGCACCAGATTGCCTTGCTATTAAACACAAACCATCCTAGTATATGTGCCAAATAACCAATATTCAGAATATTTCATCATTACCTGATTTTTAGAAACATTAGTAATTTTCTGATTAAGTTGAATTTATTGCTCACAATACTCATATAAACACTTTTACATTAACTACTTTTTTTGGATTTTCAAATGGTGACAGCAATCAGCTGATTAGCCTCGTGTTGTCAAAATATTGATATAATTGAGCCTGTTTTGAGAGTTATAAACTATCCTAAAGCTCAATTGCACACTTGTTCAATGAGAGTTGAACAGTGAAAAAAGTAAGTTACATTGTGTTTTCAACGTGGAATGAAGAGAACATGAAAACTGCGTACCTGTGATTTTGTCTTGCATCAGGTAGGAAAAACTGCTGATGAAATTTTCAAGATTCTAAAGAAGCTGAAAAATCACTAGAATATTTGTCTACCGTACTATCCAGCAAAGTACTGATACTAAATCTGTCAAGACTCATCCGAGACACGACTATCTTCAAGGTATAAGGGCTCATACTATACAGAAAGCAGTGCACTTTGTATTCATTGAAATGCTGTCCAGAAACAGTCAGTGATGGTTTGGGAGCTGAACATATCAAAAAGATCAATGTCCCGGCTACTCACTGAGGACCTTAAGACACAGGGTTACCAATGGAGTACCAGACATTTCTTAACCCTACGATTCACAAAAGCGGAGAGAACTAAGATCCTCCAGCAGTATGCAAACAATGCAATCCTCTTCACTGATGAGAATACTTTCATCATTGAGGAGAGTTTTAATCGGTAAAATGGCAAGATGTGTACCCCAAACTCTTGAGAAGCTTATAAAATCCAGCAGGACCATCACTCCTCTTTGGTCAGGGTGTGGTGAGGAGTGAGTTATTCTGGTGCCATCCACCTTCATTTCTGTGAGCTGGTGGTTAAAACAAATGCAAAAATTTATGAAATTACAGTGTTAGTGCCTACAGTCTTTGTTCCAGAACTTTCCAGCATGGTTCTGCTCCATCCCATAAGGCAGGTCGTGTGTTCTTGAAGGTCATGTACCTGATTTTATTTCTACAGCTGAATGGCTTTCTGCCAGCCCAAATATTAACTCTACAGACTTCAAATTTTGGTCAGACTTCAAATTTGGTCAGTGGTAGAGTGAACTGTTTCTAAAAGGAACCCCACAATTGATGGGTTGAACCATGAATTTGTGTCAGTAGTGGCAGATTTTTCATCGAGACCTTGTGTGCTGTAATAGAAGAATGGCCTAAATGGCTTGGAACCTGTGTCCGTGCCAAATATGGACACTTTGAAAACTGTGATACCAAGTGTGTGAAATATATTAGAATTTAATTAACTAAAATTATATTTGAATATCTCTAACTACTTTTAATTTTCTTTAAAAACTTTGTTATTATTATTTATGACCAGACTAGGTATGATTTGCCAGCATCGGCTAAAGCTTCATAATTATCAAGTTTATATAGAAACATGAAAGAACTCCAGGATAGCAGGCAATTAAGGATCATGGGGTTTTCTTAGCCAATGGGATGAGGAGACACACCTAGCCATACAACTCCAGCTCCAGGTTCTAATTTTATAGGTATAAAATAAGTGAAGAAAAATCTCCACTGAGTGAATTGAGACTCATATTCGGGAGGTTCCAAGTTCAAACCCCAGGGCCTGAGGTTTTCCTGGTTTTTTTTTTTTTCTTTCAGCCATAAAGCCAGAATTCCATTACAGGACCCATTTCAACATATTCAACATTACTCTAGTATATAAAAAAAAAATAAAATAAAATAAAGAGAAGTGATATGACCTCAGATGATAAAGCATCTATAAATGTTTCTGATGTTTTTATTTGAATTAACATTTTTCAATCCTGGATAGAATCAAATTTAAGGGTTCAAATCCTAGTTCAAACATTTAATTTTTCTTTCTTGATTCTAACCAGGATGGGAAAATGTTAATTTGAATAAAAACATTGACAATATGAAGTTTTACCACTAAAAAGTAGTGTATAAATTCTCAATAAATAAAAATACTTCTGAATAGAAGATGTCAGTTGGCATGATGGTAACGACAGCTATCAGCTTTTGGACGAATGAGAATTGTATAAGTTGAAAGAAATATTAATGTTTGTATCATCATTTGAATGGTGTAATGGACAGCACATTAGTACATAGAACTAGCGGTCCAGGGTTCAAATCCCGGTTCAAACATTCAATTAGCCTTCAGATGAACGAAAATTGTATAAGTTGAAAAAATGTTAATGTTTGTATTGTCGTTTGAATGGTGTACTGGACAGCACACTAGTACGTAGAACTAGGGGTCCAGGGTTCAAACATTAATTTTTCTTTCTTAAATTTGATTCTATCCATCTATAAATAATTTAAATATAAACAATTTCTATACCTTTTGCTATCTAAAACTGAACCAAGATTACAGATAACTTGCCACCCAGCTTGAGGGTATGTAGATCTTTTTAGTTTGTTTATGTATCAATCTGAATTATTCATCTTACTGCCAAGCTTGTTTTTAACTTATTACAATTATAGTTATGTGAAACACTAATATTATACAAAATATTAACTTAATTTTTTCACCAACAAATTTTGTTAAATTAGTAAATTGTCTATAAAATAAAAAAATATGGTAATAATGGAAACACTTCAATGTTGAATTTTAAGAATCATAATTAGGCTAACAAATTATACTTTGCATGCTTATTATATAAATAGATTATTATTATTATTATTATATTAAACAATACCATGATCACATTATGCATTCTTTTGTAATACATTGCTGACACATTTAAGTTGAGCTATTGACATGGAGCTACTGTGTATTTACAACACCTCAATCATTTCAGTGGCATCTAGAAAACACAGATCCCTAAAACCAACTTGTTGGAATGAAAATTTGTGTAGCACCACACTATTAGTTCAGTCCATTTCAATTAGAGAACTAAATACATCAAATTCTTACTTTCACATGAGATATGCATAAAGAGATAGAAACTAAAAGTGAATTCTGAGTTATTTATCTGTTTTCATACAAGTATAAGTTAACAATCATAAAGACAATGTATCTAGCCTTACATTGATAATGTGTCTCTCCTATCATTTCACATTGTTTATTATTAAATATTTACATCAGTTTCCTTAACACAAAGTACAATGTTCTAAATTAAAGCTATGGATAAATGGCCTTGAGCATCTTGCTAAAAGACTGGAAAGTTAAAACAAATATTACATAATCAGTGCATTATCAATATGGCCTCACACTTGGATATTAATTTTTTTCCCCTTCTCTTAAAACTGACATAGTGTACTAATCTGGATATTAATAATTATTGTCTCCATTTTATTATTTAATAATATAAATAATAGTTCAGTGGATAACTTCTTATAATTTAAAATTTAATCAATATTAATCTTCATCTAGTTCCATGTCTCTGTTCTGGGGTTGAGTTCAAAATTTGATTATACAGAACATTATCTAAAAATCAATCTAATGAACTAATCCTCACTGAGTTGTCATACATAAACACTGTTACTAGATACTGTACTTCATTCCTAGAGCTCGGAAGATAAGAAAATATTTTTTTTTAAATACAGAGACTGCCAGATATCTGAAAGCATGTAAACCACTATGTCAGCCTGCCAAATGCTTCATACGTATGAGCAGGGCATCTGCATCATTCATTGTACTATTCTAATTCATAAAATATATATTTTGTGACAAGCGATTTGTAGTGAAGTAGTGTAGGTGAGCAACCAATACTTTTAGAATGTGGTCTCGAGGTCTTGACATGCATTGGGTCTGGGTTCAATCCCCAACTAGGAAAAGTTTTCTGGGTGATGAACTTTTTTTGGGAGTTTTTCCTCGCCTATAAGACAAATGTCAGGCAACTTTATAGCCCAATCAGTTCCTGAACAGCATCTGGTCAACATTAACATATTCACCTTAGATTAAGTTTGGAATTAAGGCCTCTCCTGGCACACCATTACCATTCATCACCTATCATGTATCATCAGGGCAGTGTAACTCTGCCTTCCAGGCGCCCCAACCTCAGAAGTGGGTTAAAAATAACACCAATACCAGGAGAGAATACCAGAATGTCAAAATGACAACCTGGTGGCATTAAATAATAAAAATTTAAAAAAAGAAAAACTTTTAGATTGGTTATTAGAACACCTCAGAAAGAGATAGAGACAAGAAGAGAAAGCATGCCTCTTGAGTTCTGATGTCAGCTATGCTTTCAGTTATATGGCAGCGCCTGTACAAGGATATATTAAAAAAATTAGAGAGATAAAAATATGTTTAAACATCGACTTATGTTTATCAATAGGAATGGGATTATGAAGTAATAATAATCAACAAATTTTGGGTGTTTAAATATTTAAAAAAATTATGACCTAACCCATACTCTGAGGTGAAAAAAAAAAATATTTAATATAAACCTCATTGTGTTACTTCCTATGAAGTTCAACTCCCTCCATTTTTCTAACAACAATTAACCTATGGCAGAAATATAGCTTAGCCTTAAAGTGATAAAAATCAACTCACCATAACCTTATTTTTATTCTTTAAGTCTAGTGTATGTTTCTAACTTAGCTTAAGTTAAGAAAATGAAGATATTATTTAGAATTTCCCAAAATTAAAATGGAAATTTACAAACTCATAAAAATTGAAATTGGTGGCTCATCTCAATCACAATCTAGCTGAAAATGTGAATGAAGATCTCTGAAATAATTCCTAGAGAAAAGATTGATTCTATGATATGATATGTATAATATTTTCTGATTAAATTGTTTTTTTTTTATGTTTTGGGATAATAAGACATTTTTCATGTTTTACTTTATTAGCCTATTTTACAGTATGTTGTTTTATTTTGTATTTTTATGGATTTTGTTATCAATAATTAGGGATGGGTTCTGAATACTTTCGATTGCTCGATACTCAAATAATATCAATAACAAAAGATACTAATATACATGAACATCATACTTTGTTAATTAATAATATTTTAATTATTATATATTTTTCATAAGTAGTAAATTAAAAGGAGCACCTATCTCTTTAATAGCATCTTAACAGCAGTTAAGAAGAAAATCGGTGTTTTTAGGTAAAGTATCAACTCAATATCAGAAAAAAGGTTTCTACAAAATGTATTGCATTTATTTAGAGCAATAAAATACAAAGTAAAGATGTTAAATGTTTTGTGATAAACAAAAACATTCTGTATAAGTCAGAAAATTTAGACCTATTGTTTGTATATTAATACTCTCAAAATAATTAAAATATAATTTTATTTGAAAAAAAAAATAGTAGGATTGTATTGAAGTGTGGAATAGCTAGTTTCAAGGCTACAAACATGTATCAATATCAAGTGCATAGCACAGAGAAAATCTCAGATCAAGCCATCTCTATTAACCTTTAAAGTACTGGATTTTTAAAGGCCCGTCACTATTATGTCCCCAGAATTTAAATTCACGTAACACCGTTATTTTGCAAGGTTGTGAATAAAAATGTACTATTACTGTTCTACATGTGATACAAATATGAATAAAAAACCGTGTTGTAGCTAAGGTATCACTTTTCGTTCTGAAAAAATGTCATAGTAATACAGCTGTTAAGATATATGAATAAATTAATTTTAATGAAAGTGTATTGATTAAGTGGGTATGAGAGATTATATAACTGTACAAACAAAGCAAGACCCTTGTCTGAATGAGACTTTCCTTTTCTGCAAAAAACCAAGTCAGGTCTTTGTTTGGTATTTATTTATGTCCAAAGTTGAAACACCTTGTTTTCTTTTCACCCTTGGATTCTTTCAAAACAACATACCATATAAATCTGATGACCAGTTTTTAGAAGCTAAAGTTACTTCCGATAACATAATTGTACTCGTGAAATATTTTAAATTAAAAAACTAGTGTAATTCTTGTTATTATTAAAAAAAAATTGATATGAACTTCATAATCTAGGTCAGTGGTGGATTTTTTAACATTATTCCTTATCATATTTTAACTAGATTTAAATTGAATAAAACTATCTCTCAATAAATTATTTAAAATAATCAATAACACACTAATTAAAAGTGACTTTTTTCATTAGAAGTGTTTTGTGTATACAAGTGAAATTTCAGAGATGGATTTTATGAACAATATGAGGTGAGTGATAAAAAAATTCTACCTTAATTTAATTAATAATTTTATTTTATATATATATGACAAGATAAGAAAAATAAATGCCTGGACGGGATTTGAACCCGGACCTCTGAGTTGATATCCCAGTGCGCTACCACTTACGCTACCAGACGAACCCAGAACAAACATTTATTTTTCTTATACGTATTCTCATTATTACCAGATGTAGCGGGAACTCAGTCTCCACTGCCACTAGTAGCTGCTATGACAAGTAAGCAAATTAAAGAGAATATTTTTACCTTATAGCAGTGACGCTTTTTAATTATTATATATATATATATATATACATGGATTCAATGGCATACAATTAGTTGTTCAAACAATGGAACCTCAAAAAAGAGCTGTAAATACGGTAAAAATTTCTAAATTAATGAGGAATGAATTTGGATAGCAGTATAGTTCCTCTATCAATCAACAATATTTGTAAGTACACTATTATAAAGTTTCAGCTGCAACGTGTCAGATTTATCTGCCATTCGGCCATAGAGGGCATGTATCTGAGTCACATATATGTGGCATTCTTACTTTAAAGGTTAATAATGTATTAAGAAAAGTCAATATAAATAAAGAGAGCAATGTCATAGTTATTTTATAAATAAACACCAGCTAAACTACATGATATTTATCTGACACAACCATGTAAACCATACAGTTATATGTTTATGTTCATTAATTCAGTTTGGATACTATTCTGGACTACAATATAATGTGAAAAACCTATCTTCACTTAACATGTAACTTAAAATAAAAATGTTAAATTAATATTAAATTACTAACTTAATAATTTTACTACTAATTTGTTAAATTTTAAATGCCTATTTTAAGAAAAAAAATATTAGCTTCTTCTGAGCTCTATTCTTCACACAATTTCATGTTTTTTTATATTCATATGGTACCATACCCATGACTATATTGTCAAGGGAAGACTGGAGTTGATAATTTGCTACAGATTTAGGCTAAAGGGTAAATAAGTAAATTTTACAAACTAAAAAATTTATCTTCCAATTATTACTGATAGTTAATGTTTTAATATTAATGTACCGGCAAACATTGCAGGAGTCACTCAGAAAAACATATCAGTAATTCACTTTCAAGTTTCTATCTTCTATATCAGTAGTCATTAACACACATTTTAGCATATCGTGGAGTCTCTTAAAAACAAATGCAGTAATGCATTTATGGTTGGAGGTGGTAAGCTTTCCTTCCTACTTCTCCTTCCAGCATTCATGTTACTCTACTTACTCATTTTAGCAAGTGCTGATGGCCGCTGATCTACATAATATAAGAAATATATTTTCTTTGCTTATGTGAAAAGTAAATAATCCTGATATTTCTTCCTGCCTTCATGGTTTGTTCTCCTGCTGCAAAAAGAATGACATTTAGCCACATTGGAAGATATGAGTATGTCACTGACTAGTTCATATTTGCTCCCAGCAACATACCACAAGGCACTCCCATCTACAGTCATACGAGTGTAGCTGCGGCTGATCCATCTGGCAATGACTAGAGAATGATAATGCTTTTGTAAAATCTTGCAAACTAGCGGCCAAGAATGAAGTCACTTTGATCATTGACTAAGAAGTGATAAACAAAGCTAGCCTTCTTCCTATCAAGTGTCTGTGATTTGAGCGAGCTCGAGATGTCTGATCCCCACGACTACGAGGAGGATCTCTTAAAAAGATGGTCCCAAACAGAGTTGCTAGAATAGAAATTAAAATTAATAACTAAAACAAAGATTGTGATTGTTCAATTATATGAGAACATTTTATAATGACAAATAACTAAAGAAGGCTTTAGAATTAAATATAGTGAGACATCAAGTGCAGATGGATGGAGCAAGTTCATAAAAAGGAAGGAAGAAGGAAGTGATGGAGAAAAGATTATAACTGTTGGAAACTTGCAAAACTAAATCCTCAAAAGAAAATAATATATCTATGGTCTATTTACAAAAGAAAAAATGTGAACTAGTATAATAATTAACAATGCCTTCTTCATAATCTAGAAGATAGGATAACTGTGGTATCAATATGTTTAACGTTTCTAAAGAAAGCAATGAAGATTGTTACACTGGTTTACATCAATTTTTCTCTCTCTCTAAATAGGCTATACCATATCTATATACTATAAACAAAATATATTTGAAGAGAGTATTGGAATAGGTATTCACATACCCACAGTCTTAGTATCAAGTCCATTCTCATTGGCATGACACAGCACCTCTTGTAAAAATGCACATAAGTATAAAAACACATTTTTACGATGTTCTGGTAACTGCATTACAATCTGTAATTAATGAAAGAATTAAGTATAAACATAACATTAATATAATATTTAATTTTAGGAAGTTATATTTTGAGGTTATTTTAATTATATTATTTTTAGTCTGGACATCTTACCTCAATATTAATAAAAAAAATAATAACATTAATATTTAAATGTTAAATGAATTGATAATGATACAAAAGTAGTGTATCGAAACTAGCCTTCAAGAAATCTACAATTTATGAGGTGAGTCATAATATCTAACTCAAATTATTAATTATCACAATTTATATAATAATTTGCTTCATGAGTTGAATGATGCCTATTTTCACTAAGAGACAAGTTAGCTCCCACACCTTCATTTTTCAGAAATATGCTTTGCATATCCAAGAATTTTGTGGAAAAATGGATACAAAACTGTCAATGGTGTGAGAAGATGGAGATACTTGACCTGTACTCCACCGACTTTATCCATTTTAAAAGAGGACTGGTCCTAGGATTGGACCCAAACCAAGCAGCCCATAGTCAAAAAACTTGCTGCCTTAAATATAGATTCTGTCTAATAAGAAGGTTTTCTGACAAGGAATTAAAGCACACAAGTAGAGAAGACCATCAGATTCTACGTCTTGATAAGTTTATTATCCCACAACAGTATCAGTCTCTGGTTTCTGATGCAAAGAATTTGTTGAGACCCACTTTCATGGCTTCAGTGTTTTAGAAATTTGTTCCATGCAAAAAATGGGCCATGCATCGAAACAGATGGTAATCTGAAGCCACAAGATCAAGGCTATATGCTGGGGAGAATTCTATTTCAGTTAACTAATGTCAGGTATCTCCATCTCAAAATTTCTGCATGCCTATTTGAATTAAACTCCAGAGAATCATATTTTCAAAATTCCACCAGACCTGATAACTTTAGCAGATTTATGGGGAGTGAGTCACTGTGTCAAGAGTTGTGGTAATCGATCCACTTTTCATCACATGTGACAATTCTCCTGATAAATCTATCATCCATGGGATTAACAATAAACTGACAAACAGATATCCACTTAATAATTATATTCTTATCTCTTATGGTTATTTTTGTTGAACATATGTTTCAAGTTTATTTAACTTTTATAGGAATTAATCACTATGAGGTTTAATTTATGGTGAAATTAAATGTTTCTTACCTCTCCTCATATAAATCTTCTAAGTAGATTGCGATTTCGAGACCATAATGGTCTCATCTTCAGTACTGTTTTGGCGACTGATGTTATGTCGATCAGAAGAAAGAAGAGTTTCTTCCGATCAACATAACATCAGTCACCAAAAAAGTACTACTTAGAAGATTTATATGAGGAGAGGTAAGAAACATTTATTTTTAACTTTTATAGGAATTAATCACTATGAGGTTTAATTTATGGTGAAATTTCACCAAGAAACATTTAATTTCACCGTATGTTTCAAGGCTTGTTGGCCCCATCTTCAGCTATTACAGACAGTTGTCAGTCCTGATTCTTGACTTCTCCTCCCTCTTCTATGGTCCTATGAACTTGCTAATTAGGTACCTTTCCCCAAGAATTAAAAATTCATAATTGCATACAGATCAACAAGGAGAAGAATTATGAATTCTGAAATTCCCTGGGAAAGGAACCTAATTAGCAAGTTTATAGGACCACAGGAAGAGGGAGGAGGAGTCAATAATCAGGGCCAACAACTTGAAAAAAATCAGTCCATAATAGCTGAAAATGGAGCTAATGTTCAACAAAAAAACAACCATAAGAGGTAAGAATATACAGACCAAATAACTTAATTATTAAGTAAACCTCTTAATGTTACTTCCTATTGTATTTTTTAAAAGAAAAAAGAAATCTGCTTAACGTTAAAGCTGATAAGGTGTCAATTCATGAGGTGCAGATCTACAGCTTTTGCATGATTTTTCAAGTGTCTTAATCTGGTGATGTATGGTATCTTTTGATGCATCAAGTTCTTCTGACAGCTCACGAGTATTTTTTGTAGATTTTCTTCCAAAACTCTGCACGTATTCTCAATATCCCATACTTTAAGTCTTCGAGGATGTGATAAATCTTTAAGTGTTTTCTACTCCAGTATTGAAACTGTTGGAATCTGATACGCTCACGAATGATACCTTCTCCTTCTGTTTCACATGCACTTCAAACCATGGCTTCAGCTTTATAACCTTGTTCCCAGTAGAGCTTACGACTCTAATCTCAAACTTTGTAAATTCTAATTTAGTTGAGTTGTTTCTTGACTCACCTCATACTTCTTAACTCCCTCGCGATCCGGATTTCATCACTCTATTTGTGACATTCTCAATGCTGTTCATGTTCACAACTGACATGAACAGCATTGAGAATGTCACAAATAGAGTGACGAAATCCGGATCGCGAGGGAGTTAAGAAGTATGAGGTGAGTCAAGAAACAATTCAACTAAATTAAAATAAACCTCATAGTGTTATTTCCTACCTACATAACTTTGTAAATTCCATTTTGTGACTGTTTAATAACAACTGATGCTGACACATATTTGCAATGTATGCAATACTAGCCACTGGCATCCTGTAAATAACATTGGCAAACCAAAGTAAACCAATTGTATCTTATAAAACATCAAACATAAAAACCAATATCACTAATCAGACAATCTAATACATTAATAAATTAATGAGTCATTTTAACATCTTACCTCATATTTCATGTTTTTTCAAACACGGTAACTATAGTTTTCAAATGATCTTGTCATTCATTTTCAACCGCCATTATGACTACCGGATATTCGTTGGAATCTCCCTCTCTAACGTTGCCATCTGGTGTTGATTTGACGAACTTCGAGATATCGTTGCCATCTGGTGATGAACTTCGAGATGAGGTCACGTTCATCCGGAATGTCGAAATTCATAGATTTAAATTTGTTCTTCTGTATAAATATTTTCTCCCAAACTGTCAAATCCAAAGGTTTTTCCAAATGTTTTAGAAGTTTAGCTTCTTTTTCGATTCTATGACCTTCCAACAAACTATGTGCTGCAATAGCTGATTTTTCAATATCACCATTTTTAATATTTCTAAAGTGTTCCTTTGTGCGAGTGTCCAAATTTCTTTTTGTTTTTCCTATATATACTTTATTGCAATCTCGACAATCAATTTGATAAATTCCAGATTTTTTACTATCTGGGGTGTTCATTTTCTTATTGGTTATTAATAGTTACCAAGGCTAAATTTATTTATCGGTGCCAATGTAATATTGAATTTCTTGAAAATTTTTTGAAATTTGTTATGTATTCCAGGATGATAAGTGATTTTCTTAAATTGTTTTCCTTTCTTTGAATCAGATTGCAGGGTAGTGTATTCTTTTAATCTTTTTTGTTGTCTGAATTTCTTCAATTTAGTTATAATTATTTCCTTTCCAAAACCATTTAAATTAGCTATGTCCAAAATGTGATTGTATTCTTTCTTAAAATCCTCTTCATTTAGTGGAACATTCAATAATCTATATATCAAACTGTTGAAAATTGCATGCTTATGCGCAATATGATTGAAACCTGAAGACTTTATGTAATTGTCAATATGAGTATCTTTTCTGTATATATTGAATTCAATTCTTTGTTGTTGTTCATTCCTTCTTATGTAGAGGTCCAAAAATGGGATTGGTTATTATTTTCTAATTCCATAGTAAATTTCACAGATTCATCCTGGAGGTTGAGTAATTTTAATGCATCTTCAATATATTTAGAATTTATCACAGAGAAAATATCATCCACATATCTATACCAACATTTGAACATCCAGGGATAAGCATTGGTGATATGACATTCTAAATAACCATAAATAAATTTGCCAAAAATGGTGAAAGTGGGTTTCCCATAGCCAGACCTGAGATTTGTTTATAAAATTTTTCATTGAAGGTAAAAAAATTGTAGTCGATACAAAGTTTTGTAAGATTCAAATATTCATTAATTATTTCTCTTTGTAGTTTCAAGGAAATAAGCCATTTTTCTAAATATTTAACATCTTCCCAATTGGGACGCTCGGAAATAAAGAAATGACATCAAAAGAAACCAATCTATCATTACAATCCAATGTGATATTATTCAGTTCATTAACTAATTCAATTGAATTTTCAATACTTTTGTTGTCGAAACTTGGTAGTTCATTAAATTTCTTAGTAAGCCATTTTGCCAAATTGTAACAAGGTGAGCCAATATTATTAATAATGGGTCTCATCTTATTTCCCTCTTTATGTATTTTTGGGAGCCCATACAATTTTGGAATCTGTGGGTTTGATACTTTCAACTTGTATTTATCTTGTTCTTTGATGGCATATTTGATGTTTTTTATTGTATTAGTAAATGATTTTATTGCTTTTGGAAGAGGATTGCATGTAATTTCTTCATATTCATTTGAATTTAAGAGAAGGTTCATTCTGTTTATATAATCGTCTTTATTCAAAATTACAATTTTGTTTCCTTATCGGCTTTCGAAATTATTGCTTTTTTGTTGTTGATATTCTTCAATATTTTCATGTCTTAATGGCTCTATTGTTTTTTGGTTTTTCATTTATATTTTCAAAAATGTTTTCACAATTTCTCCTAATTATAATTTTGTCTTCAACTTTAAGATCTGAAATTGCAATCTCAATGTCAGCTACGTAGTCTTCTATTTTATTTGAGAAATTCACACAAGTTTTTAGTCCAAGATTCAATAATTTATTTTCTTCTTCGGTCAATTCTATTTCTGAAAGATTAACAACATTGTTATTGTCATTTGAATTTTGTTTTTTGTTGATTGATTCAATTCTATTGCAATCTTTTTCAATTCTTTGATTAGGTACATTATGTCGTTTCTGGATTAAATTTTTAAATTTCTTGTTTGTGTAGCAATTTTCTTATAAATTCTAAATATATTGAAGATGCATTAAAATTACTCAACCTCCAGGATGAATCTGTGAAATTTACTATGGAATTAGAAAATAATAACCAAATCCCATTTTTGGACCTCTACATAAGAAGGAATGAACAACAACAAAGAATTGAATTCAATATATACAGAAAAGATACTCATATTGACAATTACATAAAGTCTTCAGGTTTCAATCATATTGCGCATAAGCATGCAATTTTCAACAGTTTGATATATAGATTATTGAATGTGTTCCACTAAATGAAGAGGATTTTAAGAAAGAATACAATCACATTTTGGACATAGCTAATTTAAATGGTTTTGGAAAGGAAATAATTATAACTAAATTGAAGAAATTCAGACAACAAAAAAGATTAAAAGAATACACTACCCTGCAATCTGATTCAAAGAAAGGAAAACAATTTAAGAAAATCACTTATCATCCTGGAATACATAACAAATTTCAAAAAATTTTCAAGAAATTCAATATTACATTGGCACCGATAAATAAATTTAGCCTTGGTAACTTATTAATAACCAATAAGAAAATGAACACCCCAGATAGTAAAAAATCTGGAATTTATCAAATTGATTGTCGAGATTGCAATAAAGTATATATAGGAAAAACAAAAAGAAATTTGGACACTCGCACAAAGGAACACTTTAGAAATATTAAAAATGGTGATATTGAAAAATCAGCTATTGCAGCACAATAGTTTGTTGGAAGGTCATAGAATCGAAAAAGAAGCTAAACTTCTAAAACATTTGGAAAAACCTTTGGATTTGACAGTTTGGGAGAAAATATTTATACAGAAGAACAAATTTAAATCTATGAATTTCGACATTCCGGATGAACGTGACCTCATCTCGAAGTTCATCGAATCAACACCAGATGGCAACGATATCTCGAAGTTCGTCAAATCAACACCAGATGGCAACGTTAGAGAGGGAGATTCCAACGAATATCCGGTAGTCATAATGGCGGTTGAAAATGAATGACAAGATCATTTGAAAACTATAGTTACCGTGTTTGAAAAAACATGAAATATGAGGTAAGATGTTAAAATGACTCATTAATTTATTAATTAAGAACCTCATAATGTGTTTCCCAATTTTAACTTTGAAATCTAATACATGTCAATTTCCATGATTAACACATGTGGATGTATAACAGGTACCCAAGGGCCTTCTAGGCCTATTGCACCATGGAGTTAATTGAGTTTACTAACTGCTAATGAATTCAGTTTTCTAAGAAGAAAGAATAAACTTTAAACTCACCTGCTTACATTGCATGTAGTTGCTAGAAGCACTGAGACAAACATTATGCATATTATATGGGATGATAGGCTCTGCAGTTGATTCTAACAACAATAATAATGCTTCTGCCACAGAATGTATGCTGCCAGCTACATTACATTCAGGAAAATAAATTTAATATGCCCAAGAACTTAATCTCCTATGAACCTAAAAAATTATTCATTGAATTAAACCTAATTTTATCCAAGATGTTAAAAGTAGCAAAAGTAGATGGAAACCACTTTGAACAGCTTACTGAACAGGAGTTTGTACTCAATATAGGCTAAGTTGTATTAAGTTACATGGACACTGCATGTGTGTGAGTGTGTATATATATATATATATATATATATATAGAGAGAGAGAGAGAGAGAGAGAGAGAGAGAGAGAGAGAGAGAGAGAGAGAGAGAGAGAGAGAGAGAGAGAGAGAGAGAGAGAATGGAAAAGCTTAAGATAAGGCTTTACAACCAACACTGTTAATATAAATTTAATTAATCCATTTGGGTGGTCTCTTCATAAGAAGCTGGAACATCTTCCATTTTTTTATCAGTAGTATGCAGTACTAAAAATGAGCAGACCCATGACACAACCATGAATAGCAGTTGTGATCAAGTTACAGTGATCCAAAAGCCAGTGGTTTAGGAAGAAGCAGTACACATGCACTGGATGCTAGGTAAGTATTTAAGGGGACAGGGTAGTCTGAGCATATGGTTACTATGCAGCAGTGAAATAAAATTACTATTTCTTATGAACTTGTAAATAAATAAGCCTGAAAATTTTACACCATGCACACAACCAATTTGAGAATTTTTGGCTTTTAGTTTATATCTCTACCTTATATACTTGATTTTATAAAAAAATTTAAATCTGAAATATATATATTTTTTATATGTTATAAACATGAAGGACTTTGGGTACATTTTTCTCAGAAACCCCTTGTAGTATAGAATCATAATTTTCTGTTCCTATTATCATTATAATTAACAATATGCATGGCCAAAATAATTGGATTATCTCTATTGGTTCAATGGGAAAAAAAAATATTTGCATTTGAAAAATAAATAAATAAATATTAATAGTATTTTGTCATTCTTTTCAGAGTCTAAAATCCATGATTTTTATTATAACTTTGTGAAAGTGGCGGAACATATTGATAAAAACGTGGAATAGAAGTATGCAAAATTTCAGCTTTCTACCTCTAGTAGTTTTTGAGAAAATGGTACCTAAATATCTAAAAATAACATTTTGAGAAAATTTTATTTTCCAAATGCAAATATTTTTTTCCCATTGAACCAATAGAGACAATCCAATTATTTTGGCCATGCATATTGTTAATTATAATGATAATAAGCACAGAAAATTATGATTCTATACTACAAGGGGTTTCTGAGAAAAATGTACCCAAAATCCTTCATGTTTTGATTTCACTGCTGAATAGCAACCATATGCTCAGACTACCCTGTCCCCTTAAGTCGCTGCCATAATAATAAGCAGCCAGTTCACTGCCAAAAAAAGTCAAGGATTCGATGATTATACCACCTCCATAAGATGAAGACTACTAACTAACTGGCACTATCAACCCATAGGTTCATGGCAACGTGGACATAAGCTTTCCATGCATCCCTATCCTGAATCAATGTTTTCCAATCATCCCCTGTATATTCTACTTTCCCCAAATCATGGTTCATGTTATTCTCCCACCACATTCTTGGCCTACCTACAAGTGCTTTCCCTCTGGTTTTCCTACGTGGAGTTTCCATGCCCATCTTTCATTCCCCATTCGTGTCTCATGTTCAGCCCTCACAGTCTACAAGACTTAATTGTTCTAATTCTATCTGGTTTCCTATAAAGATTATGTATCTCACTGTTATGTAGTTTACTCCTTGGTCCTAAAATGTTCCTAAAAACTTTATTCTCAAATAGGTGCAACCTTTTCTCCTTCCTTAAAGTTAGAGTCCATGTTTTGGATCCATATAATATAACTGGGAGAATAACAGTTTTATAAAGAAGAAGACTACTACATGGATTAAGTCATAGAACATAGCCTTCCAGAACAAAAATATTTTATAGTAATGAAAAAAAATTTCCATCTCTTATCTATGGATGTGAAACCTGGACATTAACAAAGGCAGATAGTAAACAAATAGAGGCTGCTGAAATGAAGATGTTGAGAGCAATAGCAGGATACCAAAGGACCGATAAAAAGATAAACGAAGATATAAGAACAGAACTTAATATCGATGTTTTTATTATTAATTTCATACATCTCAATGATGGATAAATCATATTTAAAGAGAAAAATTATACGCTCAGACCGGGACTTGAACCCGGGACCCTTGGTTTTCTAGTCCAAGTGCTCTACCATTTGAGCTACCTGAGCAAGTACCGATCTAAACGCAAATCTTTCTCTATATACGTTGAAATTCCCGCCCCAAATGCTTTGAAGCCTTTGCTTCTATCTTTGCAAATGGCGGCTCCTATATTAAGAAGACATATTTGGGAATTATACATTACATTATAAATGCCAGTACGGCTATTTTTGATGTTTTTATTATTAATTTCATACATCTCAATGATGGATAAATCATATTTAAAGAGAAAAATTATACGCTCAGACCGGGACTTGAACCCGGGACCCTTGGTTTTCTAGTCCAAGTGCTCTACCATTTGAGCTACCTGAGCAAGTACCGATCTAAACGCAAATCTTTCTCTATATATGGGGCGGGAATTTCAACGTATATAGAGAAAGATTTGCGTTTAGATCGGTACTTGCTCAGGTAGCTCAAATGGTAGAGCACTTGGACTAGAAAACCAAGGGTCACGGGTTCAAGTCCCGGTCTGAGCGTATAATTTTTCTCTTTAAATATGATTTATCCATCATTGAGATGTATGAAATTAATAATAAAAACATCGAAAATAGCCGTACTGGCATTTATAATGTAATGTATAATTCCCAAATATGTCTTCTTAATATAGGAGCCGCCATTTGCAAAGATAGAAGCAAAGGCTTCAAAGCATTTGGGGCGGGAATTTCAACGTATATAGAGAAAGATTTGCGTTTAGATCGGTACCTGCTCAGGTAGCTCAAATGGTAGAGCACTTGGACTAGAAAACCAAGGGTCCCGGGTTCAAGTCCCGGTCTGAGCGTATAATTTTTCTCTTTAAATAGAACTTAATATATTTAATCTCTATGAAAGAATAAAATAGTATCAAAATGCTTATCTTCAGCACGTATTATGAATAAATGAACAGTGCATACCAAGAAGAAAGTATAATTATAAATCAAAAGGGAGAAGAATGTTGGGAAGACCATTGAAGAGATGGAAGGACCAATTCGACCTATAATGAGATCAGAACAGACCATTGGGCTTAATCCTTGCTATTGTTGATGATGAAAAAAAATTTTGTTAGTGTTTGTCAGTTGTCAGTCACTGGTACACACATGGTGCAGGCAATATTTGCAATATTTGTCACAGATTCTTTGTATTACGAATAATAGAAAGATTGCAAATAAAGCACTGGCAAAAAACATTGTTATAAAAATGTTATTGAAGTCACAAGCAAAATTTGTTATAACTATTTAATATGATCAGAGACAAATTCTGGACACTCTTTTAAATGGGTGGCAAGTCATAAGATCCCATCAGCAAAGTAATTTCCCAGGAGATTGAACTGAAAGTATACATACTAATTTTTCTTATCTCAACAAATTTCAGAGATCTCAATTTACCCATCATTAGAGGGAAAGAATCTCAGTTGGATATTCATAGTTACTGAGTCATAATATCGGATGAAAATGGGAAGGATGTTCCTTTTGAAAACTGCAATTCCCTGTTTAAGAAAAGTTAAACTATGAGGTAAGATAAGAAACGACTCATTCATTCATTGAACAGTTGGATAGTTGAGACTGTCCAGATGAATGGAAATTTAATAAGAAATTAGGTGTACATTCTTGGTTCAATCTCTTAATTATATTATCTCAGTGTGTTTATTCTTATCAAGTTATTTCAGTTGAACACAGTGATGGAAGAAAGTATTGATTCTGAAAGTATTAATGCAATGTCAAGAAACCTGACCCTGGAAAGTTACTTCAATCAAAATCACAAGGAAAATTTGGAGAAAGGAAGTTTCAAGATTTTCCAAAGTTATCTGTCAACAGTAGCCACTGGATCTGCTAGATTGAAACATGAATTGTCACGAAAGATACAAGTTGGACCATTCTGGAACAAATGTGGGTGTTTCCTCTGGATATACAGATGCAAATGATGCTGAAGGAAATGACAATAGTATGCTGACACTTCTAACCTGAGATACTGCAAGAATAATGATTAATTGTGGTAATGAATCATTGACAAAGGCTTCAATGTAAGCCTTGATGGCATTGCTATGAATTTTTTTGTCACAGGGCATCTGTATTTTTTCTGATCACTATTCTACCTTTATAAATATGTTTTAGGGTGGTATGAAACATATTTTATTTAATATTTAAAGGAAGTGACATTATGAGGTTTAACCTTTTGAACGCCATGCCTGGCATGCACTGGTGAAAGTGCGTGTACAGCGTTATGCCACGCCCGGCAAGCTCCGGTTTTCAATCTTATTATTTTAAATATTTTTTTTTCCTGAAGTTTTTACTTCAATAAACTAAAATTATTTTTTGTGCTGTGTTTGTACATCCTTTCTTAGTAATACTTTGCACATCCCTTACAGAATAACGGTACAGGCTAGTTGTAAATGCATTTTCTAAAGGAGGGTGTACATTCATGTTTCAAGGCCTTTTTTTTTTTTGGCTATGGAATATTGCAATTTCAGGATTTTTTCTTTATTTATTTTATTTTTAGTTGAAAAGATACCTGACCAAGGGGTAGGTCATGCTGTGAAACACAGTGATTCATGTCTCGAAGTTGACGAAAATACAATATGCAAGTTTATTGTGTCAGTTTTATCAGAGGATGAGAGTAACAGTAACAGTTCATCAAAATAATGAATGTGATAGTAGTCCTGTTTCTAAGAGAACATTATTACAATCTAAGCCTGTGAATAGTAAAGCAAGTTATGTAGACCTAAATGAACATGCTGTGAGTAACAGTGGTGGGCGTGTCGCGCCAGACAAAACACGTGGCATAAAACAGCTGTTTGACTGGAATGGATTCGAACACAGGACCATAAAAAATGTTCAACAATTTGAATATTATAAGTGTTTAGTGATAATGCCATCAAAAGTATTCAATAGGATAAATGTTTTAGTGATAGTGATAACAAATTTCAATAAAGACACTGTGCTGAATTCGAACCTGGGATCTTTACAAGTGGAAGCAACACTGCCTAACCTTCAAATAAATGTATAATAGTGAGTTTAGCATGGCATGTAGACAGTTGATTGTACTTTATATAGGTTTATATTATGTAGTATGGCATAGTACTTTAAATTTAAAAAACCTGGCACCCACAGCCCAGCTGGCAAAATGGAAACTCGGCGGTCAAAAGGTTAATAAATAAGTTTGTTATATAATTAAATTTATTTAGTTTGTTATTTATATCTGTTTCCATTGTGTATAATATTTTGCAACCTAGGAAGTTAATATTTTGTCACTTGTTCTATTGGTTTATTTTCTAATATGATCTTTGTCCAAACTGGTTGAGCGCCCCTGAAAGCCATTGCTTTTGATTTTTCTGATGATATTTCCATATTACATTTTTTTTATATTTTGTTTAGTTTATATAGCATAATAAAGCCAGGAAAGATTCTATAATAAAATTATACAAGACAATGGCCGTTCCTATTATTACTTATGGATTCGAAACATGGACAGTGACAACACAACAATGTGCCATAATCCAAGCTGCTGAAATGAAATTCCTCAGACTAATACCAGGATATCAAAGAACAGGCAAAAAACATAACACAGAAATAAGACAACAACTAAAAGTAGAGGAATTAAACACAACAATAATGAAATACAGAACAAACTGGAAAGAACACTTAGCAAGGATGACTGACAACAGAATACCAAAAGTGGCATATAACTATTCACCAAGAGGAAGAAGAAATTTGGGAAGACCAAAGAAAAGATGGAAAGAGCAGCAATTTGGAGCCAGAACAGGCTAGGAAAAGCCTAAACCATGACAAAGAAGAAGAAGAATAATTAAGTTTGGTCTGTCTTCATCTTACCTCATATAAGTTGTTTCTTCTAAGACAGACTAAATTTATTTATTAAGTAGAACCTCATAATGTTACTTCCTACTGTATTTTCATAATTATGAGGTTTATTTTAATTAATATATGAGGTTAGAAATTTTCACAACTCACCTCATGTAGATTTCTTGAACACTAGCTTTGATTATCAATTCTTTCTATTCAACAGTTATAAAGAATTCACAATGATATGTAACGTATCCAAACTAGTCTTAAGAAATCTACAAAATATGAGGTGAGTCGTGAAAATTTCTAACTCTATATATTAAATGAAACCTATTGCCCAGCTCAACTGTTGACACAGACAACAAAACTTTCTGTGCTAACTGCTTCTGATGATTTACATAATAATTCTACTTCAATTTATGCTCAAACACTACTTAAATGTAACACTGGCTCTAATAGTATTACCACTATTTATTTACAATTATCATATTTTTACAATGACCAATAAATTCTAAATTAACTTTCTTTAAAATTTCATCAACATCATCTTTCTTTTACGTAAAAGTCAATTTGTGTTTCCCTTCTTTAGACTTAAATTGATATTTACGTATAAGAACCAAACAAGATGGCAGCCTCCTACTTTCAATCATCTTTTTTTGTTGTAGTCCTGAAAGGACTGTTATGGTCTACAACAAATTTTCAATCTCTTCAAAATGTATACGTAAAAATAGTAGGTGTAGTAAATTAAATTTCACTAAATATGAACTAAACATATAATCATATCACTTTTTGTAAAATACATCATATCTACAATGATTGTAAACAAAAGGATACGCATAGGATCAGGTGATCCATTGTCTAACCAGTTACGTATTTGTAACAGTTCCGAGTTGAGGCCAGGTTGTTCGAAGAGATGTGGCTGTTTGAGACCATGCCTGTAGAGATGATCTACCAGAAACCAAATCTCTTTAGGAATAGGATATGGATCCTGCGTACTTGTTACCTCTTTGGCATTCTCCTGTAAAACACACAAATTAATTATGGGAAATAACATTATAAGGTTTTCAAGTTAATAATTAATAAAAAAAATGAGTCTTATCTCACCTCATACTCCATGATCATCAAGCATGACACTGCAGTTCCTGGAAGCATCCATCCCATCTTCAGCCATTTTTACGACTCAAAAAAAAGTTTACAACTCATAAAAATGGCTGAAGTTGGGAGGGATGCCTCCAGAAACTGCAGTAACATGCTTGATGATCACGGAGTATGAGGTGAGATAAGACTTATTTTTCATTAATTACTGTATTAACAAAAATTATTATTAATGAACTTTAAAATTCCCAGGGAAAATGTTTCAGTCTACCAAGAGATGGAGCAAAAGATGGCTCTTCAAGACGACAGAATACTGATTATGTAACTGAATAAGATTTTGAAACTAGTCTAAGAAGAAGAATATGAGGTGAGTGATAAGAATTTACATAAATATAAAAAAAAAACATAAATTATATTTCAATTAATTTAATTTTCAATCTTTCTTAAATTTTTACCCAAAACATGTGCTTGTTCATATGTATGCACATGCGCAGCCTGACACCATGACCATGGTTTTATAATTTATCATTTTTTTTATAGTTGGTTGCAGTGCTCTTGTGGTTATGTTCATTACTTCTAGTCGCAAGGTCTCAAGTTCAAACTCAGCCAGGGTCAATGGATTTTTAGGATGGAAAAATCTTACTTAGGGACAAGTCCCCCGGGATGGACTTCAAGCTGTGGGTATTAATGAAGATTTTCAGGCCTGTAAAAGAACCAGAACCACAAGCCTGAATAAAAAGGTCTCTGTGCAAAATTTAAATGGCCTTCATCCATCCAAAGTAATAGTTTAGTTGCTTAAACCCATCAGCATGGGGGATTTAAATCCCCTGACGGTTCTTAGCTGAGGGAGGATTTCTTGGAATGGCATTTAAATTTGTAAGTTAGAAAACAAAGTTTTGAAAACATTTATATCTTGTTTGATATTTAAATATCCAAGTAGAAATTTTAAAATGTATTCAGTTAAACATGAAGCTAATTATAATAATTGTAAACTACAACAATACAAATAAAATTGATAATACTGTACCTTAGAAATTAAGTAGTTGAAATTGATTTGAAGCAACCCTGCATACATAATCCCACTTCATAGGCAGAGCATCTAAGTACTGCATCTTTCTGTTTATTTTCTTTATAACACACAATACATATTTTGTTAGGGAAGGCTTTATTTCTTTCTCGGTGGTATTCTTCCAGAAAATGTCTTGTAACTAATCTCGGTACTGTTGAATGACATCCGGGAACCTTTCTTTCTACCCACCCCTATGCTACACAAGTTACGCTTCATCAAGATCAATGCGAAAAATATTTTGTGGTGAATTCTCCCTACAGATAATCATGCTGTTCAATTAGCAATCTTTAGAAGACGGAAAATATTTTCATGTAAAGTAAAGTAAAGTGATCCCACAACAGGCCCGGAGGCCCTTGGGGTAGTAGGAGGTTAACGTAAACAACTGAAACAAGATGGCGGCTTCAAACATACAACATTTCAACGAACATTTTTCGAAAACTAAGAAATTAAAAGATACTTGAAATTAAAAGAAATTAGAAACAAAAGAGCTGCAGATATCAAATTCATTAACAAATGTTTAGAAAAGAATATCACTCCAAAATTTGTCCGGAAAATGGTTAAAAACAACAATAACCAACACCAAAAAAATTTGGAAAGGAAAACTCTCAATTTGGAAAAAATCAAACATTACACAACTATAAGTAAAATAGACGTAGAACTGTACTTTTTACATCTAAAATTAACCAGCAGTTTAGGGCAAATAGTTTGGGATAACCTAGAAAAAAACTTCTACAACCAATTGAACCTCAAAATGAAGAAAAAAATTGATGCACAAAAGAAAAAGATAATTAATTTAAAACCTGAGTTAAAAAAATTGAAGAAAAATAAAAGTACAAAAAGTATAACCACTAAATTAGGGGGGGATAAAGAAAATGAGAAGAATGTAATTAACCTATCATCTGAAAACTTTACAAAAGAAGAAATATCTATTTTGGACAAGGGATTGAAAACATGCATTAGTTACTCTAACAATTTAGAAGATTACATAGCTGATGTTGAAATTGCTATAGATGACATGAATTATGAAGAACAAACAATAATCAGAAAAGAATGTGGGGAAGTTATTGAAAAAATTAAAAACACAAAAACAGGAAACATATGCAAAACAAATATGAAGAAAGTAAGAAACATTAACAATACAAATGTTGTGTTTTCAAAGTCAGACAAAGGGAATAATTTGGTAATTTTGGATAAAGAAGATTATAATGATAGGATGGAGAATTTATTAAAGGGAGAAGAATATGAAGAAATAAAAACAAATCCTCTCGCAAAAACAATTAAAGAAGTTGAAACCAGCCTAAAATCAATTAAAAAATTATGACACAAAAGGAAAAGTTTAAATTAAAAATACCAAATCCCAGAAACCCCAACATTCATGGTCTTCCTAAAATCCACAAAGACGGAAAGAAAATGAGACCTATCATCAACAATATCAACTCACCGACATATAACATATCAAAATGGCTTAGCAATAAATTTAAAGGTATGGAAAAATTTGAAAATTTAGCAGTAGAAAATTCTTACCAATTAGTTGAGAAATTAGAAAATGTAGAAATAGAACCTTCAGAAAGATTGGTCTCATTGACTTTACTTCATTGTTCACAAACATCCCGACTGACACAACTTTGAAAATTTTTAGAAAAATGGTTGAAAGAAAACAAATTAGATGATGATAGCGTTAAAGAATACATAAAACTAACAAAATTATGCTTAAATCAAATGTTCTTCACCTTTAGAGGAAAATACTTTAGACAAAAATCAGGACTTGCAATGGGAAATCCATTACACCATTCTTAGCAAAATGTTTATGGGGAACTTTGAATGTCATGTAACCAAAGCACATCCTTTGATGTTTAAATTTTGGAGAAGATATGTAGATGATATCATAGCAATAGTAAAACAGAAACAATTAGAAGATGCCATTAAACTGTTAAATATTCAAAATAAAACAATAAAATTTACAATGGAAATAGAAAATAATCATGAAATACCATTTTTAGACCTTAAATTGATTAGGAATGAAGAAAAAAAGAAAATAGAATTTGGAATCTACAGAAAAAGAAACTCACATCGACAATTATATAAAAGCTACTGGATTTAACCATTTTTCACACAAACAGGCAGTATTTAATAGTTTAACACACAGACTGTGAATGTTCCCATGAGCAAAGAAAATACAATAAAGAGAAAGGACACATCATAAAAATTGCGAAGGATAATGGTTTTCAAGAGAAGATGATACACAAGAAAATAAATAAATTCATCATCATCATCATGAACAAATTCGTTTTAGGCCATGTGGCCTGTACGGTAAACCTAGCGAAGATGGTCTTGATCTTTCCACCGATGTTTTGGTCTTCCTTGGTCCCTATGTCCAAGAGAACAAAAATCATTAACGAAAGTACTCTTCAGACAGATAAAAATATAGGCAAAAAATTCAAGAAGTTCACATACCATCCTTTAGTATTTGACAAGTTTCAAAAAATTTCAACAAATTCAACATTAAATTAGCACCGAAAAATGATTACAACTTAGGTAATATTATAAAAACCAACAAAAATGAAAAGATTGAAGACTGCAAAAAATCGGGAATTTATCAAATTAATTGTAAGATTGTGAAAAGATATACATAGGAAAAACAAAAAGGAATCTAAATACAAGATTAAAAGAACACCTCAGAAATGTTAAAAATGGAGAAACTGAAAAATCTGCAATAGCTGCACATGCCTGGTCAGAAAAACATAGAATAGAAACCAAAACAAAATTACTTAAACAATTGGAAAAATGGAAGGAACTCACAATTTGGGAAAAAATTTACATATGCAAGAATGAAAATACAACTATGAATTTTGAAATACCCGGTTATAAGGAGAGAGGACTGATTTGGAAATTCTTCAGTCGGCCACCAGATGGTGCAGAGGTCAGTCTGCAGGATAGAAGGCCGTTGGACGTCAGTTGTGAACGTGACACAGCATTGAGAATGTCACAAAAGATGTGAAGAAACCCTGGGTCTGCTATGAATTATGAAGTATGAGGTGAGTGAAATAATAAAAAATAAACAATAAGGCTCCCACTTTTTCTAGACAATTGGCACTTTATGTCAGCCGGGTTGTCAGCCCTGCGTGACGGCCGCCTTTACCCCCAGAACAAGCATCTGGTACTCATTTCCGTTATATAGGCTGAGTCAACCCCAGGGCCATAGTGCCACCAGAGGGTTAGGGTCAGTTTAAAAATCCTGACCCCAACGGGACTTGAACCCTCGACGCTCTGGCTTGTAGCTCAGTGCCTTAACCACTATGCTACTGCGTGGTACTAGTTTTTATTTTCTTCCATTCCAACAAATATACATGTAACAAAATTAGTCTGTTAGGTACAAGGATCCTATATTTATATAATAAACTACAATAGATTTTATGTTTGTTTTCCAGTTCCTCGTCTAAGCATTTTGTAATATTTTCACTATGTTTATTTGTAGAGGCCATGGCGAAACACTGCCACACTCGTGCTAGTCTAACAGGATTTAACAGAGCCACTCATTCAAGTTCGAATTTCTTTCACAAATTTGGTGCCATATAAGTGCCACATATTTCTTTTGAAAGAAGAAACCTTCACCAACCTAGCCATATAAACAAAGTTTTAAATAGTTTCATGGTTTCCGAAAAGAGAGCAGAGAAACGTTGGACTAACGTCTCTAACGCAGTCCATAAAAACAGTGAGGAACTACATGAACAAAAAATATATAAAATATAAATTGTATGTTAATTGAAAGCTTGAGATCTCCTCTATAAGATTGCAGTTCACAAATTATGTTGTCATTGTATATTTTTACAAAGAATGATAATAAATCAAATGCACCGGATATAGAACATGCTCAATCAGCACTTCAAACTTACCCACATTTAACAATAAATTATATAATTTGAAAATAAGTTATATTATTAATTTTCATATATCAAATAAAAGTGTATTCTTTCCTCTACAAAATTATATTATTTAATCATTTATTTAGTGAATCATTCCCAAAAAATAAGAACTAGTTTCGGTAAAGAAATCATGCGAGCAGTACCCGTCACTCCGCAGAGAAGAACTGTTTTATTAAAGCGGACGATGCACGTCACTCCATGCTGATGGGTTAAAATTGTATGTCTATTTGCCTAATATGTCTCATTGAGGCAATGTACTAACTATATGTCACTCATTGACATCTGTAGGTAAATGAATATAACTAAATTAACTTGGTTAAGAAATTCCCGCAAGGGAGCTCAAGTGGGACATAAGCGTTATATAAAATACAAAATACATTGTTTCTATAATATCTATGGCCATCAACTGCAAAAAGAAAATCTGATCCATGAACATGACTTTAAACAATTGCTGTAGATTTTCAATTTTTTTTAATAATTCCCATAGAGAAATAAGAAAACCATAATACTACAAAAACTTTTTCAAACATTGTTTTTGAAACTGTATATTTTCTTACCAATTCCATAAGTCTGCCAACAGGAATTTCTCTCACTGGTACACTAATATATACTAATGCTTCAATTGAAGAACCAAAACAACTCCTCTCATATGTACCTGAAAAAATATATTTTTTAACCAAATGCAATAAATAATTATACAGAGTGTAACAGGACCTAACCGACTAAATATAGGGATGATAGGCCATGCAGAGAGGATAATTTTTTGTGAAGGAACATACAGTCGCATACACGTCATTTATGAGCAGATGAAGGTGTTCATCCGTAAGAGTCGGAATTGAATACAAACAATTGTACACATATAATTTTATTGAGAAAGACATGTTTTTACAATAAGTGTTCAAATAATAAGTGTTTCAATGACATCAAAAAGAATTCTGCCATGATCAGCCATGCTGGCCAACACTTAAAAACTTGTCTTTTTCAATAAAATGGTACATGTACAATTGTTTGCATTCAATTCCGACCCTTATGGATTAACACTTTCATCTGTACATAACTCATGAACGACGTGTTTGCGACTATATGTTCCTTCACAAAAAATTATCCTAAAATTATCCTCTCTGCATGTCCTGTCATCCCTATCATTTTGTCGGTGAGGTCCTGTTACACCCTGTATAATATTCAAACAACACTTATCAAATTATTTTCAGTTTGATCATCTTACTTCAATATTAATGTTGATATGTTCTTGGACATGTTTCAAAATAATTCTGTTTTATCGTCAACTTGTCCAGACTGGTTAGATTTATGTTGCACACCCTGGATGTCGATGTCAGCTCCATCCTGTGGTTGGCCAAAGAACCTCCAAACAAGGTCACGCTCCGTCGGTATTTCAAAATTCATAACTCTGTTTTTGTTCTTCTGAATATAGATTATTTTCCCAAATAGTCAGCTCTTTTATATTTTCTAACTGTTTTAATAATTAAATGTCCGAATTTATATTATGTTTTTCAGACCAAACATGAGCAGCAACTGCAGATTATTTTATTTCCCGTTTTAATATTTCTTGTGTGTTGTTTGGCACTAATTTTCATGTTTCTTTTTGTTTTTCCTATATATATCTTTTCACAACCCGTGCATTCAATTTGATATATTCCTGATTTTTTTATTTTTTAGCAGTTTTTTTTCATTTTTGTTGGTTTATTTAAACTGTAGTTATTTTTCGGTGCTAATGTAATATTGAACTTCTGAAATATCTTTTGGAATTTATTGTGTACCCAATAGTTAGAAAATACAAAAGAGGTATGTGGGAAAAAATCTATATTCAGAAGAACAAAAACAGAGTTATGAATTTTGAAATATTGATGGAGTGTGACCTTGTTTGGAGGTTCTTTGGCCAACCACAGGATGGACATCCAGGGTGTGCAACATAAATCTAACCAGTCTGGACAAGCTGGCGATAAAACAGAATTGTTTTGAAACATGTCCAAGAACATATCAACATTAATATTGAGGTAAGATGATCAGACTGAAAATATTTTAATTAAAAAATCTCAAAATATCACTTCCTAAAATTAAATATTAACACTTATCAAGTTTTTTGAGTCTGTACTATCTTACCTCAACATGTTCGAGAACAAATCAACATTAATTGAGGTAAGATAGTACAGACTCAAAAAACTTGATTAAAAAAACCTCAAAATATTACTTCCTAAAATAAAACATTAACATTTATCATATCTATGTCTTGGATTATCGCTTCATTCATCAATTCTGTTACTTTTGCAGTAGATAATCCTCCTGCATTCCACTGGAGGATGTTGAGTGTAGTTCTTTCTTTTGCACTAATAAGAGCAGTTTTTGTTTTGTACTGGTGCTTCTTGCACCTATAATTGTTGTTCATTTTGCAGCAAAATATCAAAATCTGCTCCCAGGGAACACCGCGTGGAGGCGAACACCCTTGCCCTACACCGAGCAAAGACTAACATACCAAGGGGGAGGATTAAAAGATACAAACCCTTTTGGAACACACAACTTCAGGCAATAAAAGTAGAAAGAAACAGATGAAGAAAAACAGCTGAAAGAACAAAAAATCCACAAGACATACAACACTGGAGAAAACAAAGTGCCATTCTCAAAAGAGAAATTATTAAGCAAAAAAGAATCTAGCTTCCACAACTTTATAAGCAAAGCAGGGTTTGCACCAAAAGGTACATCAGTATACACTTTTATCAAAAAAGTTAACAATAATAATGCTAACCGAAACAAACCCCCAATAAAAATAGAAAATAAGCCTATTACCAATGATAAAATAATTGCAAATAAATTTAACCACCACTATGCCAACGAACACAAACTCAACAAATATGCAAAGGACAACCACAAAGCAATCAAAATCAAAATTGCCAAGAGCAACCTAATCAATCACACGAAACCACATGACATATTTAATAAAAAGTTCTCTATACAAGAGCTGGAAGAGGCAATAAACAAGACTAAAACAGGAAAACAAGCCGGACCAGACAGAATATTTCCAGAATTTATAACACATCTGGGACCTTCAATGAAAAGAAGACTACTCAACTTCTACAACAATGTTTGGCAACGACAGTACAGCATACCAGCAGAATGGAAAAAAGCCATTGTAATACCTATTCAAAAACCTAATAAACCAGCAGAAGACATAAATAGCTACCGCCCAATATCTTTAACGTCCGTACTAGCCAAGATAATGGAAAGAATGGTTATGGCTAGATTAAATTGGTATCTGGAAACACAACACCTTCTGACTCCAGAACAGGCAGGCTTTAGACCAAAACTTTCAACAAGTCACCCAATTGGTTAAATTCACCCAGGAGATCAAGGATGCCTTCAACAGAAGAGAGAGTGTCCTAGCAGTATTTGTAGACCTACAAGCAGCCTATGACAAAGTGTGGCGCACCAACCTTATTTGGAAGCTACAAAAAATGGGAATAACAGGCCAATATGTTACAACTGGGTTAAATCCTTTGTAATACAAACAAAGATGGATAGCTTCCAAGTATAACAACCTCCAATCAAATTACGTCCAAACCAAAACAGGACTGCCACAAGGCGCTGTCTCAAGCACCACCCTCTTCAATAGTTACATCAATGACCTCCCTAAGGAAATCAAAACTAATCAGCACATCAAATGTGCACTATTTGCAGATGATTTAGTCATATGGACGAAGGCCAACAATTCAGCCAGAAACCACAAAGAACAGCTGCAGAAGTATATGGACAACGCCATGAAAAGGCTACAACACTGGTGCACAATTAACAACATGGAAATCAGCATGTCAAAAACATTTTTACCAGTACTTCTCACTAAGACACACAAGTGAATCCTTCAACATACCAATCAACAATAGCCCGATAACCAAATCCAATTGCACAAAATACCTAGGAGTCCATCTAGATAATAAACTAAACTGGGAGCATCATGTCAACAAGATCGAGAAAAAGCGAACAAAAACTCATACATACTGAAGAGATTAGCTGGGAAGAAATGGGGGCGCTCATTGGACACCCTAAACCAAAAACATAAAACCTACATGAAACCAATTATAACCTATGGAGCAGAAAACAATAGTAACAGCTAAAGACACCACAATGAATAAACTAGAAATAATCCAGAACCGAATGCTAAGGTTAGTCACTGGAGCAGTAAAATAATCAACTAACACTGCAACTATGAGAATGTTCACAGGCAACCCCCTCAATTAAAAATGAGATAGAAAAGAAATCCTGCATCATGCACACAAAATTAGCAGCGCTACCAAAAGCAATCCAACCTCAAAGCACCAACACCCCAGATCTTAATCACACAAACCTTCCTTTCTCCACAAAACTAGTAATCTTTTCCAAAAGCATAAATTAGATGCCAAAACTGAACCAACACCTCAACATACCAAGCCCATTAGATTACCAACTGTACAATGCAACCCTCTCAATAGACGAAATAATAAAGAAAAATGATACAAACCCATCAATAGCCAAACAAATGACCTTAGAAACTATTAGTACAAAGTTCCCAGAACCAGAGTGGCTAAGAGTCTTCACTGATGGCTCCAAAACCAAGAGTGAAAAATGCTGGTGCAGGAATCTACTCTCATCTGTTTAGTCAATATATTGCAGTAGGCACAAACAATACAGCCTTCGATGGTGAAGTAAAGGCCATAGAAGTAGCACTCCACAACCCTCTATTCCGAACAAAAATGTTTTCAAAAGCTGTTATTCTGGCAGACTCTAAGGCCGCTATACAAGCAATAACCTCCAACCAAACACCAGAAAATGAAACCATCTTGGAATGCCGTTAAACTTCTGAAATACCTCAACAACCAAAATAAATTAATAGCCTTCCAGTGGATACCCTCGCACATTGGAATAGTTGGCAATGAAATAGCTGATGGGACTTGCCAAAAAGGGTACCAAAATACAGATAACAACCCACCCCAATTCGAACCTCCACAGAAAGATCGAAGAAAATTAAGAAAGCATTCCAAATGGAAAAACATGAAAGAAAACATTGCAACAGCCAGAGGGAAATCATGGGAAAAAATTGATGAGCTATACACAGACATAAAATATAAAGGCCGCAAAGAAGCAGTAGCAAAATTCAGACTGATGTCAGGACACGACTGCCTATCAGTTGGTTCTAATTCTGTGTGCTTGAAATTCTCTATCAATTCCAATAATTGTCGATTGAAAGGTTCTCAAACCCTCCCATATTCTTGTATTCGCTACATAACCATCTAGATATTTGGTATGTAGGAGACCCTATACAGTTGATAACGGGTCTTATTTTGTTTCCTGCCTTATGTGTTTTCGGGAGGCCGTGCATATTAGGGTTCTTTTGATGTAGTTTCATTGTTTGCCAGTGTCCCAAGAGAAACCACCATTGATATTCTGGAAAAATGGTTAACGAATAATAATTTGGAAAAGGAAAAGATAGAAGAATACATCATTTTGACAAAATTGTGCATCGAACAAATGTTCTTTACATACAATGGGAAATACTACAAACAAAATTTTGGACTTTCCATGGGGAACCCCCTATCTCCCCCTTTCTGGCCAATTTATTCATGGGTAGTTTTGAACAGAAAATCACAAGGGGACACCCATTAACTTTCAAATTTTGGCGCAGATATGTTGACGATATAATAGCCATTATAAACCATAAACAAATAGAAGATGCCTTAAAACTCCTGAACCTTCAGAGCAAAACTGTAAAATTCGAAATGGAAACTGAAACTGACAGACAAATTTCATTTTTGGATCTAAACCTAACTAGAAACGAAAAAAACAAAATAGAATTTGTAATATACAGAAAGAACACACATAAAGATAACTACATTAAGGCATCAGGATTCAACCATTTCGCTCACAAAGAAGCTGTATTCAATAGCCTAACACACAGATTGGTGAATGTACCCCTGAACCGTGAAAAATATGAAAAAGAAAAAGAATACATAATTAAAGTAGCAATAGAAAATGGTTATGAAGAAAACATGGTACACAAGAAAATAAATAAGTTTAAAAGGCAAAAACTAATTAATGAAAGCACACTTAAAAAACAAACAGAAGAGAACATAAGATTCAAAAAATTCACTTACCATCCTTTAAAACACCACAAGTTCCAGAAAATTTTCAATAAGTTTAACATTCGATTGGCCCCAAAGAATGAATACGGCCTAAACAAGATAATTAAAACCAACAAAAATAAAAAAATTGGAGAAGAATATAAATCAGGAATATATCAGATCAAATGTCAAGATTGCGACAAAATCCATATAGGAAAAACAAAAAGAAATTTAAAAACTAGATTGAAGGAACACCTTAGAAATGTAAAAAAGGGTGAAGTGGACAAGTCAGCTGTAGCAGCCCATGCTTGGTCTGAAAAACATTTAATTGATACAGAAGCTAGCCTAATCAAACAAACAGATAAACTAAAGGAACTCACAGTCTGGGAAAAAATCCATATCCAAAAAAACAAGAAAGACAAACTCATGAATTTTGAAACTCCCGCAAATTTTGACCTGATCCAGAGGTTCATCGGTCCACCGATAGAAGTAAGAAGGAAACCACCAAGAAACGACATAACACCGGTTGACCAGAGGCTACTGACGATGGAGATAAGCTCCGAAACTGCAGTATAGAAGAAAAAGGATATGAGGTGAGGTAATAAAAACATTAATTTAATTCTTAAATTAAACCTCATAGTGTTCTTTCCCTGTGAAAGTTAAATAAACATTTATCATATTTAATAAAAATTAATGAAAAGTGACACAAAGGAATAATTGTCAATAGAATGCAAATAAAATAATTCATGAATCAGAAACTTCAATCCTCACCTCATAAAAGTGGGAACTGACAATTCAATTCAATTCAATTCAATTCAAACAGTCATGAGCGTGACAATTCTGAAAGCAAAGATTTTCAAAAGATGTCAGGTGAAAAAAAAAGCATATTTTATGAGGTGTGATGTAAAGTTTCCAATTATTATTTATATTCTATTAACATTTAACATACCTGTAACAGTTATGAAGATATCTTTTCCACCATCTAAATGTAATATTAATATATCATACAGCTTATCTTCGCCAGAATTCAACTTGAAAGCAGATTTCTTGTCTACAAATACTTCCAATTTAACGTCACACTTTTCTCCTGTTGATCAACAATTTATTATACATTTTTTACATGACATGAAAAACCCAAGAAACCTTTCTTTATCTTAATTATAACAGCAAAAATCTATGGTACAACACATTTATCGCTTATGAGAGGGACAAACGCTAAAGATGATTCTGTAAAATATGAATTAAAAAACTTGAAAAATGATGAAATGCGGCAAGAATACCAAATCAAAATTGCTAATAGATTTGAAGTACTGGAATCTTCAGATGACAATGTGGCAAACGGAGAAGAAACTGATATAAATAAAGAATGGGAGGCTATAAGAGATACTATTAAATTGTCAGCATCAGAAAGCATTGGTTGTTTAAAAAAAGAGGCAAAACAAGAAATCGTTTGATGAGGAATGTGCCGACATTGTAAAGAAAGAAAGCTAGCAAAAATTAAATGGTTACACGAGCCAAATGAGGTAAATTTAGAGCAATTGGGTAGTATTAGACAGGAAACTACCAAGTTACTAAAGAGTAAAAAGAGAGAATATTTGAGAGAGAAGATTAATGATCTTGAAATGAACGCCAAAAATAGGAACATTAGAGGAATTATATCAGGGAATTAGTATAGAGAAGAAAGGGTTTCAGGCTAGAACAAACATAATTCGGAATGAAAATGGGGATATGATTGCAGATTCCAGGAGTATATTAAATAGATGGAAAAGTTACTTTAATCAGCTATTAAATGTACATACAGAACAGGATATTGAGGAGGATAATTTACAGACAGCAGAAATGCTAGTCGCAGAACCAAATGCATTAGAGGTTGAAATGGCAATTGAAAAATTGAAGACGTATAAAGCATCAGGTTCAGATGAGATCCCAGCAGAACTGATAAAATCAGGGGGAGAAAAATTGATGGACAAGATACGCTGGTTGCTTAGTATGATTTGGGAAAAAGAAGCTCTTCCAGATGAATGGAAGGAATCAGTTATCGTACCAATTTATAAGAAAGGAGATAAAACTGATTGCAACAACTTCTGGGGCATCTCATTACTTTCAACTTCGTACAATATTCTTACAAATATATTAGTAAGCAGACTTAGTCCCTATATTGATGACATTCTAGGAGATCATCAATGTGCGTTTAGAAGAAACAGGTCTACAACAGATCAGATTTTTAGTATAAGACAGATTATAGAAAAGAAATGGGAATATAATGGTACTGTACATCAACTATATGTAGACTTCAAAAAAGCATATGATTCAATTAAGAGGGAGAAGTTATATAGCATCCAGTTCGGAATTCCTAAAAAGTTAGTTAGACTTATACGAATGTGTCTAAATGGCACAAAGAGTAGGGTGCGTGTAGGCAAACAGTTTTTGGACACTTTTGAAATCCAGAATGGGTTGAAGCAAGGAGATGCACTATCTCCTCTACTATTTAATTTTGTACTAGAGCATGCCATTAAATCTTTAGAGAATAAGGAAGGCTTACAACTCAATGTATTAATAAGCTGTTAGTTTATGCTGATGATGTAGTGCTATTGGCCGATAGCGAGGAGATACTAAAGGCCAACACGCACACACTATTGAGTAACACTAAGAAATTAGGACTGGAAGTAAATATCAGTAAAACTAAATATATGGTCACACGTAGAAATAAATTATATAATGGAAATGGACAGCTAATGACAAAATGAGGGAAATTTTGAGGAAGTGGCCGAATTCAGATACCTAGGAACAATAATCACAAATAGGAATGAGATGCACAAAGAAATTAAACATAGGCTCAATTCTGGAAATGCGTGCTATTATGCATTGCGGAGACTCTTGATGTCCCAACTCCTTTCAAAAAACATTAAACTGAAAATATATAAAACTATTATTCTACCAGTTATATTATATGGGTGCGAAACATGGACTCTTACTTTAAGGGAGGAAAGGAGATTACAGGTATTTGAGAATAAAGTACTTAGGAAAATTTTTGGACCAAAGAGAGATGAATAGACAGGTGAATGGAGAAGACTTCATAACAATGAACTACATGGTCTTTATACGAAGCCAGATATAATAAGAACATTTAAGTCTCGTAGACTGCGATGGGCAGGACATGTTGCACGTATGGGGAATGAAAGACTTGCATGGAAGCTTCTTGTAGGAAAGCCAGAGGGGAAACGTCCAGATGGTAGACCAAGAATGAGGTGGGAAAATAACATTAACTATGATTTGAGGGAAGTAGATTATACAGGGAATGATTGGAAAGCATTAGCTCAGGATAGGGATGTATGGAGAGCTTATGTCCGCGCGGCCATGAACCTACGGGTTTGATAGTGCCAGTGAGTAAGTAAGTACAACACATTTGTATAAATATCCAGATCAAGGAATTCTAAGGTAATTTTAAAATAAATTTGGGATTTTTACATTATGATTTTTCTTAATAAGAATCAAATGAATTGTGAATTTTTCTTACCTCATACATCTATGTTTTTTAACACAGAACTGCAGTATATGTTTTTTAACACAGAACTGCAATATCGGAAAATACATCATTCCCATCTTCAGCCGTTTTCATGAATCATGTTTTCACAAGTTGTGAAAACAGCTGATATATTGGGAATGATATATTTCCTGATACTGCAATTCTGTGTTATAAAAAACATGGATGTATGAGGTAAGAAGAATTCATGATTCATTTGATTGTCAATCTTAAAATGCCAACTAAAGGTAGAAGATAGTTGGGATGGTCATGGAAGAGATGTTTGGAAAACATTTTGTAACAGTCCTTTCTGGAATACAACATGGAAGGAAGATGATATGTAAACAAAGAAATTAGTAAAACTTAAAATAGTTATGATGTAAAACGTGAAGCAATCCCATTACAGTCCTGAGGAGGATCTTCAGATGGTAGAATGTTACGCTTCCACCTTTCTAGACAATCAGCATAAAATGCTAGCCAAGTTGTCAGCCCTGCATAATGGTCATCTTTACCACCAGAACATAGTCTGGTACTCATTTTAGTTAGAGGATGAGGGCTGTTATATGGTTAATGTCGCAAAAAATTTCAATTTAATTTCTTATGCCACTGATGCACGAAACACTTTTAAACACGTTTGAAACATTTTGCAACACTTTTAAACACGTTTTAAACATCTTCAAATGTTGCAACGATCTTTTTTTTATATTTATATATTTACGTAAAACATGATCGTCCTACATTCTTCCTTGCTACTTTCTGCTATTTTCCGTCCTCTTCCTATGTTGTTCCAACGTTGCCACCATCAACAACCCAAAATACTCTAGATGTTGCCAACATCATTTCCACGTTCCCTGGATTTCACCTACGTTAGAGTAATTGATTTGTGTTACAGTAATTGATTTAGGTTTGGTTAGCTTTTAGGTTCCTTGCTTTTTAAATGTGATTCCACGTTCCCTGGATTTCACCTACATTAGAGTAATTGATTTAGGTTTGGTTAGCTTTTAGGTTCCGTGCTTTTTAAATGTGATTTGATACGTAAAATAAATTACCTCTTCATATCTGTTATTCTATGAAAAATTCAAAATATCGGACGGTTACCACGTAAAATCATATTTCCACTAGTTCATTTCGTGTTAATTATACATTTTTAGACAAGTTCTGGGAATTTTGTGTCAATGTTGGTCATACTGATTTCACATACATATACCGCCAACTGCTGGAGGTTGCATTTATCTTTCTGGGATTACATGGAGCACTAGCGCATGCGCACTGCGATTCTATAGAACTTAGAAGAATTTTCTTGTGACGCTAAGTGCAGCATATCCGAGGCTGAGTTCTAACTCTAGAATTTGGTGCTGCCAGAATGCTTAGGTCAGTTCAAAAATCCTGACTCTAAGAGGACTCAAATCCACATCTTCCAACTTGTAATGTGTTCCCTTAACCAACTACACTACAGCATGCCTCAGTTTTGATGTGATATTTGAATATATTCCGTCTTCAAATGCCACAAAGAATTTTTCTATGTGTAATTTTAAGAGAATAAGCAGAACAAGAATCAAATGAATCATGAATTCTTCTTACCTCAAATATCTATTTTTTTTAAACATAGTATCGCAGTATCGGAAAAACATCTTCTCCATCATCAGCTATTTTCACAACTGTCAATTTTTTCTTTTGCTGATAATTATCCAAACTGTCATTTGGTGTACTGGCAGTTTGGATAATTATTGGCAAAAGAAAAAAATTGAGAGTCGTGAAAACAGCTGAGAAGATGTTTCTCTGATACTGCGGTACTGTGTTTAAAAAAACATAGTTATATGAGGTAAGAAGAATTCACGATTCATTTGATTCTTATTAAGGAAACCTCATAATGTTAAAATTCTTAAATTTATTATATTAAAATAAGCAGAACAGCATGACTTCAAATTCTTTATGCAGTAACCATTCATATTTTAGTATTAAATGGTTTAGATACCATTAACAATGATGCTGTTGTACATTTTGCAGTGTCTCTGTCAACAAAAATTTTGACCAATGAAAACTCAAATTTTAGTTCCTGGTTTTATTGTTTTCCCAGATTCATCATTGAATTTCTACAGTCCTTGTTCTAATCACATTTAAACTATGAGGAAAACAACCACATTTATTGTTCCTCGATAGACCTTATCCTGCATGAATATAATTCCCTGATTGATCTTTTTAAACATTTTATAAGTTACTCATAGATGTATTATGAATGATGTTTTCAAAACTTACTGTAGCAAGTTGCAGTATGGAATTTTTATTTTTGGTCTGTGAATTTCATTTCATTCTCTCTTAGAGCACATACCTGATTAGACAATGGGATTCAGGGATCACTGATCCATACCATTTTTAAGAATTATTGTTGTCAATCCTATTAATCCAAACTTTCACTGAATTTAATCAAAATCAAAGTGGGAGGTAACTCTAAAGAGGTACTTACATTAATGAATGAGTTGCAGAAAATGCTTTAACTTCTCACCTCATAAAGTTGCGTGTCTTCATGATACAGGTTTCAAAAGTATAATTTTACTTCCATCTTCAGTCAAACTCCAACTGTCGAAATTTTGCCATTAACACCATCTTCTGAACTGCCATCTGGTGTTAATTTTATGAACTTGGAGATCAAAATTATTCTTGTCTGGAATATCAAAATTCACGGCTTTATATTTACTCTTCTGAATGCATATCTTTTCCCAAACTGTTAATTTCAAAGGTTTCTCTAAATGTTTTAAAAGTTTAGTTTCTCTTCCAATTTTGCCATTCCCTAGTAAACTATGAGCTGCAATTGCCGATTTTTCAATTTCACCATTTTAAATATTTCTAAAGTGTTCTTTTGTACGAGTACAAAACTATGAGCTACTCATAGTTGCAGCTCATAGTTTACTAGAGAATCACAAAATTGGAAGAGGAACTAAACTTTTAAAACAATTAGGGAAACCTTTGGAATAAACAGTTTGGGAAAAGATATACATCCAGAATAATAAATATAAATCCATGAATTTCGATATTCCCAACAAGAATAATTTGATCTCCAAGTTCATAAAATCAACATCAGATGGCAGTTTAGAAGATTGTGTTAAGAGTGAAATTTCGACAGTTGGAGTTTGACTGAAGATGGAAGTAAGATTATACTTTTGAAACCGGTATCGTTAAAACACACAACTTTATGAGGTGAGATGTTAAAGCATTTTCTCCAACTCATACATTCCACTGAATTACCTGTTTAATCAATCTTTATGTGTTAAGATTTAAATTAAAATGCTTTATACCTCATCTCATATCCAGTTTTCTAATTATATCAGTTTCAAAGCTCAGAGGGAGGAAGAAGCAGTTCTCCTGATTGATATAACATCAGTCGACAAGAAAGTACTGAAGATGAAGCTGCTAAGCTTTGAAACCGGTATAATTAGAAGACTGGATATGAAGTGAGGTATAAAACATTTTAATTTAAACCTTAAATTAAACCTCATAGTGGTTTTTCCTATAAAAGTTAAATTTTTATATTTAATTTTAGAAAGTTATATTTTGAGGTTATTTTTAATTATATTATTTTTTGTCTGAACATCTTACCTCAATATTAATGTTGATTTGTTCTTGAACATGTTTCAAAACAATTCTGTTTTATCGTCAGCTTTTCCAGACGATAAAACAGAATTGTTTTGAAACATGTTCAAGAACAAATCAACATTAATATTGAGGTAAAATGTTCAGACAAAAAATAATATAATTAAATTTTTATGTTGTTACATGTTTAATTCTTGACTCTGCAACTCTTTATTGTATTTTGAAAGACATGGATGCTAAACAAGTTCCTACTTTAGAAGAAAGACTTTGTATTATTGAAGAAGTGTAGAAAAATCCAATGGAGAAAAGGGTTGATATAGTTAAGTGCCTGTAAACCCTTAAATCAATATTTACAAAGAAAGGGGAATCAGACAGCAGGTTGATAAGTATGGTACATCAACTAATAAGATGAAGGCGAGGAAAATTAATGACAATTTCATGAATAGTTTAATGTACTGTAAATAAAGGTAAAATCGGATATTTATCCCCATATAATAATAATATGGGTTTTTTTATTTAATATTTAAATATAATTATATTTATTTCTAGTAAAAATGGAAATAAGATTGATGTAAGTACATAAAAAATTCAAACTGATCAATATAAACTGTTAATACAGTTAGATGTATTTCTATCTGATTTAATATGTAAAAATACTTTAAATATTTGAATTGATATTTGTTTATAAACAAATAAATGGGATTGGACGAATTGGATGGGAGTCAGCCAGTAGTACTCTTTCCTTTTCAGTTGGACCAATCAGAACTTTCAGATTATAACAGAAATGAAATGGGATTTTTCCCAGAATAAGAAGATGGCTACAATACTTGAAAGAAGTCAGACATGTTAAACAACGGCTCATCAAGAAATAAGAGAATTATTGTTAATTTCTTGACATTAGTTGACAAAATGGTGTCAAAGTTACAGAAAATAATATTGTGGTATAAATTGAATTCATATGGAGTATAAATAATCCATAAAGTGAAAATAAAGTGTTAGTGAAAAATTGACCATTGGAAATAGTCATCTATTACATATATGAAGTAATAATCTTCTATAAGTGAAATTTATTAATTTAAGCCGGAATCTTTTAAATTATTGATCATTTACAAGATTCATCTAAACAGTAGTGAAAAATTTAATAAAATAACATTTAATTTAACTGTTGTCATCAGTGCCGTGGCAAAATTACAGTGATTCAAATTATTACTCCCCTCAGGGGTCCTCATCTAGGGGATATGTGGATGGTGACCACAAGGTGCCCAAGCTGTGCAAAACATTTCTTCCACTTACTTGTGTTTTGCACTTTTTTAACTTTACTATCTAACCTCTCTTGGTTAACTCTTGTTTTTTCGACCCCAACGCGATTAGGGCATCCGAGGGCTTCCTTTTTTCCATTTCTTCTCCAGAAAAGCCTGACCAGAGGCTATAAGATGGCAGTCCCATCACTGGTCTTGCCTTCCTTTGGCCAGCAACCAATCGAAGGGACTATTATTATGCTTTCAAGTCTTATACGAGAATTCCCATAAGGGAAAATTTTCTATAGGATCGTAACAGACCTTGGCCTAATACTTGGAAGGAAGAAGAAGAAGACAATCATATATCTACAACGTGGGACATCACATCCAACAGCCACCTTTAAAGGTCAGATATAATAAATTACTGCATTGCTTGAATATTTGCATACAAATTTGACAATTCATATTATTTTTACAGGCATTCACATTGATCCTTTTCCCACATCCATCGTTTATTTTCATATCTCCAACACAGACAATTAATTGGAGGTTCACTGTATAGTTTAATTTCAAATCTATAAGTATAACATTATTTTCCCCTCCTTTCTTCAAACAATGCTTGATGGTAAAATATTGGGAATTGGGAAGAAACAAAACATGTCACAATTAAAATTAAGATTAATGATGTATGTGTAAATTTAGAAATTTCATGACAACAGTAGCATTTTATGATTACCTGGCATAATAAATCCTGAATATGGTTCAATGTTGAGCCAATCTTTACAATAATTGGAGTCATCAAGTTTCTTGATAAATTCAAATGTTACCGGGACCTGCCCAGTGTTTGCAATGATGAGGTCTCGTGTCTGGGACTCTAGGTAATGGATGGTATCAAATATTACTTCTGTATTATCTACCATCACTTGAGGTAGAAATTCATTCTCGAGTTTATCTAATTTCTTCATTACTTCTTCATGTATTTTTCTATACTTAGCTGCATCTATTACACGGATCTGAAATATAAATTCAAAACTTAAAATAACCACAAGAAACTTTGATGAATATAACAATGCACAAATAAAATAAGTATGTACACAACAATTTAAGAAAGAAAAATTAACGTTTGAACCAGGATTTGAACCCTGGACCTCTCATTCTCTGCACAAGTCTGCTGTCGATTACACCATTCAAACGAAAATGAGAGGTACAGGGTTCAAATCCTAGTTCTTTCTTAAATTAATTCTATTCAGGATTGGAAAATGTTAATTTAAATAAAAACATTGAAAAAATGTAGATACCAAATTCATGTTCATTCTCTCTAATTTGGCAAAGTGTCCATAAAACTTAATTCCACTATAATTATAGTCTCTGTTGTCATTATAACTTCTTAATATATTTACAATCATTCATCAGAATCTCAGCCTTTCTACCAATTGAAATCAATATTATTTTCAACTAATCATAAAGATAATGGAATGCTATATTATTAAATATTAAAAATATATCACTTCACCTAATATATTGTTGTGTTTTTAGACTCTATAACTGTCTACAATGGTGTAGCCAAATGTTGAGTCTTAGTCTCTCCTTTGTTAGGAGTTATTAGACCAAGTTAATTTAGTTACACATATTTGCCACAGATGAAATGAACAATGTGCAGTCAACATACTGACCCAATGAATCATAAATTTTGCTTAGAGGCCTATTTATTCAGGCTTAAGGATCTTTTACAAGCCTGAAAATCTTCAGACTCGAGACCAACGGCTTTAAGGTTTGGGGCAGATTTGTAGAGTATGAGATCTCAGGGTCTTCCCGTTTAGCAAAATATACTCTTAGTATATGGTAATTGAATATTTATTGATACTTACTTATTAAAAGATATTTGAAAATACAACTTGATTTGTAACGGAATAGATGAAGTTTGACTTTATCTTTTATACTTGAACAATTCTAAGTTAATTTCTGAGGCCGATTTAAAGTAAAATATCACTTCACCATGATAGTAGAAATATATCGCAGATCAGAGAACAAGTACTGAGTTCCGAGAATACTATCGGTTCGGATTCAGGATACCAAATAACTTTGTAGGTTCGGATTCACGATACCGAATGAATTTCTTGTGGCTAGTGTTCTCTAAAGGTAAATTCTGGCCACATCTCTCGGTTTGATTACCCTTCATCTATTCAGTTTTACATTGGTTAATTATATTTTTAACAATGTTCATTTGTTAATATGTTGTTCAGAAGGGGGTATAGTTCACACCTTCTGGAAAGTCCAAATTCTATGTTAGTCAAGAGTGTTAAGAGACAGTTTCCTTTTGTTGTTAATTTTCTTAGAATTTTATAGTATAGGTCATTTTTATTTAATTTTGGCAAATGAGATTTTGATAAGTTTCTTTTCAAACTGTTATTTGTCATGTTAGATTTTTAGATATACTATTCTGCTGTGTAGATTAGTTTTTACACTGAGCTGCATCTGTATGTTAATTGCTTGGTCAAGCATTATAGTTTCATGTAAAGGGACAATACCATTGTTATTATGGGTTTTTTCCTCAGGTAGTTTTCATAGCTTGCTCATTTCAGTTGCATGAGTAATCATAACTTATAAATTAAATTTAATGTGTCTCTTTATAATGATTTAATAATTATTTTAATCAATCTTTGAGTATTATTTTCATAATCTTTATATCTTTACGATTCTGTAGATATGTTACACGACATACACTGCTCAAAACAATTAGAGGAACACTTGTAATAAATTGAATAAGTAATTGTTTTTTAAAGCTGTGATGCTGAAAGTTGGACAATATGTAAATTGAATTATTAATTTTATCATTGGATACAAATTTTAAAGATCCATGGCCTAAATACAGAGAAATTACCTCAAATAACAAATATAGAGAATTTTTTTTTATTTTGGAAGGCACTGGCCACTTCTAATTGGTAAGCTTCCTGATGTTGCTATATTGACAAATGTTGATTATTGCCTTGTTTATTGAAGTCTCTGACAAAATGAGGCATTTAAATGAGTTTGAAGTGTATCATGCTCTACATCTTTTACGACAAGGTCAATCTCTGCGACAAGTGGCTAGAGAGCTTGGGGTTTCTCCTTCCGTGGTGTCCAGGTTACGCAACAGGCACAGAGAGACAGGTCAGTATTGTAGAAGACGTGGCCAGGGCCGTAAATTTAAAACAAGTCCCCAGGATGACAGATACGTTGTTCTTTCTGCTCTTCGACAGCGTACAAAAACTGCAAAAGACCTGCAGAATGACCTGCAGAATATGGCTTCTGGAATCCGGGTTTCAGACCAAACCATAAGGAACAGATTAAGGAAAGAGAATATTCATCCAAAAAGGCCCGTTAAAAAACCACGCTTAACAAATGGGCATAAGGCAGCAAGACGTACATATGCTGAAAACCATGGTGATTGGAACCTGAACCAGTGAGAGTCTGTACTCTTCTCGGACGAATCCAGGTATCGTCTTACGCGTTGTGATGGTCGATTGAGGGTGTGGGGACGGCCAGGAGAAAGATTTTCTGTAGAGGCTGTACAGGAAATTCATAGATTCGGAGGAGGTTCCATAATGGTGTGGGCCGGAGTTATGTACAACAATTGTACGGACCTTGTACTTGTTCCCCAGCGACTGAATGCTGTCCGGTATATCGAGCACGTTCTGGAAGAGCATGTAGTACCTGCTGCCATTGGAGTAGGCCCTGGATTTCTGTTTATGCAGGATAATGCCAGGGCACATTCTGCGGCTGTCACTAGGGATTTCCTGAGAAGGAATGAAATTGAGGTAATGGAGTGGCCAGCGGTCAGCCCAGACCTCAACCCTATTGAATACTTGTGGGATCTTCTAGACAGTAAGGTCAGGAACCGACATCAAGCTCCACAAACTCTGCAGCAACTTGGAGATGCTCTGAAGGAGTGGGAGAATATCCCACAAGAGGAAATCCAGAATCTTATTGGGAGCATGCCACGAAGGTGCCAAACTGTCATCGAATGTCGTGGAGGCCATACACGATACTAACTCTATATAACGAGTGTTTAACTTTGAAAAATAAGCACAAGATTCAATTGCTTACATAGCAGAATTATTTGAAAAGTTAATTGTCAGCATTATTCATTTCTTTTTACTGACATGAGCAATAAATAAATATTTGCATATTTCATAGTGTTCCTCTAATTGTCTTGAGCAGTGTATTTATCTCAACTCGTATGTTACCTTTATTTGAAAATGTATCTTAAATTCTGGGCTTTGTATTTTTTTTATGTTAAATTAATATTAAATATTATTCACTACCATATAAAACTGTCAAAGGTTCCTCCCGGAGGATTGCTCCTAGGATTTTTCCTTCCTAAAAAATCTCATCAACGCTGGTTGGGTTTGAACCTGCAACCCTCGGGACCAGAGGAAAGAAGCATAACCGCTAGTCCACCACGGCCAACTACAGTTTCAAAATTATTCAACAGTATTTTCATGAACGTTGTTCTGTCACAGCTTCTCTCAAAATTAACACTATGAGCTATTATTTATTTAAGTAAAATTTTATTACCTCACCTTATATTCTTCTTCTTTATAGACTAGTTTTGGATGCTTCTTCAATTCCATAATGGATAAGAATCCAATGAATCATGAATTCTTCTTACCTCATACTTCTGTTTTTTTTAAACATAAATCCATAATGGATTATATTAGATAACTAAAATGAGGTAATATGAAAACAGACTCAACTTATTTCTTTCCCTTAACCAGTCTTTTATGATACCAAAGAAACTAGACACACCTGACATTCTTTTAAAACCCATTTATTTTCGAAATCCTTTTGTGTAGCTTTCCCTGTGTTTAACATTAACCCTTAGCCATTGTCTGTATCCTTTACGACCCCACAACCCCAGTTGGGTTCCAATATTTGTATTGAACGTTAGTTTATGTAACAATGGTATAGTTGGTGTTAATATGGCTTTACATGCCCGTAAATGTATGTCAGTACTTGATACTGATTTCCTGGTACGAGGGTCATACTGAAAGTCATGAGCAACCCATTGTTAAAATTCAAATTTCAACAATGTAACAAAAACAACTGCAGGATCGTAATCTACAGACTTTATACCACAACATTGCCATTTTGTGGCGGCGTCATAGCTTCTATCATGTGACCACACGCAGTGTTTCCAAAATGGCAGACAACAATGTTTCGTTTCAACAGCACGCTGTCATTGAATTCCTTGTTAAAGAGGAACAATCTGCTGTTGATATTCACCAAAGACTTCAATGTGCTTACGGAGATGCCTGCATGGGTGCCAGCAGTGTTAGGAGATGGGTGAAACATTTTAAAGATGGGAACACGAGTATCAAAGATGAGCCTCTTAGCGGTCGCCCATGCTCTGCCTCCACGGATTGCAACAAGGAAAGAGTTGATGTGCTCATTAGAGACGACAGGCGTATCACAGTGAATGAAATCGCTACAAAACTTGCAGTAGGACACAGTGCAGTGCAAGAAATGATTCAAAACTTAGGTTACCGAAAAGTTAGTGCCCGTTGGGTTCCACGTTTATTGAGTAAAGACCACAAACTTCAGAGAAGAACCATCACCCATAACCTTCTTCAGAGATTTCGAAATGAAGGTGATGATTATTTGACGAGTATTGTGGCAGGTGACGAAAGCTGGTTTCATCGTTACGAGCCTGAAACAAAACGCCAGAGTATGGGATGGCACCACTTGAATTCGCCATCAAAGAAAAAAGCGAAGACAGTGCAATATGTTGGGAAAGTTATGGGCAGCGTCTTCTGGGATCCGCAAGGTTGCATTCTGGTTGAATTTCTTGAACCTGGACAAACCATAAATGCTGCCTGCTATATCCAGACACTTGTGAAGCTCTGTCGTGCATTGCACGACAAACGCCCTGGAAGGAAGATCATTCTGCAACACGATAACGCGCGTCCTCACACTGCTCGTGCCACTGTGGACAAGATCAGGACATTTGGGTGGGAAATTCTTCCACATCCTCCCTATAGTCCCGATTTGGCACTCTCCGACTACCATATTTTCGGTTCTGTAAAGGAGCAGATGAGAGGCCAACACTACGAGACGCTGGAGGATATTCGGAAAGCAGTGCTTCAGTGTCTTCGAGCAGCTGGAACGGACTTCTATCATAAGGGAATTTTCAAGCTTGTAGAATGCTGGACAAAATGTGTGCAAAGAAATGGAGACTATGTTGAAAAGTAGCACAAAGGTCTGTAGATTAACATGGTGTACTTGGTTTGTCTAAAATAAATATTATGATTGTTTAAAAAAATGTTGCTCATGACTTTCAGTATGACCCTCGTAGCTTGGTCTGGAAACTCCTAAGAAAGGAAAAGTTATGGCTAGACTCAAAGACCCATAAAGCCAATAAGTAAATTCATAGAGTTATTGAATTAAAATAACAAACATTCAAATAATACGTATATATTTCAGCTGCTTTATAATAATACTGTATAAAGTGCTATAGAGATTTAAAAAATACTATACCTGTGAATCAAACACTGAGCTAACAGGTTTGTGATCACTTATTCTTAGCTCAGGGTGACTTCTATAAATAACTTGTGTAATTCCATCGCCTTTCCATAAAACACGATCACACCAAGCTGGCGCTCTGTTCTTTTCACTGCATAAAACATGACATTTACAATTATACATTAATGTTAGGAATTTTTACATTATGAGGTTTTCTTAATAAAAATCAATTGAATCGTGAAATCTTCTTACCACAGACATCTATGTTATTTAACACAAAACCATGGTATCGAGAGACATCACTCCCTTCCTCAGCTATTATCACGACTATCGATTCTTCATCATGTCGGTCATTTTCTAAACTGCCATCTAGTGTTGATTTGAAGAACTTTGTAATCCAATTTTGTTCATCTGGAAACTCGAAACTATTCATGGTTCTATAATGGTTTTTCTGAATGTATATATTTTCCCAAACTGTTAGTTCCAAAGGTTTAAATAGATGTTTCAAAAGTTTAGCTTCTTTTTCAATTCTATGATTCTCTTATAAACTATGTGCTGCTATTGCCAATTTTTCAATTTCACCATTTTTATTATTTTTAAAGTGTTAGTTTGTGTGAGTGTCCAAATTCCTTTTTGTTTTTCCTATGTATACTTTGTTGCAATCTTTGTAATTAATTTGATAAATTCCAGATTTTTGTATTATTTGGGTGTTACCAATTTTATTAGTTATCAGAAGATTACCGAAGCTGAATTTATTAATTGGAACTAATGTTATATTCATTTTTTTATATTTTTTTTTAGAAATTTGTTATGAATTATTGGATGGTAAGTCATTTTAATATTATTCGTTTTTAAACATCTTAATGATGGACAAATTATATTTGAAAAGAAAAATATAATGGTAAGTAATTTCCTTGAATTGTTTATCTTTTTTGGAATTATGTTGCAGAGTGGTGTATTCATATAATCTTTTTTGTTTAAATTTCATTCTTTTTTTTTCTTTATTATGTCTTCCCTGAAACCATTTAAGTTAATTATATGTACAATATGATTAAATTCATTCTCAAAATCCTCTTCATTTAGTGGAATATTTATTAACCTGTATAATAGACTGTTGAAAATTGCATGTTTATGTGAAACATGATTAAAATCTGAAGATTGTATGTAGTTTTCCGTATGAATATCTTTTCTATAAATTCCTATAAAATTTGAACACTTGCACAAAAGAACACTTTAGAAATATAAAAAATGGTGAAATTGAAAAATTGGTAATAGCAGCACATAGTTTATTAGAGAATCATAGAATTGAAAAAGAAGCTAAACTTTTGAAACATCTATCTAAACCTTCGGAATTAACAGTTTGGGAAAAAATATACATTCAGAAAAACCATTTTAGATCCATGAATTTTGAGTTTCCAGATGAACAAAATTTGATTACAAAGTTCTTCAAAACAACACTAGATGGCAGTTTAGAAAATGATCAACATGATGAAGAATCGACAGTCGTGATAATAGTTGAGGATGGGAGTAATGTCTCTCGATACCGCGGTTTTGTGTTAAATAACATAGATGTATGAGGTAAGAAGAATCCACGATTCCATTGATTTCTACTTACAATTACATTTGAATCAATGGTAAAGTGTGTACATTAATTTACTTATTTCAAACATAGTAATATCTTTAGCCTCTTAATATTATTAATTTAATATATTTGTTCATGCAGAAAGGGCCTCAGTTCACTTTCTTTTTTAGAATATTTAGGGTCGCATGCAAAGACATTTGCCTTTACTCAATTACTTCCAATCACTGGTGAGCTGAGTTTTCTGTGAGAACATTCATTGATCGAACTAGGGGGTTGCTCACTAATGAAGCATAAATCTATTTTTTCTGACAAGGTTGGCATTAAATACCTGCTAAAAACCGGGTTTCAATGCCTTCCAAAGCATGTTCCAAAACATTTCCAACTTGCCTGAGGCATATTATAGCAGACAGCTGCTGTATAACAGATATATTATTCGTTTTTAAAATAAAAATTTAAAAACAAAAATACCTGTAAATACATGGTTACAAAGTAAGATACAATAATTAAAAAGAAATAACGAGCAAATTTTTACTGAATCTCAATTACATAGACCTACAGATATTTCTGTGATAAATTAGGCTACTCTTTACAATTATATTATTTTTGGTCTGGACATCTTACCTCAATATTAATGTTGATTTGTTCTTGGACATGTTTCAAAACAATTCTCTGTTTTATCTTCAGCTTTCCCAGACTGGTTTTATTTATGTTGCATTATGTTGCACCACCTGAATGTCGATGTCAGCTCCATCCTGTGGTTGGCCAAAGAACCTCCAAACAAGGTCACCCTCCATCGGAATATCAAAATTCATAACTCTGTTTCTGTTCTTCTGAATATAAATTTTTTCCCAAATAGTCAGCTCGTTTGTATTTTCTAACTGTTTTAATAATTTAGTGTCTGAATTTATATTATGTTTTTCAGACCAAACATGAGCAGCAACTGCAGATTTTTCAATTTCTCCATTTTTAATATTTCTTATGTGTTCTTTGGTTCTAATTTTTAGGTTTCTTTTTGTTTTCCCTATATATATCTTTTCACAACCCATGCATTCAATTTGATATATTCCTGACTTTTTATTTTTATCAGTTTTTTCATTTTTGTTGGTTTTTATTAGTTTATTTAAACTGTAGTTATTTATTGGTGCTAATTTAATATTAAACTTCTCAAATATATTTTGAAATTTATTATGTACCCAGGGGTGATATGTGAATTTCCTATATTTTTTCATAGGTGGTTCTTCTTTTTCAAGATTACTTCTGTTTATCATTTTTTGTTTTTTATACTTTTCTATCCTTTTATGTACCATTTTTTCATCAAACCCATTTTCTCTTGCTACTTTGATTATGTGTTTTTTCTCATGTTTGAAATCTTCTTCGTTTAAGGGTAAGTTTACCAATCTATGAGTTAAACTATTAAATGCTGCTAATTTATGTCCAATTGGATTGAACCCTGTTGATTTTATAAAATTTTCCGTATGAGTTTCTTTCCTATGAATCCTGAATTCAATTTTTCTTTTTTTCTTCGTTTCTGACCAATTTAAGATCCAAAAAAGGTATTTGTTTATTGTCTTCTATTTCTTTGGTGAATTTAATGTTTGTACTCTGTAAATTTAATAGTTTTAGGGAATCTTCTACATGTTTTTCTTTAACAATACAAATTATATCATCAACATATCTACTCCAAAATTTAAACATTGTGGGATGTGCTTTGGTGATTTTACATTCAAAATCGCTCATAAATAAATTTGCCAGGAAAGGTGATAATGGGTTTCCCATTGAGAGCCCTGATTTTTGTCTATAGAAATTCCCATTGAATGTAAAAAACATTTGGTCAATGCATAACGCAGTTAATTTCAAATAATCTTCTTTTGATCTCTCTGTCTATGTTGTTTTTTCTTAACCAATTGTTCAATATCTCCAAAGTTTTTTGTTTCGGTACATTTGTGAATAGTGAAACTACATCAAACGAAACCAACCTATCTGTGGGTTCAATTTCGTTTGGTTTCGTTTGATGTAGTTTCACTATTCACAAATGTACCGAAACAAAAAACTTTGGAGATATTGAACAATTGGTTAAGAAAAACAACATAGACAGAGAGATCAAAGAAGATTATTTGAAATTAACTGCGTTATGCATTGACCAAATGTTTTTTACATTCAATGGGAATTTCTATAGACAAAAATCAGGGCTCTCAATGGGAAACCCATTATCACCTTTCCTGGCAAATTTATTTATGAGCGATTTTGAATGTAAAATCACCAAAGCACATCCCACAATGTTTAAATTTTGGAGTAGATATGTTGATGATATAATTTGTATTGTTAAAGAAAAACATGTAGAAGATTCCCTAAAACTATTAAATTTACAGAGTACAAACATTAAATTCACCAAAGAAATAGAAGACAATAAACAAATACCTTTTTTGGATCTTAAATTGGTCAGAAACGAAGAAGAAAAAGAAAAATTGAATTCAGGATTCATAGGAAAGAAACTCATACGGAAAATTTTATAAAATCAACAGGGTTCAATCCAATTGGACATAAATTAGCAGCATTTAATAGTTTAACTCATAGATTGGTAAACTTACCCTTAAACGAAGAAGATTTCAAACATGAGAAAAAACACATAATCAAAGTAGCAAGAGAAAATGGGTTTGATGAAAAAATGGTACATAAAAGGATAGAAAAGTATAAAAAACAAAAAATGATAAACAGAAGTAATATTGAAAAAGAAGAACCACCTATGAAAAAATATAGGAAATTCACATATCACCCCTGGGTACATAATAAATTTCAAAATATATTTGAGAAGTTTAATATTAAATTAGCACCAAAAAATAACTACAGTTTAAATAAACTAATAAAAACCAACAAAAATGAAAAAAACTGATAAAAATAAAAAGTCAGGAATATATCAAATTGAATGCATGGGTGTGTGAAAAGATATATATAGGGAAAACAAAAAAGAACCTAAAAATTAGAACCAAAGAACACATAAGAAATATTAAAAATGGAGAAATTGAAAAATCTGCAGTTGCTGCTCATGTTTGGTCTGAAAAACATAATATAAATTCAGACACTAAATTATTAAAACAGTTAGAAAATACAAACGAGCTGACTATTTGGGAAAAAATTTATATTCAGAAGAACAGAAACAGAGTTATGAATTTTGATATTCCGATGGAGGGTGACCTTGTTTGGAGGTTCTTTGGCCACCACAGGATGGAGCTGACATCGACATTCAGGTGGTGCAACATAATGCAACATAAATAAAACCAGTCTGGGAAAGCTGAAGATAAAACAGAGAATTGTTTTGAAACATGTCCAAGAACAAATCAACATTAATATTGAGGTAAGATGTCCAGACCAAAAATAATATAATTAAAATAACCTCAAAATATAACTTCCTAAAATTAAATATTAATTACTCTTTACAACCTGTGATGCGACTTTTCTAATTCCTTCATAAACTCCTATCAAATTTTATTCCTAGGGTTTCATTTTTCAAATTATTTCCCACCATTTACAATGATTTTTACATTTTTTCTAACGATTATTTCAATTATAATAATTTTATATATTCGTGAAGATCCACAAATGGAAATGCTTACCGTTGTCTCAAAATTAATAGATGAAATTAGGATATTATGACTTTTATGTTTGATTATTACTATTATTATTGTTATTCTGTGTGAGGTTTATGCCTAAACTAAAAAGAAATCTAAACAAATACTTGAATATTGTATGGCTATTAAAATATTTAACATAATTTTTATATTTTTAGGTTAAGCCTACACAGGAAATTTGGTTAATAAATAATTAGTTAAAAATACCCTTATACCTTCAGTTATGTATTTTTAATTGTTTTAAAAATGGTGTACCATATTTATAACTCATGAATATAGTACTATTGCCTAATAACGAATCACTGGCATTATCAAACCCCGAGATTTATGGCTGCATGGACATAAGCTCTCACCATACATTCCTATCCTGAGCTAATGGTTTCCAGTCATTCCTTGTATAATTCACCTCTCTAAAATCATGGTTACTGTTATATTAGTTTCCATGCCCCTATTTCATTCCCCATGTCCTGCAGATAACAGTCTATGAAACTTAAACCGTTCTCATTACATTTGGTTTCCCATAAATATCATGTGTAGCTTTCTGCTATGTAGTCTTCTCAATTCACCTGTCTGTTCATCTCTTTTTGATTTAAAATTTTTATTAAGAACTTTATTATCAGATCAAGATCACTTAATAATAATGCATCATCAATATATACTAACAATGTATTAATACTATTTTAATTATACCTCTTCTTTTATCATCTAGAGATTTGATTATCTGTAATTGAATAGTAGAGGAGAGACAGCATCGTCTTGCCTTAAACCATTAGATAATGAGTTTCTATTTGTTATTTTTTTTAAATAAAATATAGATATTGATAATACTAGAATCTACTACAGTTATGCCTAGAGTCACAAATGGTTGTTAAAATTTAATAAATTGTTTATCACAGAATTTAAAAAAAATCTGTTTTATGAAAAATGGTTTTTAAATAAGATTTACTGAGTGCTAAATTATCGTCCTCTATCCAGTATGCAAATGTTATGAATATGAAAATGATGTATCTGAAGCAGATTTGCTGTTTGTATAATTATTATCTTTGGACAGACACTTCAAATACTGGATTGAGACCGTAACAGACCTCTAGGTCTATGACATGAAAGCAAGAGGAATAATTATGCTGTAAGAATTAAATGCTGTGTTTAAAAAAACATAGAAGTATGAGGTAAGAAGAAATCACGATTCTTATTAATTGAACCTCATAATGTTAAAAATTCCCAAATTTAATATATAAAATTATGCTGTAGTTAACACAACGGCATAATGCGGCACACTGCATATTAGTAACACTGTTTAATTTAATATAATAAAATTGGAAATTTTTTTAACATTATGAGGTTTTATTGATAAGAACCAAATGAATCGTGAATTCTTCTTACCTCATACTTCTATGTTTTTTTTAAACACAGCACCGCAGTATCGGCGAATATCGTCACCATCATCAGCTGTTTTCACGACTGTCAATTTTTCCTTTTGCCAGTAATTATCCCCGGAATCTTCAGATGGCAATCTGGCAAACGAAGAAGAAACTGATATAAATAAAGAATGGGAGGCTATAAGAGATACTATTAAATTGTCAGCATCAGAAAGCATTGGTTGTTTAAAAAAGAGGCAAAACAAGAAATGGTTTGATGAGGAATGTGCCGACATTGTAAAGAAAAGAAAGTTAGCAAAAATGAAATGGTTGCACGAGCCAAATGAAGAAAATTTAGAGCAATTGGGTAGTATTAGACAGGAAACACCAAGTTACTAAAGAGTAAAAAGAGGGAATATTTGAGAGAGAAGATTAATGATCTTGAAATGAATGCAAAAAATAGGAACATTAGAGAATTATATCAGGGAATTAGTATAGAGAAGAAAGGGTTTCAGGCTAGACAAACATAATTCGGAATGAAAATGGGGATATGATTGCAGATTCCAGGAGTATATTAAATAGATGGAGAAGTTACTTTAATCAGCTATTAAATGTACATACAGAACAGGACATTGAGGAGGATAATTTACAGACAGCAGAAATGCTAGTTGCAGAATCAAATGCATTAGAGGTTGAAATGGCAATTGAAAAATTGAAGATGTATAAAGCATCAGGTTCAGATGAGATCCCAGCAGAACTGATAAAATCAGGGGGAGAAAAATTGATGGACAAGATACGCTGGTTGCTTAGTATGATTTGGGAAAAAGAAGCTCTCCCAGATGAATGGAAGGAATCAATTATTGTACCAATTTATAAGAAAGGAGATAAAACTGATTGCAACAACTTCTGGGGCATCTCATTACTTTCAACTTCGTACAAAATTCTTACAAATATATTAGTAAGCAGACTTACTCCCTATATTGATGACATTCTAGGAGATCATCAATGTGCATTTAGAAGAAACAGGTCTACAACAGATCAGATTTTTAGTATAAGACAGATTTTAGAAAAGAAATGGGAATATAATGGTACTGTACATCAACTATACATAGACTTCAAGAAAGCATATGATTCAATTAAGAGGCAGAAGTTATATAGTATCCTGCTGGAGTTCGGAATTCCTAAAAAGTTAGTTAGACTTAAACGAATGTGTCTAAATGGCACAAAGAGTAGGGTGCGTGTGGGCAAACAGTTTTCGGACACTTTTGAAATCCAGAATGGGTTGAAGCAAGGAGATGCACTATCTCCTCTACTATTTAATTTTGTACTAGAGCATGCCATTAAATCTTTAGAGAATGAGGAAGGCTTACAACTCAATTGTATTAATAAGCTGTTAGTTTATGCTGATGATGTAGTATTATTGGCCGACAGCAAGGAGATACTAAAGGACAACACGCACACACTATTGAGTAACACTAAGAAATTAGGACTGGAAGTAAATATCAATAAAACTAAATATATGGTCACACGTAGAAATAAATTATATAATGGAAATGGACAGCTAATGACAAAATGAGGGAAATTTTGAGGAAGTGGCTGAATTCAAATATCTAGGAACAATAATCACAAATAGGAATGAGATGCACAAAGAAATTAAACATAGGCTTAATTCTGGAAATGTGTGCTATTATGCATTGCAGAGACTCTTGATGTCCCAACTCCTTTCAAAAAACGTTAAACTGAAAATATATAAACTATTATTCTACCAGTTATATTATATGGGTGTGAAACATGGACTCTTACTTTAAGGGAGGAAAGGAGATTACAAGTATTTGAGAATTAATTACTTAGGAAAATTTTTGGTCCAAAGAGAGATGAACAGACAGGTGAATGGAGAAGACTTCATAACAACGAACTACATGGTCTTTAAACGAAGCCAGATATAATAAGAACAGTTAAGTCTCGTAGACTGCGATGGGCAGGACATGTTGCACGTATGGGGAATGAAAGACTTGCATGGAAGCTTCTTGTAGGAAAGCCAGAGGGAAAATGCCCAGTTGGTAGACCAAGAATGAGGTGGGAAAATAACATTAACTATGATTTGAGGAAAGTAGATTATACAGGAAGTAGTTGGAAAGCATTAGCTCAGGATAGGGATGTATGGAGAGCTTATGTCCGTGCGGTCATGAACCTACGGGTTTGATAGTGCCAGTGAGTAAGTAAGTAAGTAAGCCAGTAATTATCCAAACTGCCATCTGGTGATATTTTGAGGAGTCATTTTCTAAACTGCCATCTGTTGTATTTTTGAAGAACTTTGTAATCAAGCTTGGTTCGTCCAGAATCTCAAAGTTCATGGTTCTAGTATGGTTTTTTTGTAACTGTTAAACCCAAAGGATTAGATAGATGTTTCAAAAGTTTTTCTTCTTTTTCAATTCTATGATTCTCTAATAAACTATATGCTGCTATAGCTGATTTTTCAATTTCTCCATTGTTTATGTTTCTAAAGTGTTCTTTTTTATGGAACTTGGAAACTCGTAAAAAAGAACACTTTAGAAACATAAAGAATGGAGAAATTGAAAAATCAGCTATAGCAGCACATAGTTTATTAGAGAATCATAGAATTGAAAAAAGAAACAAAACTTTTGGAACATCTATCTAAACCTTTGGATTTAACAGTTTGGAAAAATATATATATTAAAAAAAACCATACTAGAACCATGAACTGCGAGATTCCGGACAAACCAAGCTTGATTACAAAGTTCTTAAAAAATACAACAGATGGCAGTTTAGAAAATAACTCCTTCAAAAGAACACCAGATGGCAGTTTGGATGGATAATTACCGGCAAAAGAAAAAATTGACAGTCATGAAAACAGCTAATGATGGTTGCCGATACTGTGGTGCTGTGTTTAATAAAAAAACATAGAAGTGTGAGGTAAGAAGAATTAACGATTAATTTGATGCTTATTGAAAATATAAACTGATTTAATCTATATTTCATCTTTATTTTTAATTATATATTTTTTTTAAAATCGCAATATAGTTGAAAGTTTATTTGAACAGTCCTATTCATTGACAGCCATTCCTAATGGTTATAAAAAGTGATTATTTTTAGAAAACTCGACACTATCTTCCAAACGAAGTTATCAGTTTTTTAACCCTCTGCATGCCACTGGTAAAATCTCTTGTGTCAGAGATTTAAATTGCATCTGCCGATATGATCGGTTTTGCAAGTAGTTTAAGTATATTGTCTAGCAGGTAACAGACAAAAGTATCAGAGCTGATCTAATCAGCTCACCTTTACTTATGGAGGAATGTAGAAAAACAAACATAAAATCTTATCTAGACTCTATTGGAAGCAAATACCAAGATGGTATATTTGATAAGCCTCATGGGCTAGTGGTCAGCAGTTCTGACTACTGTTCATGAGGTCCCGAGTTCAAATCCTCGTCAAACCATAGGAATTTTTCCTTAAAGGGAATCATTCCTGTGATTGCCCATGGTCTGGAATTTAAGTTAAGTTTAGGTTAAGAACTCTCCTGGCACTTCACTATCATTTATCATTCATCATATCATCGGAGTAACGTAACTCTGCCTTCTAGGTGCCCCAACTTCAGAAGTGGGTTACAATTAAGTCAAGCCAATGCCAGGAGAGAACACCAGAAATGTTGAAATGGCAATCTGGGTCATTGAATAAAAAAAATATTTGATCACAAATGGTCCATTACAAAACAACAAAAATTTTAAGAAATAATGCATCAAATGAATATTCACATTGACTTTTTAGGAATTAACACTATGAAGTATATTAATTTAAGAAAAATTGTATCACCTCACCTCATATCCTTCTTTTAGACCAGTTTCAGAACGTTATTAGGTTCCATTCTCACTATTTTCACAGCATACCAATGGTCGTGAAAGTACTGAGGATGGAACTTAGTAAGGTCCTGAAACCAGTCTGATAAGAAGAAAGATATGAGGTGAGGTGAAATTATTTTTTTTAAATATTCACATATTAGGAAAACTCAAACAAATCATCAATCCAACTCTCTGACAGTATGTAAAAGAATACTGAAATATAAAAACAAAGCCTGCCCAAATGAATTTGGAAAAATAAAAAAGTCATTGCTCTGTTCAGACTGAAACCAGGCCACAACAATCTTAATTATCACAAGTAACTAAATAATCATTTACCAATATACAAAATCAACTGTTTATCCAGATATAGATGTTTAATACATAATAATAATATAATAATAATAATAATAATAATAATAATAATAATAATAATAATAATAATAATAATAATGATGATAATGATAATGATGATGATAATGATAATGATAATAATAATGATAATAATAATGATAATAATAATAATAATAATAATAATAATAATAATAATAATAATAATAATAATAATAATAATAATAATAATAATAATAATAATAATAATAATAATAGCTTTATTTTCCTGGCAGAGTTAAGGCCTTAAGGCCTTGTCTACCACTCAACCAGGTTTAAAAAAATACAAACAAAAAAATAGTCTTAAATCTAAATTACAATATGTATATATAAACGATTACAAGTTATGAATACATAAGGATTCAGAAGCAATTTTAAAAAGGAAACATCTTCAAGAATATAAAAGATTAAGAAATTATTATAAGATTATTAAAAAACCTTATAACGTTAACATAATAATATAGAAAAGACCATCCAGCAATAAAGTAACAGAACTGTATTGGGAATTATGGGGGAAAATAATGTAAATAAATCCTTAGTGCCATTGGATAACACTAGAAAATCTAAAAGGAAATTTAAATTTACTCAATTTTAGAAGAAAATTAATATTATATTTCTTAAAAAGCTGAAAAATATATGATTAAATAAATCAGCAACAAAAACCATTAGTTGCAAAATCTTCTGCTATTTTCATTGTGAAAAGGTGAAGTTTTCAGAGCAGTTGTATTCTGATGCTGCAGGAGTAAATATTGTGTGAAGCAGCACCACACCAGCCAACCAATTTAAAAATTTAATTTTTTTTTTTCTTCAAATGTCCCAGGTTTGTCTTTCAACATTCCTGGTTTCTCTCCTGGCATAGCGTACTTGTAACCCACTTCTGAGGTTGGGGCGCCTGGAAGGCGGGGTTACGTTGCCCGGATGATATGATGGGTGATGATGATGATAATGGTGCGCCAGGAGAGTCCCTAATCCTAAGATGATTATGAATGATGATGATTGCGATGGCCATATGATCAATGTTGAAGTTGTGAATTCAATAACTAGAGACCAGTTGAATTGTGTGTGGCAAGAAATGAGCCAGTGTTTTGATATGTCGTGTAACACATGATGCTCATATTGAATACATAAAATAGTGAAACTTGAACTTTTCTCTTTCTAGGAATGTAAGAATTGTGTTTCTATTTTTGTAGTATCGGCTGCAGTGGACTAGTGGTTATGCTCCTTGCCTCTGGTCCCGAGTTCAAACCTAGCCGGGGTTGATCAATTTTTTAGGATGGAAAAATCCAAGAAGCAAGTCATCCGGGAGGGACTTTATGCTGTGGGTCCGGAGTTTGAAGATTTTCAGGCTCGTAAAAGATCCTTAAGCCTGAATGAAAAGGCCTCTAAGCAAAATTTACAGAATTTTCCCGTCCTAGTACTACCTTGGTTTCCTAGATGTCAGTATGAGGCAGAATGCTGACCACAGACCACTCAAATGACATCTATACAAAAACAAGTGTAACTAAATTAGTATGGTTCAAATTCTTCCCTGTAGGGGGAGAGCGCCTAAATCTCTGTTAAGGGAAACATGGCTTACAAGATACAAGAAGATTTTTTGTAGTTTGTAAGAAATAAATGTTTGAAGTCTGCTCCTTCTTTTTGAATAGCCCTGTATTCTAACTTTAAAAAATAAAAACATGTATAATTTAGTGAAAACAAACAAAGTGTTATAAATGTTCTTCACTCACCATATTAGAAAGTGCAACTTTGTTCTCTGGAACGATCAGAGTTATATCAAAAGTAGCTTTGATGGCAGGTTAAAATATGTATAAATGTAGTGAGAAAATGAAACAGAAGTAGACAAATGATGGTACCTGGAATCCCAGTTATCTGTTCCAGGATCATACTTGTAGGTAGGTCGAAAAGTAATATGCCCTTCCTGATAACCTGCAAATACATTCTTCACTCCATGTTGTTGGTGTAACTGGTCATACTCTAACAGTGGCTCATAGTTGCCCTGGTCAATATGTTCCTTCACTAACTTCAGATCCATTTCAGTTATGCGGTAGTTAAGATCACCCAACCAGTACACCTGGCTACAAAATATTAAGTGTATCAGCAAATCTGCACAATAACAAATAACATGAATTATTCTTGTAACATCTTTCGTGTGAGAAAGTAAATGATGTGATCATCAACACTTTCAACTTATGTGTGTATACTCTCCTCCATAAAGGACTATCCACCTACACTTCTTTTTTTTAATTTGTTTAAATATTTTATAACCTTCCCACATTTCTTATGCATTTCGTTTGCATGTTCATAGCTTTCCTTATTAGTTATTATTATTATTTTTAAATAATGATTGAATATAACAGATTACTATATGTTATACTAGCTAATACACGATGTGTGCTGCTACGCCTAAATAAATGAAAATTAATGAATTTTTTTATGTTTAGTTGAATAAGTAAAAGGAAAAATAATTATAAATTTGTATCGTAATTATTTTTAGATAACCCATGCTGATTACCCAGCATTGCCCAGGAATCTACTAATCCCGATCTTCTTGGCATAAATGAGCTGAAAGACAAAATTTGTTTTAGTGAGTTATCTATAAAAGAATACCCGCTGTGCACCACAATGCTTGCCCAGTAATCTACTTATCCCGATCTTCTTGGCATCAATGAGTTATCCATAAAAGATAAACATATGCTGTCACAGACCTTTTTTGTAGAGTATTTTTGAGATATTTAATTCTGTGTACAATAATTTTGTGTATTTATTATGGTTTAGGCAGTGTAAGCCATTTAATCAGCCAAAAAACTACTTTTTTCACTTTTCTCACTAAAAAGGGTGATTTTTTAGGGGTGAGGAGGTTGAGAATTACTACTCTCTTATAGCCTAAAACCCTTCTGGGAAACTCCTGAACGTTTTGCAAAATCCCATCACAATCAGATGAACGGTATGACAGCGCATAAAGGACAGACATACATACATACAGGTACAAGGACAAATAAGTTATATATTTTAAATATACCACCAGAACCTAGCTATTTTTTATCAATTTATATACCTGTCAAACAAAAAATTCACAGGTGCTTGTGTAAGGGGAGTTAAGAATGAAATTGGCTTCAATAGGGAAGTACTGTAATTAATATTTGATTTTAGGAAGTGGTATTTTGAGGTTATTTTAATTAAATTATTTTTAGTCTGTTCATCTTACCTCAATATTAATGTTCATTTGTTCTTGAACATGTTTTGATTATGTCATAATCAATATCAGCATCTTGTCCAGACTGGTTAGATTTATGTTGCACACCCTGGATGTCGATGTCAGCTCCATCCTGTGGTTGACCAAAGAATCTCCAAACAAGGTCACGCTCCGTCAGTATTTCAAATTCATAACACAGTTTTTGTTCTTTTGAATATAGATTTTTTCCCAAATAGTCAATTCTTTTGTAATTTCTAACCATTTTAACAATTTAGTGTCTGAATTTATATTATGTTTTTATATTTGTGTGTTCTTTGGTTCTAATTTTTAGGTTTCTTTTTGTTTTTCCTATATATATATATATATATATATATCTTTTCACAACCCATACACTGAATTTGATATATTCCTGACTTTTTATTTTTATCAGTTTTTATTAGTTTATTTAAACAGTAGTTATTTTTCAGTGCTAATTCAATATTAAACTTCTCAAATATCTTTTGGAATTTATTGTGTACCCAAGGGTGATATGTGAATTTCCTATATTTTTTCATAGGTGGTTTCTCTTTTTCAAGAGTACTTCTGTTTATCATTTTTTGTTTCTTATACTTTTCTATCCTTTTGTGTACCATTTTTTCATCAAACCCGTTTTCTCTTGCTACTTTGATTATGTGTTTTTTCTCCTGTTTGAAATCTTCTTCGTTTAAGGGTAAGTTTACCAATCTATGAGTTAAACTATTAAAGGCTGCTAATTTATGTCCAATTGGATTGAACACTATTGATTTAATAACAATTTCCATATGAGTTTCTTTCCTATGAATCCCAATTCAATTTTTCTTTTTTCTTAGTTTCTGACCAACTTAAGATCCAAAAAAGGTATTTGTTTATTTTCTTCTATTTTTTTTATTATTCCTTCTTGTTTTACCTTTTTTTTGTTAACTTTCTGTTATTCTCACATTTAGACACAAGGACAAGACACACACCCAGACCCAAGGTGGAGATTAAAAATCTCCTACCCCGCCAGGAATCGAACCCGGGTCGCCGGAGTGGAAGGTAGGGACTCTATCGACTATGCCACAGCGATGGACTTAAATTGTTTAAACAGGGATTTGAACCCTGGATCCCTAGTTTTACATACTAGTGTGCTGTCCAATTACACCATTTTTTCTTTCTTTTTCGTTTTTCTTTCGTTTACACTGTTATTCCTTTTCGTTTTACCTTTGCTAATCTTTTTATCTTATTTACACATACAAACACAAGACAGGACACACACCCAGACCCAAGGTGGAGATTTAAAATCCCCTACCCTGCCGGGAATCGAACCCGGGTCGCCGGAGTGGAAGGTAGGGACTCCACCGACTACGCCACAGCAATGGACAAAGTGTAATGAGCGGCTTTTTTTTTATTCCTTCCTTTCTCGTTTTCTTTCATTTACACTGTTCTTTCTTTTTGTTTTACCTTTGTTAACCTTTTTATCTTATTCACACATACAAACACAAGACAGGGCACACACCCAGACCGAACGTGGAGATTTAAAAAATCCCCTACCCCGCCGGGTATTGAACCCAGGTCGCCGGAGTGGAAGGTAGGACTCTACCGACCATGTCACGGCGATGGACATAAAGTCGCCTGGCGTGATTTGAACCATCAGTGTTCGAATCTTAAATCCATCACTTTGACCATTAAGCCACAAGTTAACTACTCTTTTCCACTTTTCGTTTACACTGTTTTCCTTTTTGTTTTACCTTTTTTTTTTGTTGTACCTTTTTGTTAACTTTCTGTTATTCTCACATATAGACACAAGGACAAGACACACACCCAGACCCAAGGTGGAGATTAAAAATCCCCTACCCTACCAGGAATCGAACCCGGGTCGCCAGAGTGGGTAGGAAGTCTACCGACTACACCACGGCGACGGACCTTTGGTAAATCTGATGTTTATACTCTGTAAATTTAACAGTTTTAGGGAATCTTCTGCATCATCAAATGGTAAAGAGCTTTAGCTTCTTAATATTAATTTAATAATCTTCTACATGTTTTTCTTTTACAATACAAATTATATAATGTAGATGATATGATTTGTATTGTAAAAGAAAAAACATGTAGAAGATTAACTAAAACTGTTAAATTTACAGAGAATAAACATCAAATTTACCAAAGAAATAGAAGAAAATAAAAAATATCTTTTTTGGATCTTAAGTTGGTCAGAAACGAAGAAAAAAGAAAAATTGAATTTGGTATTCATAGGAAAGAAACTCAGATGGAAAATGTTATTAAATCAACAGGGTTCAATCCAATTAGACATAAATTAGCAGCCTTTAATAGTTTAATTCATAGATAGATAAACTTATCCTTAAACGAAAAAGATTTCAAACAGGAGAAAAAACACAATCAAAGTAGCATTAGAAAACGGGTTTGATGAAAAAATGGTACACAAAAGGATAGAAAAGTATAAGAAACAAAAAATGATAAACAGAAGTACACTTGAAAAAGAAGAACCACCTATGAAAAAATATAGGAAATTCACATATCACCCTTGGGTACACAATAAATTCCAAAACATATTTGAGAAATGTAATATTAAATTGGCACCAAAAAGTAACTACAGTTTAAATAAACTAATAAAAACAAACAAAAATGATAAAATTGATAAAAATGAAAAATCAGGAATATCTCAAATTGAATGTATGGGTTGTGAAAAGATATATATAGGAAAAACAAAAAGAAACCTAAAATGTAGAACCAAAAAATACATAAGAAATATTAAAAATGGGGAAATAGAAAAATCTGCAGTTGCTGCTCATGTTTGGTCTGAAAAACATAATATAAATTCGGACACTAAATTATGGTTGGTTGGTTGGTTGGTATCTAATGTCGAGCACTTGATAATGAAATCATTCGCTCTCTTGCACTCCAATATTTAGCAGAAAGGCTGGTCTCTTCTACAAAAGCTGGACAACGGAGGAGATGGTTTCTTTCCATATCTTCATTTAAATTGCAAAAAGGGCATTTAGGTGAATCTGTTATGCCAATTCTGTGTAGGTGTTTATTCAAGCAGTCATGTCCCGTTAGCAGTCTGAATGTTGCTACTGCGGATTTTCTTTGTAATGTAGTAATGTCATAAGCTTGTAGATTTTCCCATTCCTTTCCAGATGTTTTGGTGGTGTAATTCTTCTCTAAGTTTATTGATGTATTTATTTGAGATAATTCTTTTGATAGAGTGAAAGGAAACTGGAGCAGAAGTTGGGTTTGAAACAATTTTGCTACCCTTCTTGGCTAGAAAATCAGCTATTTCATTGCCTGTCACTCCACAATGGGCCAGAATCCATTGAAGTACAACTTTTTTTTGTAGACGGGATAACTGTTTTATCATTTTGTGACATTCGATAATTTTGATGCTTTTGGGTGTTGTGTCTCGTGTGTGCAAGAATGGCTGCTTTGGAGTCACATAGAATTACAACTTTTATAAATTTTTGGATGTGATATAAAAGATTTTGTAAACTTAAGAAAATTGCTAGAATTTCGCCATCAAAGTTTGTTGAATTTGTGTTTAGTTTACGATAAAAGGAAAAAAGTGGACATACTGCACCAGCACCAGTGCCACCGTCATTTGGTAGGCTGGAGCCATCTGTAAAAATATGTATCCATTCAGGAGCTGGGTATCTTAGATTTATTATTTCCAGTGACATTTATTTTAAAATATATGGAGGAGTTTCAGATTTCTTGATGTCTTCTGTTAAATGAAGGTTATATTCGATTTCCAAAAATTCTAGAGGGTTGTTTCTCATCTGCATATTTTCTTTTGAATGTGGAAGTTGCAATTTCTGTTTGATTTCTTGTACAAACACTAAATTATTAAAACAGTTAGAAAATACAAAAGAGCTAACTATTTGGAAAAAATCTATATTCAAAAGAACGAAAACAGAATTATGAATTTTGAAACACCGACGGAGCGTGACTTTGTTTGGAGATTCTTTGGCCAACCATAGGATGGAGCTGACATCGACATCCAGGGTGTGCAACATAAATTTAACCAGTCTGGGCAAGATGCTGATGACAATTATGATATAATCGAAACATGTTCAAGAACAAATCAGTGTTAATATTAAGGTAAGATGAACAGACTAAAAATAATTTAATTAGATAAGTACTTATTTACTGTCGGCCACGGTGGACTAGTGGTTATGCTCCTTGCCTCTGGTCCCAAGGGTCGCAGGTTCAAACCTGGCCGGGGTCGATGGATTTTTTAGGATGGAAAAATCCAAGGAACAAGTCCTCCAGAAGGGACTTTAAGCCGTGGGTCCCGAGTCTGAAGATTTTCAGGCTCGTAAAAAATCCTTAAGCCCGAATGAAAAGGCATCTAAGCAAAATTTACCGAATTTTCCAGTCCTAGTACTACCTTGGTTTCTTAGATGTCAGTATGAGGCGGAATACTGACCACGTACCACTCAAAATGACATCTATAAAAAAACAAATGTAACTAAATTAGTATGGTTCAAATTCTTCCCTATAGGGGGAAGCGCCTAAATCTCTGTAAAGGGAAAATATAGGCTTACAATACAATACAAATACTTATTTACTTTGTCTACATGCTGTCTTTCTTGTGTAAAAGAGGTGAAGCTATAGTTCCATTGAATGTGTAGTTGCAGAGCTCAATATTATAGATAAAGGAAAGGGTTATAATATTATCTAAAACACAAGAACAAGCTTTGTTTTTGCTCTCTTGAAAACTGAATTCATTTGACATAACTAACCTCCTTTACACAACTAGCTGTGAATTAATAATAAATAAATTTATGTAATCAATTGAGTTGGCGTTTACTTGATGAAAATCCATTACTTATTTAATTAAATAAATAAATGTATGGAACAACAGCTCCAAAGAACCAGGACCAACTGAATAATTGGGCATAGGAAAACATAAGACAGTACAGGGAGTCATGTTATTTGAGTGATGCAGTCCCTCAATCATACTTTCAATTTTCTGTATTTCAATTGTCTTCATGAATTCAAGTTGACCTCATTCCAGGCCCTATAAACAACAAAAATGGGTACAACCATCAATTCAATCCAGGACCCTTGGGATGCTAATCACACGTATACTAATCACTCCACATGGGGGGGTAAACAATTAATATAAACTATACGACCAAAAGTATAAGGATACCCCTGTATACTGCTGCTATGGCCACATAATGAATTCACATAGGTTTGCATGATGGCTGCATGTTGTGTACTGTTCAGTATTACAAATAACAGCAAAATGGTTAGACCTGCAGAGTTCAATAACTTTCTACATGACATGAATGTAGTCATCCACCTAAGCAGTAAGTCTTATCTGAGAGATTTCAGCCCTTCTGAAGATGCCAAAAACGACCATTTGAAATATTATTATAAATTAGAAACATGAAGGTATTACTGCAAATAAGTAAAGATCCAGTGGCAGCATATTATGTCCAAAAGTAATTGATCTTTGAAGAGGGTGATGTCTAAAAATCATTGATTGTTGACTTAATTAATCACCCAAAATTCAATTGGATGGCATTAAGCATCAACCAGCTATGCACAATTATGTATATTTTGAGAAAAATACATTTAAAGTTTATGTCAATCTTCACTATTTATTGTAGCGTCAAACTAACAATACTGGATATTGCAAATTATTTCCCTTGTTTGACAGTTATGCAACAATAATCTAAGAGCAGAAACATTTGGTGCAGAATTTAGATTAGCATTCATGAAGATCTGGTTTCATAGCCATTTGTTGCAAAATATAGAATCTCTAAGAGGACTGATGGCATTTACATTTTTCTTTAATAATAAGGCTACATTTAAAGATTTTGGCTCTAAAAGTGAGATTCACGAGCCAGTGCAACAGGTGGCATCAAAATCTCATTTTTTTAAAAAATGGAGTTTAGCCGGTTGATGCATAACATCGTTCAATTGTGTTAACAGCATGACTGCTTATCATGAGTTGAGGAAATTGGATATCATAGATGAACAGCTACACACAAGCCAAACATTTCCCTTGAATACTAAGCATTGCCTGCTATGGTGTAAAGAGCACCATCGTTGGACCATTGAAAATCTGTAATTTTTGCAACAAGCCATTCTACAGTGAGATCAGTATAGTATTGGACAGCAGACATGGGTTTTGTGCTGTGTGATGATGAAGGCAGACATGGGACTTGAAATGTGTGCTGATTAAATGGTATGACTTGAAATGTGTGCTGATTAAATGGTATGTCTTGAAATGTGCGCTGAACTAAGCAGTATGACTTGAAATGTGCTCTGATTCAGCAATATACGAGTACATCCACGCATTCATGGTCAGTCAGTCAGTTAGTGTGCTTCGAATAGATAAGGTGCTCGCTTGTTTTTCATTGTGAACTGAATGACGTGTGCATAATGCATAATGTCTAATAATTTTTCTACTGAACAACATGTATTTACTTATTTTAGGAATTCTCACTATGAGGTATATTCATTAAGGTAAAATTTTTTATTACTCACCTCCTATTGTTCTTCTTATTTGATTATAAACTAGTTTCAGAACATAGTTTCTGTTCCATCCTCAGTATCGTCATGACCGTTGTTCTGTCGTCTTGAAGAGCTGTCCTTCGCTCATTCCATTGGCTGACTGAAAAACCTCGAAACCAGGTCATTCTCACTGGGAATTTCAAAGTTCATCAATTTCTTCTTTTTGCTCTTTTGAATGTAGATCTTTTCCCAAACAGTAAGTTCTTTTGGTTTTTCTATTTGTTTTAATAATTTAGCTTCTTTCTCGATAAGATGTTTTTCAGACCATGCATGGGCAGCCATTGCAGATTTTTCTACTTCCCCTTTCTTGACATTCCTGAGATGTTCTTTCACTCTAGTTTTCAAATTTCTCTTAGTTTTTCCTATGTAGAATTTCTCACATTCTTCACATTTTCCGATTGAGGGTCTTTCCACTTTTAAGCGGTTGCCCATTTACCAGCCGGCTGCTGGCCCTTCACATCCACATGTGTCAATCACAGAGGTAGATGATCAACAGCCAGTGTAGGGGTGACATGTGGTTAGCATGTCGAGTCCCCCAGCCGTTATAGCTGGTTCCTCAACCTGGAGACGCTACTTATTGTAGCTACCCAATTCCCTCACGATGCTGGGTGGACACCGATCCCATACTGGCCGAAATACCATGAGAAATTTCTTCCCCCATGGAGACTCGAACCAGCGCAAGTCCCGTAGCTCTGCGCCAAGGCTTCCTACCTTAACCGCTCGGCTACGGCGCGGGATATTCTTCACATTTAATTTGATAAATCCCTGATGAGAAAATTAAAGAAGAAAACAAATTCCCGGTGAGAATGACCTGGTTTCGAGGTTTTTCAGTCAGCCAATGGAAGGAGCGAAGGACAGCTCTTCAAGATGACAGAACAACGGTCGTGACGATACTGAGGATGGAACAGAAACTATGTTCTGAAACTAGTTTATAGTCAAATAAGAAGAACAATATGAGGTGAGTGATAAAAAATTCTACCTTAACATGTATTTATTTATGATCAACATTTGTTACCTCAGTCTGCCAGCCAAGTATGAAGACTTTTTGAAACACGATTCCCAGGTGTAAAAATTCCATCATGTTCAACAGTCCATAATCTGAACACCAAATTTTATAAAGAGGTGTCCAAAAATGTATGGACAACGAAGGTGGACATTTCCAGCACCTGCTTCAATAAAGTTGGTAAGTACGACAATTTATAAAAGAGTTACAAAATACCTACACATCCATTCCCCACTGCAAGTGCATCAGCAGTGTACAGTGAAATCCCTGCGTCTGCTGTCCAATGCTATATTGATCACACTGTATATGTTATGTCAGTCTGTTGGAAGGATTCAGGTATGGCAAATGATAACTGCCAGCCTTTAATATGTCAACAGTGAAATTAGAGAAAAATGCCAAAAGTAATGAAAACATTCTGAATGATTTTGTACTGCTTACTATAGTGTACCAATTTGGTGACGACTAGTGTTTTTATCAGCATGATAATGATTTATGCCATAAAACAAATTCTATAGGGAAATGGTTTGGAGACAGTAATATGTCCAAAGTTCAGATCTCAATGTTGTGAGATGCCTTTGGTACATTCCTCAAGAGAAAGTTACTCCACTTTGCATTTTATCTTTCCCCCAAAAGCAATTAATACTAGTAGCTGAATTTTTATTATCACTGTCTTGCAAGTTCATCGTCAAAAGCAATCTAATTATTTTTCTTAAATCTACATTCATTAAGTTGTTATTGTTAATTATAGTTGAAGAGAAAAATTATATTAAAATTCATCGGAGAACATATTGTTTAAACAACTCACCTCATAGGATTCATGCTTCCATGATATCGCGATTTCAAACATAGTCATGTTCATCGTCAGCCATAACTCCGGAGTTATGAGACCTATCATCAACAATATCAACTCACCGACATATAACATATCCAAATGGCTTAACAATAAATTTAAAGGTATGGAAAAATTTGAAAATTTAGCAGTAGAAAATTCTTACCAATTAGTTGAGAAATTAGAAAATGTAGAAATAGAACCTTCAGAAAGATTGGTCTCTTTTGATGTAACTTCATTATTCACAAACATCCCGACTGACACAACTATGAAAATTTTAGAAAAATGGTTGAATGAAAACAAATTAGATGATGATAGCGTTAAAGAATACATAAAACTAACAAAATTATGCTTAAATCAAATGTTCTTCACATTTAGAGGAAAATACTTTAGACAAAAATCAGGACTCGCAATGGAAAATCCACTATCACCATTCTTAGCAGACATGTTTATGGGGAACTTTGAATGTCATGTAACCAAAGCACATCCTTTGATGTTTAAATTTTGGAGAAGATATGTAGATGATATCATAGCAATAGTAAAACAGAAACAATTAGAAGATGCCATTAAACTGTTAAATATTCAAAATAAAACAATCAAATTTACAATGGAAATACAAAATAATCATGAAATACCATTTTTAGACCTTAAATTGATTAGGAATGAAGAAAAAAAGAAAATAGAATTTGGAATCTACAGAAAAGAAACTCACATTGACAATTATATAAAAGCTACTGGATTTAACCATTTTTCACACAAACAGGCAGTATTTAATAGTTTAACACACAGACTTGTGAATGTCCCCATGAGCAAAGAAAATTACAATAAAGAGAAAGAACACATCATAAAAATTGCTAAGGATAATGGTTTTCAAAAGAAGACGATACACAAGAAAATAAATAAATTCAAAGAACAAAAAGTCATCAATGAAAGTACTCTTCAGACAGATAAAAATATAGGCAAAAAATTCAAGAAGTTCACATACCATCCTTTGGTATTTGACAAGTTTCAAAAAATTTTCAACAAATTCAACATTAAATTAGCACCTAAAAATGATTACAGCTTAGGTAATTTAATAAAAACCAACAAAAATGAAAAGATTGAAGACTGCAAAAAATCGGGAATTTATCAAATTAATTGTAAAGATTGTGAAAAGATATACATAGGAAAAACAAAAAGGAATCTAAATACAAGATTAAAAGAACACATCAGAAATGTTAAAAATGGAGAAACCGAAAAATCTGCAATAGCTGCACATGCCTGGTTAGAAAAACATAGAATAGAAACCAAAACAAAATTACTTAAACAATTGGAAAAACCGAAGGAACTCACAATTTGGGAAAAAATTTACATATGCAAGAATGAAAATACAACTATGAATTTAGAAATATCCGGTTATAAAGAAAGAGGACTGATTTGGAAATTCTTCGGTCGGCCACCAGATGGCGCAGAGGTCAGTCTGCAGGATAGAAGGCCGTTGGACGTCAGTTGTGAACGTGACGCAGCATTGAGAATGTCACAAAAGATGTGAAGAAACCCAGGGTCTGCTATGAATTATGAAGTATGAGGTGAGTGAAATAATAAAAAATAAACAATATTAAAAAACCTTTTTTATTTAACTTTCACAGGGAAAGAACACTATGAGGTTTAATTTAATAATTAAATTAATGTTTTTATTATCTCACCTCATATCCTTTTTCTTCTATACTGCAGTTTCGGAGCTTATCTCCATCGTCAGTAGCCTCTGGTCGACCGGTGTTATGTCATTTCTTGGCGGTTTCCTTCTTACTTCTGTCGGTGGACCGATGAACCTCTGGATTAGGTCAAAATTTGCGGGAGTTTCAAAATTCATGAGTTTTTCTTTTTTGTTTTTTTGGATGTGGATTTTTTCCCAGACTGTGAGTTCCTTTAGTTTATCTGTTTGTTTGATTAGGCTAGCTTCTGTATCTATTAAATGTTTTTCAGACCAAGCATGGGCTGCTACTGCTGACTTGTCCACTTCCCCCTTTTTTACATTTCTAAGGTGTTCCTTCAATCTAGTTTTTAAATTTCTTTTTGTTTTTCCTATATAGATTTTGTCGCAATCTTGACATTTGATCTGATATATTCCTGATTTATATTCTTGTCCAATTTTTTCATTTTTGTTGGTTTTAATTATCTTGTTTAGGCTGTATTCATTCTTTGGGGCCAATCGAATGTTAAACTTATTGAAAATTTTCTGGAACTTGTGGTGTTTTACAGGATGGTAAGTGAATTTTTTGAATCTTATGTTCTCTTCTGTTTGTTTTTTAAGTGTGCTTTCATTAATTAGTTTTTGCCTTTTGAACTTATTTATTTTCTTGTGTACCATGTTCTCTTCATAACCATTTTCTATTGCTACTTTAATTATGTATTCTTTTTCTTTTTCATATTTTTCACGGTTCAGGGGTACATTCACCAATCTGTGTGTTAGGCTATTGAATACAGCTTCTTTGTGAGCGAAATGGTTGAATCCTGATGCCTTAATGTAGTTATCTTTATGTGTGTTCTTTCTGTATATTCCAAATTCTATTTTGTTTTTTTTCGTTTCTAGTTAGGGTTAGATCCAAAAATGAAATTTGTCTTTCAGTTTCAGTTTCCATTGTGAATTTTACAGTTTTGCTCTGAAGGTTCAGGAGTTTTAAGGCATCTTCTATTTGTTTATGGTTTATAATGGCTATTATATCGTCAACATATCTGCGCCAAAATTTGAAAGTTAATGGGTGTCCCCTTGTGATTTTCTGTTCGAAACTACCCATGAATAAATTGGCCAGAAAGGGAGATAGTGGGTTTCCCATGGAAAGTCCAAAATTTTGTTTGTAGTATTTCCCATTGTATGTAAAGAACATTTGTTCGATGCACAATTTTGTCAAAATTGTGCATCGAACAAATGTTCTTTACATACAATGGGAAATACTACAAACAAAATTTTGGACTTTCCATGGCAATTTTGACAAAATTGTGCATCGAACAAATGTTCTTTACATACAATGGGAAATACTACAAACAAAATTTTGAACTTTCCATGGGAAACCCACTATCTCCCTTTCTGGCCAATTTATTCATGGGTAGTTTCGAACAGAAAATCACAAGGGGACACCCATTAACTTTCAAATTTTGGCGCAGATATGTTGACAATATAATAGCCATTATAAACCATAAACAAATAGAAGATGCCTTAAAACTCCTGAACCTTCAGAGCAAAACTGTAAAATTCACAATGGAAACTGAAACTGAAAGACAAATTTCATTTTTGGATCTAACCCTAACTAGAAACGAAAAAAACAAAATAGAATTTGGAATATACAGAAAGAACACACATAAAGATAACTACATTAAGGCATCAGGATTCAACCATTTCGCTCACAAAGAAGCTGTATTCAATAGCCTAACACACAGATTGGTGAATGTACCCCTGAACCGTGAAAAATATGAAAAAGAAAAAGAATACATAATTAAAGTAGCAATAGAAAATGGTTATGAAGAGAACATGGTACACAAGAAAATAAATAAGTTCAAAAGGCAAAAACTAATTAATGAAAGCACACTTAAAAAACAAACAGAAGAGAACATAAGATTCAAAAAATTCACTTACCATCCTGTAAAACACCACAAGTTCCAGAAAATTTTCAATAAGTTTAACATTCGATTGGCCCCAAAGAATGAATACAGCCTAAACAAGATAATTAAAACCAACAAAAATGAAAAAATTGGACAAGAATATAAATCAGGAATATATCAGATCAAATGTCAAGATTGCGACAAAATCTATATAGGAAAAACAAAAAGAAATTTAAAAACTAGATTGAAGGAACACCTTAGAAATGTAAAAAAGGGGGAAGTGGACAAGTCAGCAGTAGCAGCCCATGCTTGGTCTGAAAAACATTTAATAGATACAGAAGCTAGCCTAATCAAACAAACAGATAAACTAAAGGAACTCACAGTCTGGGAAAAAATCCACATCCAAAAAAACAAAAAAGAAAAACTCATGAATTTTGAAACTCCCGCAAATTTTGACCTAATCCAGAGGTTCATCGGTCCACCGACAGAAGTAAGAAGGAAACCGCCAAGAAACGACATAACACCGGTCGACCAGAGGCTACTGACGATGGAGATAAGCTCCGAAACTGCAGTATAGAAGAAAAAGGATATGAGGTGAGGTAATAAAAACATTAATTTAATTATTAAAAAACCTCATAGTGTTATTTCCTATCTACATAACTTAATATGTTCTCCGATGAATTTTAATGATTATACCTCATAATGTTTACTTCCCAACATTAATTAAATAGAAAAATTATATGCTCAAACTGGGGTTTGAACCCAGGACCTTTGGCTTTCTATGCCAATGCTCTACCAGCTGAGCTATCTGAGCACTCCAATCTAAATGCAAATTTTTTCTTACACATTGTTAATTTCCAAGCGTCAAATGCTACAAAGTGAGAAGTATTAAATTAACAATTAAAGAAAACATTTGTCATTGTTAATGTTTTGTATATTTTTTTCCTTCTCTGAGATCATAAAGTTTACTCAAATCATATACCACCTTCAACATTTTGTGCAAATATCTAATAAAATTAACCTAAACAATAATTTTGTTTAAAGAGAAAAATTATACGCTCAGACCGGGACTTGAACCCGGGACCCTTGGTTTTCTAGTCCAAGTGCTCTACCATTTGAGCTACCTGAGCAAGTACCGATCTAAACGCAAATCTTTCTCTATATACGTTGAAATTCCCGCCCCAAATGCTTTGAAGCCTTTGCTTCTATCTTTGCAAATGGCGGCTCCTATATTAAGAAGACATATTTGGGAATTATACATTACATTATAAATGCCAGTACGGCTATTTTCGATGTTTTTATTATTAATTTCATACATCTCAATGATGGATAAATCATATTTAAAGAGAAAAATTATACGCTCAGACCGGGACTTGAACCCGGGACCCTTGGTTTTCTAGTCCAAGTGCTCTACCATTTGAGCTACCTGAGCAAGTACCGATCTAAACGCAAATCTTTCTCTATATACTTGCTCAGGTAGCTCAAATGGTAGAGCACTTGGACTAGAAAACCAAGGGTCCCGGGTTCAAGTCCCGGTCTGAGCGTATAATTTTTCTCTTTAAATATGATTTATCCATCATTGAGATGTATGAAATTAATAATAAAAACATCGAAAATAGCCGTACTGGCATTTATAATGTAATGTATAATTCCCAAATATGTCTTCTTAATATAGGAGCCGCCATTTGCAAAGATAGAAGCAAAGGCTTCAAAGCATTTGGGGCGGGAATTTCAACGTATATAGAGAAAGATTTGCGTTTAGATCGGTACTTGCTCAGGTAGCTCAAATGGTAGAGCACTTGGACTAGAAAACCAAGGGTCCCGGGTTCAAGTCCCGGTCTGAGCGTATAATTTTTCTCTTTAAATATGATTTATCCATCATTGAGATGTATGAAATTAATAATAAAAACATCGAATAATTTTGTGTTCCAGTACAATTTTCCAATAGTTCAAATTGGGCGAAAAAAATGCATTATTGAGAATACTCAAATACTTTTACACTATTTTAAAATCATTAGGAAGTAACCCAGTCGGGGTCGATGGATTTTTTTTAGGATGGAAAAATCCAAGGAGCAAGTCCTCTGGGAGGGATTTTAAGCCATGGGTCCTGAGTCTGAAGATTTTTAGGCTCATAAATGATCCTTAAGCCTGAATGAAAAGGCCTCTAAGCAAAATTTACCGAATTTTCCCGTCCTAGCACTACCTTGGTTTCCTAGATGTCATTATGAGGTGGAACGCTGATCACAGACCACTCAAATGACATCTGTACGAAAAAAAGTGTAACTAAATTAGTATGGTTCAATTCTTCCCTGTAGGGGGAGAGCGCCTAAATCTCTGTTAAGGGAAACATGGCCTTACAAGATACAAGAAGAAGGAAGTAACATTATGAGGTTTAATTATATAATTGAGTTTGTATTTTTTTAACATTCTTACCTCATATGATTGTTTTGTTGGACATATGTTTCAAGGTGTTGCCCCATTGTCAGCCTTGCACAACAAACTGACTTTTCTTTTCTTCAAGTTGTCGGCCCTGGATTTGTGTTCCAAACAACTTGGTAAGGAGCCTCATTACCAAGTTCTTTGGAACACAGATCCAGACCCGACAGCTTGAAGAAAAGAAAAAAATCAGTTTGTGCAAAGCTGACAATGGGGCAACACCTTGAAACATATGTTCAACAAAATCATATGAAATAAGAATGTTAAAAAATACAAACTCAATTATTTTTACACTATTTACTTGATAGATGAATCAAATAACTTAATTTACTACAGAATTATTGAAAATATATATGCCTTTGGAAACAGTTACAAAATCGGGAGCAATGTGTCTGCCAATTTACTTTTGCCACTATGTTCAGTCAAGAAGATTTAAAGCATTCTGAATGACAAATACATAAATATCACTAGTTAAGAAACAGCTATTCGAAAATACAAATGGTTCTGCATGTAGGAAGAAATGCAGTGGTGAAATATGAGTTGTGTGCCTATTACATTAGTTGCGCCCTATGGAACCAATTATATATATTATATCCATCGATAGTAATTCTGCCCAAAGGCAGGTCCTTCACTGCATTTTCATGCTATGCTTGCAGCTTTACTAGGGAATTGTATGTGTGGTAGCTTCCCGTTGTTTTCCACACCGGTGAAGGATGATGATGATAATGATAAGGATGATTATGATGACGGCCATATGATTTGGGGGACCGTTTGGGCCTTAAAGTTTTCCTGACATTTGTCTTACAGGTGAGGAAAAACCCCAATAAAAACCTCACCCAGAAAAACTGCCCCGACCGGGGATCAAACCCGAGCCCGCTGCGTGACAAAGCAGCATGCTACCTCGAGACCACAGCGGTGGACATATATAGTGTTATGAAAAATAATTACCCTCTTGGAATAATAGAAAATTATATTATTTTCATACATGTTTTTACAATGTTCAGTATAAAATAGAAACAAAATATATTTGAAGAGACAAATATATACTCAGACTGGGGTTTGACCATATATTTTTTCTCTTCAAATATAATCTGCCGTCAGTGAGAAGTATTAAATTAATAATAAAACACAGAAACAAAATATATTGAAAAGAGCACTTACTCATGATCCTTGATACCTTTAGGTGGCATGAAATGTGTGAAACTCATCCGTGAGCAAATGTCATGGTAATCCTGATTCCTGCGCTCATATTCCTCTACATGTGCAGCAAGATGTGAATTAACAAAACATAATGAAGTACTATGCAGATCGAACCTAACACCTACTCCACCTTTGTTACCCTGAAATCAATAAAATATACACTATAATCCTTTGCCATTTCATTAATATCAGTACAAACATTTTTAAAAAAGAAAAATTAATGCTCGAACCAAGACTTGAATCCCGGATCACTGATTCTATGCATCAATATGATACCGGTTACACCATTCGAGCTCCGATACAATCATCAACAATTATTTCCTCTTATACAATTCCCGTTCATCCAAACGCCAAAAGCTGTCACTATCATCTGACGACTTCTATTCAGAAGTATTTTATTGAAAATTTAACATTACTTTTGAGCGGTAAACCTTCATATTTTGATGTTTTATTTATTTATTATTACTATTATTATTAATCTCCAAATATTTTGAAACCCTATTTCACCACAAAGGCATGTTAGGGTTGTAGCTTACTATAACAATATTATTCTCTACATTGTAAAACAAAAATATTATCTTATGGTTTTGAATGAATGTTATGAATCACATAAATCATCTATAAGTGGCTTAGAAAAATACTACATATTGTTATGAATGTGTGTTATGAATTTCATAAAATGTTTATAATAATTTTGGTTCTTAAAAATCATTAATAGTGAGTGGAGAACATATTAATGATATAACCTCATAATGTTTACTTCCCAATATTAATTTAAATATCTTAAAAATCACTTCACACATTGAGGCAAAAGCCTCATTATTATTTTAAAAGTAAGTTTAACCAGAATCGTTGTCTTTCTTATATAGGACAATCAAATAAAACATGTTTTACAAATTGTATTGATTCTTGACATTTACAATTATGATCACTGTCTGGGTTAATATTAAATCTTCTAAAATAATTTTTCCAAATTTTCCATGGCCAGTCATAAATTGTGTTTAAAATGAAATTTGGAATAAAATGTTTTGCATTTAGTCTATGGTGTACTCTGGAAACACAACACCTTCTGACTCCAGAGCAGGCAGGTTTTAGACCAAAACTTTCAACAAGTCACCAATTGGTTAAATTCACCCAGGAGATCAAGGATGCCTTCAACAGAAGAGAGAGTGTCCTAGCAGTATTTGTAGACCTACAAGCAGCCTATGACAAAGTGTGGCGCACCAACCTTATTTGGAAGCTACAAAAAATGGGAATAACAAGGCCATATGTTACACTGGGTTAAATCCTTTATAATACAAACAAAGATGGATACCTTCCAAGTATAAGAACCTCCAATCAAATTACGTCCAAACCAAAACAGGACTGCCACAAGGCGCTGTCTCAAGCACCACCCTCTTCAATAGTTACATCAATGACCTCCCTAAGGAAATCAAAACTAATCAGCATCAAATGTGCACTATTTGCAGATGATTTAGTCATATGGACGAAGGCCAACAATTCAGCCAGAAACCACAAAGAACAGCTGCAGAAGTATATGGACAACACCATAAAAAGGCTACAACAGTGGTGCACAATTAACAACATGGTAATCAGCATGTCAAAAACATTTTACCAGTACTTCTCACTAAGACACACAAGTGAATCCTTCAACATACCAATCAACAATAGCCCAATAACCAAATCTAATTGCACAAAATACTTAGGAATCCATCTAGATAATAAACTAAACTTGGAGCATCATGTCAACAAGATTGAAGAAAAAGCGAACAAAAACTCATACATACTGAAGAGATTAGATGGGAAGAAATGGGGGAGCTCATTGGACACCCTAAACAAAACATATAAAATCTACATGAAACCAATTATAACCTATGGAGCCGAAACAATAGTTATAGCTAAAGACACCACAATGAATAAACTAGAAATAATCCAGAATTGAATGCTAAGATTAGTCACTGGAGCAGTAAAATCAACTAACACTGCAACTATGAGAATGTTCACAGGCAACCCCTCAATTCAAAATGAGATAGAAAAGAAATCCTGCGTCATGCACACAAAATTAGCAGCCCTACCAAAAGCAATCCAACCTCAAAGCACAACACCCCAGATCTTAATCACACAACCTTCCTTTCTCCACAAAACTAGTAATATTTTCCAAAAACATAAATTAGATGCCAAAACTGAACCAACACCTCAAATACCAAGCCCATTAGATTACCAACTGTACAATGCAACCCTCTCAATAGACGAAATAATAAAGAAAAATTACACAAACCCATCAATAGCCAAACAAATGACCTTAGAAACTATTAGTACAAATGTATTCACGTAGACTTTCACGGCCGGAGTTGCTATGATGATCTTGAAGAAGATTTTCGGGCTGTATGCCGTGGTCGTGAGGCTTGTAGTTCCCCGACGTTTCGCCAGAGACTGCATCTGGCATCCTCAAGGGTTGTCTTGAGACTGGCAATTCTGCCCGCTGTCTGTCTTATTTATATGTTCACCGCGATGTGTTCGTAAGTTGTATCTGCCTTCAGATTGGTCAGCGTTAGGGACTTCCATTGCTCCAGTGAGATTGCTATTTGATGGTCTGGTCGACTGTACGTTATATCTGTCTTTTGATTGGTCAGCGGTAGGGACTTCCATTGTTCCACTGAGATTGCTGTTTGATAGTCTAGTCGACTGTGCTTGTAGAGGTTTACATTTTGCGTTTTTTAAAACCGGTATCCATACTTTGTTGACTTTTAATGATTCTTCTTTTCTGTTGAAACTGTTTTTATGTTTGAATATTTCGATGGCTTCTCGTTGCAGACGGGTAAAATAGTGTGTGCAGTTAGATAATATGTCTGTATTCTGGTATTGTACCCTGTGGCCATCAAGTAAAGAGTGTTCTGCTACTGCCGACTTATCCATTTGTTTTAAGACGACTGTATCTTTCATGCTCCTTAAGTCTGGTTGCGATGGTGCGTTTAGTGGTGCCTATATACACTTTTCCACAACTGCATGGAATCCTGTACATACCTGCTGTCTGATGAGAATGGAGTTGATCCTTTATATATCTGAGAAGGTTCTTGATTTTCTTGGTAGGCATGTATACTGTCTTTATGTCTTCATTCTTTAGTAGTTTTCCAATGCGGTCCGCTACATTCTTGACTAGACTAGACTCTGAAACAGCAATCTCAGTGGAACAATGGAAGTCCCTACCGCTGACCAATCAAAAGACAGATATAACGTACAGTCGACCAGACCATCAAATAGCAATCTCATTGGAGCAATGGAAGTCCCTAATGCTGACCAATCAGAAGGCAGATACAACTTACGAACACATCGCGGTGAACGTATAAATAAGACAGACAGCGGGCAGAATTGCCAGTCTCAAGACAACCCTTGAGGATGCCAGACGCAGTCTCTGGCGAAACGTCAGGGAACTACAAGCCTCACGACCACGGCATACAGCCCGAAAATCTTCTTCAAGACCATCATATTAGTACAAAGTTCCCAGAACCAGAGTGGCTAAGAGTCTTCACTGATGGCTCCAAAACCAAGAGTGAAAATGCTGGTGCAGGAATCTACTCTCATCTGTTTAGTCAATATGTTGCAGTAGGCACAAACAATACAGCCTTCGATGGTGAAGTAAAAGCCATAGAAGTAGCACTCCACAATCTCCTATTCCGAACAAAAATGTTTACAAAAGCTGTTATTCTGGCAGACTCTAAAGCCGCTATACAAGCAATAACCTCCAACCAAACACCAGAAAATGAAACCATCTTGGAATGCCGTAAATTTCTGAAATACCTCAACAACCAAAATAAATTAATAGCCTTCCAGTGGATACCCTCACACATCAGAATAGTTGGCAATGAAATAGCTGATGGACTTGCCAAAAAGGGTACCAAAATACAGATAACAACCCACTCCAATTCGAACCTCCACAGAAAGATTGAAGAAATTAAGAAAGCATTCCAAATGGAAAACATGAAAGAAAACATTGCAACAGCCAGAGGGAAATCATGGGAAAAAATTGATGAGTTATACACAGAAATAAAATATAAAGGCCACAAGGAAGCAGTAGCAAAATTCAGACTGATGTCAGGACACGACTGCCTGGCTCACCACCTCCACAGAATAAACGTTTTCCAATCCGACAGATGTGTCATATGCAAAGACCCGGACCTGATCATGGACAAACACCACCTTCTAGTCTGTCCAGCTTTAAATCCAACTGCACAACACTCTAAGGACCTTGTTCGCTTGTACTGGGAAGCCAGAGAGAAAATGACTTAAGCGTCAAATCTCACCATTAGAAAACAACAACATATATTTGAAAAGAAAAATATACGCCTAGACTGGGGTTTGAACCCAGGACCTTTGACTTTCTATGTCAATGCTCTTCCATCTGAGCCACCTAGGCCTCCAATCTAAACGTGTTTAAAAACAAATAATACTAACATTAAAAGAAGCACTACTGGCTTTATAAGTAATGTTTAAATTCCCAATAAAAAGTCTTCTTAACAAAGAAGCCACCATTTGCAAAAATCGTAGCAACGGCTCGTAGCATTTGGGGTTAGGGAATTACCTATGTGTAAGAAAATACGCGTTTAGATTGGAGGCCTAGGTGGCTCAGATGGAAGAGCATTGACATAGAAAGTCAAAGGTCCTGGATTCAAACCCCAGTCTAGGCGTATATTTTTCTTTTCAAATATAATTTGTCCATCATTAAGGTGTTTAAAAACGAATAATATTAACAACAACATAGTCTATGGTGTACTGTAGGAAAGAGCTCTTTAGTCAAAGCACCATTTGCACTCCTTATCCAATGTTCATTCCAATCAGTGATGATATAGTCCAACAGTTTCTTTTTAACATAGGGTATTGGACACTGAAAATTAATAATGAAGCTCAGAAGATACTGCGGATTTAACTAATTGATCAGCACGTTCATTTCCCACAGTTCCCTGGTGTCCTCGTATCCAAGACAGACAGAGGTGTTTTGTGTAATTTTTTATGTTATTTCTAATTTCTACTGAGTTTGGATTTAAATTAAATTTATCAGCGATCGATTGAAGAGCAGCTTGCGAGTCACTAAAAATATGAGCACTATATTTGTCTTGAAGACACTACTGTACTGCTTCTTTTATAGCATATAGTTCAGCTTGGAAAACAGAACAGGTAGGGGAAAGTTTGAAGAAAACTTCACTGTCTTCACAATAAACTTACATAAGCACATCCAACTTGTACTTCCTCTTCTCCTGCAGTAAATCTTGATCTGTCTGTGTAAATGGTATAGGCATGGGTGTTTCCACAGCTTTGCATGTATAGATTGTCATATTGTGTGGCAGGATGTCCAGCAGCCATGATCAATTTCAAACTGTTGAAATATCTTTGTAGAATTTCTCTTAATATTGTTTAAGCCAGCTGTATAAAGTGCATTATATTTGAAGAGAAAAATTTTCACCTAGACCGAGACTCGAACCCGGGATCTTTGGCTTACCAGGCCAAATGCTCTGCCAACTGAGCTACCGAGGCGAGTTACGATCTAGATGCAAATTTTTCTCTTATGTACGTTGTAATTCCCTCTCGCCAAATGCTTTTGAAACCATTCTTCTATCTTTGCAAATGGCAAGAGGGAATTACAACGTACATAAGAGAAAAATTTGCATCTAGATCATAACTCGCCTCGGTAGCTCAGTTGGTAGAGCATTTGGCCCGGCAAGCCAAAGGTCCTGGTTTCAAGTCTCGGTCTAGGTGAAAATTTTTTTCTTCAAATATAATTTATCTTTCAGTGAGAAATGTGGTTGGTTGGTTGGTATCTAATGTTGAGCACTTGATAATGAAATCATTCGCTCTCTTGCACTCCAATATTTAGCAGAAAGGCTGGTCTCTTCTACAAAAGCTGGACAACGGAGGAGATGGTTTCTTTCCATATCTTCATTTAAATTGCAAAAAGGGCATTTAGGTGAATCTGTTATGCCAATTCTGTGTAGGTGTTTATTCAAGCAGTCATGTCCCGTTAGCAGTCTGAATGTTGCTACTGCAGATTTTCTTTGTAATGTAGTAATGTCATAAGCTTGTAGATTTTCCCATTCCTTTCCAGATGTTTTGGTGGTGTATTCTTCTCTAAGTTTATTGATGTATTTATTTGAGATAATTCTTTTGATAGAGTGAAAGGAAACTGGAGCAGAAGTTGGGTTTGAAACAATTTTGCTACCCTTCTTGGCTAGAAAATCGGCTATTTCATTGCCTGTCGCTCCACAATGGGCCGGAATCCATTGAAGAACAACTTTTTTATGTAGACGGGATAAATGTTTTAATCATTTTGTGACATTCGATAATTTTGATGCTTTTGGGTGTTGTGTCTCGTGTTATAGCAAGAATGGCTGCTTTGGAGTCACATAGATTACAACTTTTGTAAATTTTTGGATGTGATATAAAAGATTTTGTAAACTTAAGAAAATTGCTAGAATTTCGCCATCAAAGTTTGTTGAATTTGAGTTTAGTTTACGATAAAAGGAAAAAAGTGGACATACTGCACCAGCACCAGTGCCACCATCATTTGGTAGGCTGGAGCAATCTGTAAAAATATGTATCCATTCAGGAGCTGGGTATCTTAGATTTATCATTTCCAGTGACATTTGTTTTTAAAATATATGGAGGAGTTTCAGATTTCTTGATGTCTTCTGTTAAATGAAGGTTATATTCGATTTCCAAAAATTCTAGAGGGTTGATTCTCATCTGCATATTTTCTTTTGAATGTGGAAGTTGCAATTTCTGTTTGATTTCTTGTACAATGCTTAGGAAGCTTTGCTGAGATTTTAAACATACTTGTGGTTTTCTTTGGGTCCAGTTATTATGGGGTAGCCTTAAAAATTTTTCATACTGTGTGACTGCTGTTTTCTCAATTTCAGATGCTATGTTTGGGTTATTTGTTAAGATTTGCATGGCAGTGATTGGTGTTGTTTTAACGGCTCCTGTTATCAGTCGGAGGATTTGGTTCTGCAATTTATTAAGTTTTTCCACTTTAGTAGTTACTAGGATTTCTTCACAATATTGAAGTACAGGTTTTATGTACATTTGGTAGAAGGTGTTTAGGGTTTGTGTGTTGCAACCCCACTTTTTCCCTGCTAATCGTTTTAATAATATGGTAACCTTGTTTTCTATCTTTGTACATATATTCTCCATGTGTTTTTCTTCCATGTTTAATTTGTGTCCAGAGTTATTCCTAAATATTTTGCTTTCATGTGTTTGAGTTAATAATTCACCCTTCCAATTTCAGAGTGATGGGTAGTGGTTTCTTTCTTAATGTAAATAGTTGATAATTTGTTTGTCTTGTATATTTATCTTCATTAATGTTCTGGGATGTCCAATTCTCTAACTGTATTAGTTGATTTGTTGGGCTATGGTTATTAATTGTTGACTTTGGTTTTTCGGTTTGGAGACCCATATTACAACATCATCAGCAAAAAGTAGGGTTTTCGTTTCGAGCTTTTCTATATGCTTAGGTAGATCATTAATGTAGATATTGAAGAGAATGGTACTGAGTACAGAACCCTGTGGTAAACCTCGATGTGTTTGTTGGTATTTAGAGAGGTGATTATTATACTTTGTAGCGATGAACCGTTGGATGAGAAAATTGCTGATCCAAAGTAGCATATTCCCTTGAAGAAATGTTAAATCAATAATAAAAACATGAATAAAGTGCACATAGATGTAGAGGAGGAATACCAGCAATGACAAGTGCTGCATCCGTGGAAATTGAACGATAAGATTTACACATATGTAATGCAAATCCTCGTTGAATTTGGTATAATTCCTTCTGAACATACTTCTTGCTTAAAAATTTTGATATGCAGCAGTACAGTATATTAACAATGGTTTAACAGCACCATTATATATAATTTTCAGTATTTCTGGATTTAATCCCCAAGTTGGCCTGCTTGCCATTGATAGACCTCTAAGGAATTTGCTACTTTTGGCAGATAGGTGTTTTATTTAATAAAATAATTTCATTAAATAAAACAAATATATTTATTTACCATAGAAATAAAATGTTAAATAAAAAATAGTCTAGCACGAAAGTTTAATTTCAGCTGGGTTAAAATATTATTAATATTACTTTTTGTAAACGTTGCCATCATCAGGATTGATTGACTCTTCTCAAAACTTCTTTATGCATGCTAGTGTCAAGATTACATGTTTGTATTTAAATTTCTTATAAGATCCTTGGGTCATCTGAGAATGAGATGGTTATAGAACACCACTATTTCATTCAGATCATATAGTTTCAAGGACTAACATATGGAAAGATGATGATGAAGTTTAAGTACATATTTTAGTTTATAAACTGTGTCAGATAGATGTTTTTTCATATGATGATCATAGTAACTCCGGCCGTTAAAGCTTAAGTCAATATACGTTTTTTTCATAGTTACTTCACACTGTAATTTTGATTAAAAACATATTTCAGTGTTTAAGTTTTATGATATTTATATATGTATGTTATTCAACATTCAAAGTTTAGATTTTTCTTATTTTTAGCTGATTTCAAAAGCTATTATTTTACAACCTTTATAAAAAATAATAATTTTCAAATTCTGTCAAGAGTAAAAAATATATTTTTTTATATCTTGTATTTTTATATACAACTATAACAAACCACTTACTTAGATGTTATATTTTATATTAACACTTTCCAGAATTGGACATAATTTTAATTTAAAAAGAAAAATCAATGCTCAAACCAGGACTCGAACCCCAGATCTCTGACTCTGTGCATCAGTATGATACCAATTACACTATCCAAACTCCGATACAAACGTCAACAATTCTTTCCATTTATACAATTCTCTTTCATTAGAAGGCCAATAGCTATCGCTACCAACAATGCCATCTGACGACTTCTATTTGAAGTATTTTTATTGAGAATTTATACATTACTTTTAAGCAGTAAAGCTTCATATTTTGATGTTATAATTTAAATTAACACTTTCTAGAATTGGACACAGTTTTATTTTAGAAAGAAAAATTAACACTTGAACCGGGACAAAATCCCGGATCTCTGACTCTGCACATCAGTATTATACCAATTACACCATCTGAGCTCCACTGGTACTGATAGCTATCAGCTTTCTGATGAAAGAGAACTGTATAAGTAGAAAGAATTGTTGATGTTCGTAACGGAGCTCAGATAGCGTAATTGGTATCATACTGACGTGCAGAGTCCGAGATCCGGGGTTTGACCTTAATTTTTCTTTTCTAAAATAAAACCACTTACTTATTTACTTTGATATGTTTTATCAATATTCTATTATTCACCATGGCGAAACAGTCCAGACTATGCCAAATAACTAGATGATGCACACTAGGTCGTATCCCTATTAGAGGAAGAAATTTCCTCAAGGAATTTTGACCAGTACTTGAGATCAGGGCAATCCATCATTGCAAAGAAATGAGATAGCTATGACATGTAGATGTAACACCAACTGTAACAACTGGGGACCATGCTGACCACATATCACCCTATACTGGCTGGATGATTTTCCACTTCTGTGATTGACACGTGGATGTGATGCAGTAACCAGCTGGTCATTGAAGATCTGTCACACCATAGAATAATATTGTAAAGAAATTAAATTATAAAATACAGCAGTGATGTTATGTGCAACTGTAATGAACAGAGTGTTTTTAGTGTGATTACAGACCTAAAATTGTTCATTACAATCATTTTATTTTTATTGTATAAATAACCATTTATCATATATTTAAATTAATATTGGGAAGTAAACATTATGAGGTTATATCATTAATAGAGAGTGGAGAACATATTTTTAACGACTCACCTCATATAATTTCATATTTCTTCGATACTGGCAGTTTCAGACAATATCTTGTCCCTCTTCAGTCATGGCTTCCACTTTCACTGAAACTGCCAGTATCGAAGAAATTTGAAATTATATGAGGTGAGTCGTTTAAAAATATGTTCTCCACTCACTATTAACCATTTATCACATAATATTCTTATATTCACTTCTTACTATCTAATTATATTTTTAATATACTATGTAAATAAAAAACCAATAAATGGCCAGGTTCTTACCATTTTCCCCATGATGCCAGTGCCTACAGTTTCTGTAGCAATTCCTCTAACGTATGCTGCATGCTGTTCTTGAACAAATACCAATAGCATCATGCCAACAAGCCTCACGAGAGCCACCTTGTGGTAACGCGCCTTCTTGTGAAGTCCATTTAATACAGCTTCCCTGTGACATAAATATTATAATTTCAAATCTAAAGTGTAACATTGATTTCCCATTCTCTAAGGGAAATCCATATTTCATATTATAAACATTTATTACTCATTAATATCGTGGGGAACGCCAAAGTATAGTCAATATGCTACAAGCTGAAGGATTCTGAGTTTGATTCCTGATGGGATCACAATTTTTAAATTGATCTGAAACTTCTGGCTGTAGCATGACCTATGGTTAACTCAGCCTCTAATAGAAAAAAAAACTATCAGCTGCATGTTCTGGAGTAAAGGCTAATATATCATGCTAATTGAGAGTTTTACCCCCTACTACCCCAATGGCAACCTATTGCATATAGTGGGTTTATTTTATCTTACTCTTATCATATGTTCACTTATAATTACAACAAAAATTTGGAGAAAATGTTCTAAATGATAACGGCGAATGCTTAATAGAAATATATGAGCAATTTGATTTGAGAATAGTCAATACTTTCTTTCAACATAAAGATATTCACAAATATACATGGCAAAGAAATACAAAAGATCAAAAATCCATAATAGACTATATCATTATGCATCAAGGAAGCACCATTAAGACAATAGATACTAAAACTTACAGAGGTGCACATTGCGGAACGGATCATTACTTACTGAAAATGAAATGCTACAAGTAAAGAAAAAATCTCAACAGGAAGTATTAAAATATAAAGAAAAAAACTTGAATATAGAACTTTTAACTGACCCAAGTATAAAAACATTATTAACAAAAAGAATGGATAGAGAAATGGATGAGTCACTGGAATTGTAAACAGAAGAATTATATAATTATATAAAGAATATGCCAATTAAAATTGCAACAGAGGTTCTTAGAATAAAGGATGAGTATGGAAAGAAACAAAGATGGTGGTCAGAAGACATACAAGAAGTAATAAAATACAAGGAAGAAGCATTTAATAATACTTCAAAAACAGAAGAAGATCATAAAAAATATAGAGAGAAAAATCATAATGTAATATGAAAAATAAGAAAGGCAAAGAATGATGAATGGGAAAGGGTATGTTCAAATGTTAATAGTAAACTAGACTTCAGCAGATCAAGATAAGCATGATCGGTACTGAAATCACTGAGGCAAGAAACACAACATAAAACAAAAATCAACATTATAAAGATGAATGAATGGTGTGAATATTTTAAGGAATTATTAAATGAAAATAGGGAATAATTTAAGGAGATTAAAACAGAAAAGTTATTCGAAGGAATCCAAACAGAAATAACAAAGGAAGATATAGAAGTAGTCATAATGGAAGGGAAGAATGGCAAATCACCAGGACCAGGAGGAATGCATTTAGAAATATTGAAAAATGGAGGAAAAACTTTAATCAAACTCATAACAAAACTATTTAATCAAATTTTAAGAGAGAGAAAAATACCGGAAGAAATGACAGTAGGACATATCATAAATGTATTTAAGAAAGGAGATAAAAGGAATTGTGAAAATTACCATGGAATATGTGTTATGAATTCCCTGATGAAAAGTGATAAAAAACAAAATAGAAAAGCAATGTGAATTTACACCAGGTCGACCTTGTATAGATAATATATTTGTAATACGACAATTCATTGAGAAATATGAAAGACAGTGTACGAAGAGCAAAATTACGGGAAACATTATGTATAGCAAACATTGATGAATCCCTAATTCAAGTAATACAAGAAATATATAAGAACAATAAATGTCAAATTAAAATGGGGTCTCAGTTATCAGAACCTTTTGGAACTAGTAAAGGATTGTTACAAGGATGCCCGATGTCACCAACACTGTTTAAAATATATATAGACATTTCTTTAGTAGAATGGTCACGTAAGTGTACAAAAATGGGACTAGAATTAACAGAACGAAGATATCTACATCACTTACTTTTTGCCGACAATCACATAATTATAACCCAGGATGGAAAAGATGCAAATTATATGTGTAATCAGTTGTCAACAACATATTAGAAATGGGGTTTGAAAATCAACAAAAACAAAACAGAGTATTTAACAAATGACCCAGATGAATTATATATTGATGGAGTAAAGATAAAGAAGAGCGATAGTTTCTATTATTTGGGATCAATTATAGAGAAAGATGGGACATCAAATAAAGAATTAGCAAAAAGGATTAGTAATGGAAGAAAAACCATAGGAATGTTAAACTCTATACTATGGAGTAAAAACATCATTAACAGAACAAAACAACTAATTTATAAATCCATACTACAAAGTATAATGTTATATGGATTGGAAGTTAGGACAATGACACAATATGTCAACAGAATAACTTCAGTTGAAATGGATTTTTGGAGAAGAGCTGCCAGAAAATCTCGACTGGAAAAAATTAGAAATACAGAAATTAGAAAATGAATGAACACAGAAAGAAATATAATGGATGAGATTGAACACAGGAGGCTAAAATGGTATGGACACGTAAGAAGAATGTAGGATGGAATATTACCAAAGCCTGTCTATGCATAGAAAATTGAAAGAAGGAGCAGAAAAGGAAGACCAAGAACAACCTGGAAGAATAAATTCAGAATTCAATGGGGAAATTTGGTGTAATGGATGAAGACACAGAGGACAGAGAACGATGGAGAACTTTAATTAAGGGAAATTTGTGAATGTTTGTTACAAACTAATAGTCTATAAGTCTGGAGTCATTTATGTATTCTTTTAAAACTATGTAAATTACTAAGATTGGTTGGAGAAAATCCTCAATAATGAGGAATATTCTCAGAATGAATGAATGAATGAATGATAAAAGAGTGGATATTTATAATGATTGATTTTAATAACTTAACGTCTTTTCTGAAAGGATAATTATGTTAAATTATACCATTACAAGGCTGCCGAGTAATTCTAATTTGTATCTGAGAAATTACTTTCTTTCTTCCTTTTCTTTATACTTTAGCTCATATTACTCTATAATCATACAAAAACTAAAAACTAACTAAATAAAATAATAACAATTAAATAAAATATCTAGTTGAATTAGACAATGATGATGCAATATAAGAAAAAGAAATTAAAAAACTGGCATTAAAAATTAAATCAAAGAAATACAGCACAAACATATGTACGTACCTAATATACTATATTTTAAAAACCACACTGCTCAAAATTAATTACAGACCACACAAAATAGAAAGAAAAACCCAAATTAATTGATATAATACTGCTAAAAATTTACAAAAATAAAAACTTTTTTTTTTCCCTGAGCGAGTTTGTCCAAGCAGTGATGACATTTGGGATTTGTAACTGTTTTCCTCAGTTGACAAGTTAGTTGGGTTGGAATTTCATTATTTGAACTCATATATCAATTACAACGTATATAAGAGAAGAATTTGCATCTCGATCGTAACTTGCCTCAGTAGCTCAGTTGGTAGAGCACTTGGCCTGGAAAGCCAAGGGTCCCGGGTTCGAGTCTCGGTCTAGGCGAAAATTTTTCTCTTCAAATATCATATATCACTATTTCATAGTATTAAAAAATGTATTAATAAATGCAATATGACTTTGGAAACTTTTATATAAAAAAATCACTATGAGGTTTAATTTATATCTTAAATGACTTCAGACATTAAAGCATCTGTAATACGTGAAATATTTTTTTAATTACTTCACTAATAATTAAGAACTAGACACCTGGAACAGGGATATGAGGCTAGATGAAGAAGTAATTAAGAAAAGTCCTAGAATTATGAGAAGAAAAAATGTAATGTTTATCTACTCTCTATTAGCAAGCAAGAAGTAAAATAGTTTAAATGATCCCAGTGCAGTCATTAGAATAATAATAACAACAATAATAATATAATGCAACATATTAAAGAAAAAATACAAATCATAAAAAAAAATTGATATTTACGTAAATAATATTTATAATTTAAATTAAATATTTTTTTATATTTCACCTCATATCCAGTCTTCTAATTAAACCAGTTTCAAAACCTAGGTGGTTTCATCTTCAGTAAATTAATTAATAATTAAAGAATTATGATCTGTTCATAAATTAATTATGGGAAATAACATTATGAGGTTTTTAATGAATAATTAATAAAAAATGAGTCATATCACACCTCATACTTTGTGTTCTTCAAGCAGGGAAACTGCAGTTTTCAAGAAGAATCCCTCCCATCTTCTGCCATCATCAAACTCGACAGTTGTAATGATGGCTGAAGATAGGAGGGATTCCTCTTGAAAACTGCAGTTTCTGTGCTTGAAGAACACAAAGTAAGAGGTGGGATGACTCTTTTTTAATTTTTATTAATTATAATCTGTGTTAAGCTTGTAATTTTATTTGACATAATATACTAACTACTGGAAATTCAAATTTATTTAAAAGTAGTTCTATCTTTAAAGTATAATCTTAACATTAATCAATTTTTTAAAATAAAATTCTCAAAGTAATTTCATGTGAATGGATCTACTGTATCAAATGAAGGTCTAGGATTTTCTGTAAGAAGAAAAGCTTCTGTATTATTATTCACATGAGAAGACGACAGCACTTTATACCCATATTATAATCTACAAGTACAGTTAAATCTTTAGATTGTTCACTAGCACTCTCTACACACTTCTTCCACACAAGATGCTACATGAGTGGGCTCCTAAGTGATGTTTTAGGGTCGCATGCAAATACATTAGTCTCTTGACGATTTTATTATTAATTTAACACTTCTCATTGAAGGATAAATTATATTTGAAGAGAAAAATTTTCGCCTAGACCGGGACTCGAACCTGGGACCCTTGGCTTTCCAGGCCAAGTGCTCTACCAACTGAGCTACCGAGGCGAGTTACGATCTAGACGCAAATTTTTCTCTTATGTACGTTGTAATTCCCTCGCGCCAAATGCTTGAAACCATAGCTAATTTATCCTTCAATGAGAAGTGTTAAATTAATAATAAAATCGTCAATAGAAGCCCTACTGGCTATAAAGTAGTGTTAAATTCCCAATAAATGTCTTCTTAACTAAGAAGTCGCCATTTGCAAAGATAGAAGCTATGGTTTCAAGCATTTGGCGCGAGGGAATTACAACGTACATAAGAGAAAAATTTGCGTCTAGATCGTAACTCGCCTCGGTAGCTCAGTTGGTAGAGCACTTGGCCCGGAAAGCCAAGGGTCCCGGGTTCGAGTCCCGGTCTAGGCGAAAATTTTTCTCTTCAAATATACATTAGTCTCTACTCAAATTACTTCCAATCACTGGTGAGCTGACTCACCGTGAGCAATTGCTGAGAACGAATTAACGGCCGACTTACCGGTCATGCATGAAAGTTGACGTTTTCGTAATATTGGCAACGAATTACCCAGAATTCTCAGCGATAAAACCACTTCCGTTATTTTCGTCTGCTATAGAGGAATGCATTTTCGCTTGCGTCCCGCAAATAATACCGTATACAATGATGTCTGCGTCGCGCAATATTACGCCGATTCTCCTGTTCTTCCAGTTGAATTCTTTGGTAGACTCTATCAAATTCCTCTTCTCCGCATATACCAAAAACATGATCAAAGTCTTCAAGGTCCGACATCTTGGATAAAGCTGCAAAGGTTTCAAACTACATCGGTTACCATCGGTTCCCTTCGGGATTTTCACGATAAGTTTCTATCTTGAGCTATGATCTTAAGGTACCTCGTCAGGTAGCTTACAATTATTATTGCATGAATAGATTTCTGAGTAAGCAAAATGTATTTGGATAAAACTTTCTCAGCAGAGAACCCCTTTTTACTGTCTAATGCATTCAAACATTCGACTCTTAATCTTCTCTGCCCATCTTCTTGTCTGCTCTGAGTTCTCTTGCCTGAATGAAGGTCACACTGGTTTTTAGCACTCATCTACCTTCTTGGTATCCTACTATGTGGATGGTCCATTTTATTACTGCAGCTTGTTTTGTGATGTTTTCTAAAATAGTATTTTCTTAAAACCTTGTATTAGACACCATGTCTCTCAGTGTCATATCTGGTAACTTCCTTTCCATTTTCCTTTGGCATGTTCCAAACTTTTCTGTTGTTTCTTTGTAAGTACCCAAATTAGATAACCATATAGCAGCAGAAGGAAGACATAGGAGTGGAGTACCTCCAGTCTTAATTTCCAATTTTAAGATTTATCCAAAATTATATATTTGAGAATCCTTCTAGGCTTAAACTATCCTTCCTTTTATTTCTTTCTCCATTCTTTGGCCAAATGATATTTTTTGCCATATATATATATATATATATATATATATATACTATCTACTAAAAGTAGTTGGTTACTTTAGTATGTCATTTGACTGTTGTGGTTGGTATGTGTTGCAGTGAATCAGAGTACCAATTGAGAACGAGATGGCACATGGTGCAGAGCTATGGGACTTTGGTAAGGGCATAATTGTGGGCTGCCACCTCAGTGGACTGTCTAGCAGGGCAATAGCTGCTAAGGTAAACAGGCCCAAATCAATAGTCGCATTCATCCTACGTAAGTGGAAGGTCGATGGATATTGTGACAATGGTAAACATTCAGGGCGACCGAAAATTCTGACCAACAGAGATCGCAGAACCCTTAAACGTGAGATGATAAAGAACAGAACACAACCAATGGCTACCATCTGACAGGAGTTTCAAGCAGCAACAAATGTGGCTGTTTCCATTATAGAACTTTACGAACAGAAGCTCATCAACTCAGATACCATGGAAGAGCAGCTGCACATAAGCCACATATGACAAAGACAAATAAAGCTTAGAGATGGTGTTTGGAGCAATGGAAATTGATTCTATGGAGTGACAAGTCGAGATTCACATAATATCGATCTGATAGATGTGTTTGAGTGTGGTGCCTACCAGGGAAAAGGCTTTTTCTACCAGAGTGTATAGTGCCTCCCAGGAAATTTGGTGGTGGTGGAGTGATGGTGTTTCTCGTTACTAAGGTGTAGGACCACAGGTGGTTGTTCATGGTAAAATGAACTCTGAGGTATATTGTACACTTCTGGATAACGAAATTTCTCAACACAGTGGCAGTTTTATGGAATGGACTTTTGTTACTTCCATCATGGCAATGCTAGGTGCCATGTTTCGGTGGATACTATGCAGTGGTATGCAGAAAATAATGTTCACTGATTGGACTGGCCCGCTCAGAGTCCTGATCTCAATCCCATTGAGCACCTTTGGGACAAATTTGACCAGCGAGCGAGTTTCAGCAAAATGCGGCCAACTTCTGTTCTCCAAGTGTGTGGCATAATGCAAGAGGAATGGCAATGCATTCCAGTGGATATTCTACACAAACTAATGTGGAGAGCATGCCTAACAGGTTATCTGCAGTTATAGTAGCCAGAGGTGGCAAAACGAGGTTTCAGAGGACAAAAACAAAGTGTCTAATTATTTTTTGGTAGATAGTTCATATATATTCCACATACTAAATCTCTGTTCCCATTATTACTATCGGTCTTATGTCTTGTTTGACATTATTTTAATTTTGTTGTAGATCATTGAGGGATCTATGGCACTGCTAAGAACACTTAAATCTAGAAGCATCTGTTGTAATTTGATGGGCAATCTGGCATACAACACAACATATTAGATCTGAGAGTCTTCATTACACAAATTAATTTTTAATGCAAAGTACAATTTAATAATATGACATCACTGATATGTTAGTGAACAACAAAATGATCTTAAAAAAATTGTAATATTTTCAATATATTACTTTATACATTAAGAATTAATAGTCACATAATTAAAACTAAATGTTACATAATATATTATTACTTCAAAAGATATGTATCACTGAATAATCTAAAAGAGCACTTTAAAAGATTACTGCTTTATTCATATATTCATAATAAAAAAATCAGACTAGTTTAAAGATTAAGTTATGTAGATAGGAAATAACACTATGAGGTTTTTTAATATTAAATTAAATTTGAAGAGAAAAATTTTCGCCTAGACCGGGACTCGAACCCGGGACCCTTGGCTTTCCGGGCCAAGTGCTCTACCAACTGAGCTACCGAGGCGAGTTATGATCTAGACGCAAATTTTTCTCTTATATACGTTGTAATTCCCTATCGCCAAATGCTTTTGAAACCATTGTTTCTATCTTTGCAAATGGCGGCTTCTTAGTTAAGAAGACATTTATTGGGAATTTAACATTACTTTATAAAGCTAGTAAGGCTTCTAATGATGTTTTTATTATTGATCTTTCATTGAGAAATGTTAAATCAATAATAAAAACATCATTAGAAGCCTTACTAGCTTTATAAAGTAATGTTAAATTCCCAATAAATGTCTTCTTAACTAAGAAGCCGCCATTTGCAAAGATAGAAACAATGGTTTCAAAAGCATTTGGCAATAGGGAATTACAACGTATATAAGAGAAAAATTGCGTCTAGATTGTAACTCGCCTCGGTAGCTCAGTTGGTAGAGCACTTGGCCCGGAAAGCCAAGGGTCCCGGGTTCGAGTCCCGGTCTAGGCGAAAATTTTTCTCTTCAAATTTAATTTATCTTTCATTGAGAAATGTTAAATCAATAATAAAAACATCATTTTTTAATATTGTTTATTTTTTATTATTTCACTCACCTCATACTTCATAATTCATAGCAGACCCTGGGTTTCTTCACATCTTTTGTGACATTCTCAATGCTGTCATTGAGAATGTCACAAAAGATGTGAAGAAACCCAGGGTCTGCTATGAATTATGAAGTATGAGGTGAGTGAAATAATAAAAAATAAACAATAGTTTAAAGATAATAATGTGACAACTAATAAATTCAGGAATAAATTAATATATATATATATTCCTTGATAATGGCATGTGGAATCATGCCAGAAAGTTGGAATCATTGGCCAGAGGCCGACCTTGAATCCATGATGCAGAAAACTCAAGAAAACTTTCTTAATCATATATATATATATATATATATATATATATATGCATGAAGTATATATATATGCATGTTTCAAATCGAACTTGTGTTTTATATAATAAACACAAGTTTGATTTGAAACATGTCCTAATAAAACTCAATTTCTATGAGGTAAGATGAAAACAGACTCATTTATCTATTAAGAAGAACCTCATAATGTTACTTCCTGTTGTAATTTTATAATATATATACATATATATATATATAAAATTGGTATATTATTATCAAGGGTCATAAATATATGATAAAATCAGAATGTATACATGTAGAAACCATATATTATAATTTTTATTTCATGTCATAGTCCTGAAAGGACTGTTACAATTTAAAAAAAAAATTCCAACAATCTCTTCCTTGGCTTTCCCAATTATATTTTATCAATTGGTCGATACTTTAAAAAATGTATTATATAAATTACATAGCTTGTCTAAGTCTGAGATGGCAGCCACACCACTGGTCTGGCTCCTCCTTGCCAGCAACTAGTCAGAGGGAAACTAAATTTCTTTCAAGTCTACACAGAGATACAACCGGGCAGAATAATCAAATGACGACACATACATGAATAAACCCTATTCTTCTTCATAGTTGAGTCAATGTCAGTTGAAAATGAGAGATCCTTCTCTAGTTCCCGTGTTTAAAGAAACATAAATTATGAGGTAAGATATTAAAAAATGACTCATTAATTTACATATTCTTCTTCTTCTTCATAAACTGCTACAACTCCATAGAAGTTTTGGCACACTCTATGAATTTCTTCCATTCATTCATATTTTGGTCAGATTTTGGCCATTTTTGATTCCTAATAATTTTATATCATCCATTACATCATCTACCCATTTATTCACAGGTCTTCCTGTTGTTTTTATATCTAGTGGTTTCCACTTGTAATGTTTCTTCACCAGTCTATCGTCTTGCATCCAATTAATGTAGCCGATGAAATGCCACATTAATAAAAAGAGCCCCTTTTAGTCTCCTTTTTGGTTTATTTTAGCACATTTTTTATCGTGGAAATTGTATCTAAATATCCTAAACTTATTAAGTTATGTAGATAGGAAATAACACTATGAGGTTTTTTATATTGTTTATTTTTTATTATTTCACTCACCTCATACTTCATAATTCATAGCAGACCCAGGGTTTCTTCACATCATTTGTGACATTCTCATTCAAGTCTGCAGGATAGAAGGCCATTGGACGTCAGTTGTGAACGTGACACAGCATTGAGAATGTCACAAATGATGTGAAGAAACCCTGGGTCTGCTATGAATTATGAAGTATGAGGTGAGTGAAATAATAAAAAATAAACAATCCTAAACTTAGTTATGATAAAAGCAAACATTTAGAGGTAGAGAATAATAATGATTGAAAACGAGATGTGAAATTAAGAAAATAATCATTAAAGGGCATTCAGCAATTAAAATGTTAAATGATATGTTGTGAGATGAACAGATAACAAAAAGAACAAAGATTAACATAATATATAGTTCAATAGAAAGAAGCACAATAAAATATGGAGCAGACTTTGGTACTTACATTCAAGCAATAAGAATAAATTAATGTTGATAGAAATTAACAAATTACAGACATTGGCAAGACATTTCAAATTTGAAAGAAATTATAAATGAAACAATAAGAAAAAAAGTTAATAATTCTATACTAGATTTTATTGTTTATAAACAATTAAAATGACTTGGATACATAGAAACAATGTGAAGGAAAGAATTCCTAAGTTCGTGTTTGAGTGGAAACAGGAAGGAAGAAAAAAAAAAGACCAAGGAAAAAGCTGGATTAGATTGAAAAAAAAGAGTGAGAAAAAGAAAATAATATAATTTTGAATACAGGAAGATGCATATTGCATTGTAAAACCTGTTTAATAATAATAATAATAATAATAATAATAACTTTCCATGGCGATGACAGGCCTAGAAGGCCCTTAGCCTGGCAGCTGGCCCTACATCCACATGTATTAATCACAGATGGGTGATCATATAGCCAGTAATTATATTATTTTTTGTCTGGACATCTTACCTCAATATTAATGTTGATTTGTTCTTGAACATGTTTCAAAACAATTCTGTTTTATCGTTAGCTTTCCCAGTCTGACGATAAAACAGAATTGTTTTGAAACATGTTAAAGAACAAATCAACATTAATATTGAGGTAAGATGTCCAGACTAAAAATAATATAATTAAAATAACCTCAAAATATAACTTCCTAAAATTAAATATTATATAGCCAGTAGCCTACAGGGGATATAATGTGGTCAGTATGCCAGGTCTCCCAGCTGTTATAGCTGGTATTCTCTACCTGGAGTTGCTACTTATAACAACAATAACAACAAACAAAATTAAAAATTCATGAATGCTAATACAATTTATACTCTCTAATGATGTTACTACACAAATTATATAATGTGGATTTTGGGAGATTAATATTCATAAAACAAGGCTCAGAAAAATTCCTTTTGAAAAATTACAACTTATAGATATTATTTTTACTGATTTATTTATTTGACCTATAGAAAACAAAATTCCTGTTTAATATTATTAGAATATATTAAAATTTCAAAATACTCATGAGACATCCTAACACTTATTCCCAGTTACTTATAAAGTGCACATCATTAAAAAACAGGGTTAGTATTAATTTATGAAGTGCTTGTCAATTTTAGTACCACTGAGAGGGATGGTAACTCACTGCCACTCCTCCTCACGGGGTGTGTCATTGAAGAGGAAAGCTTCCTTGCTCAGATCCAACTCCTGAAATCCTATGGCATATATATCCGGTGGCTCAGGGTCTTTGGCTAACCAATCAGATAAATTCACTGTGGGAGGTTGTCCATTCACATTCCATGTGGCAACATATACCCTGCAATCAGATAATACACACAATATATTCTTACATGTTTGTTTTCGTTGTTTTAATGACACATATTTTGAGTTAAAAAGTTAATTCCGACACCAGTGAGAGAGATCACATATTTGGAAAGTTTGTTAGGAATATGCTTTTCATACAAACAACTTCTTTAACATGTTTCATATATTAAAATGTTTTAAAATATCTGAACTATTTTTACATCTATTCTTATTTTTATTGAAAATTTTCAACAAATAAATTAATTTAATATATTAAATTTGGGAATTTTTTTACGTTATGAGATTTTCTTAATAAGAATCAAATGAATCATGAATTCTTCTTACCTCATACATCTAAGTTTTTTAACACAGGATCTGCAGTATCGGGAAACATATCATTCCCATCTTCAGCTGTTTTCATGACAGTTAATTTTTATCATGCCAGTAATTTTCAAACTGCCATGTGGTGTACTTTTGAAGAACTTTGTAATCAAACTTGGTTCTCATTGAGAGACAGAGAGGTTCCAGACGAACGAAGTTTGATTACAAAGTTCTTCAAAAGTACACCAGATGTAAGTTTGGAAAATTACTGGCATAATAAAAAATTGACAGTCATGAAAACAGCTGAAGATGGGAATGATATGTTTCCCGATACTGCAGTTCTGTGTTAAAAAACATAGATGTATGAGGCAAGAAGAATTCACGATTCACTTGATTCTTAATATATTAACTGACTAAATTTAAGAATGAGAAAATCATTAGGATGAATGAAAGCAAGCAATGGCTTTGACATCAGGCTGATGGCTTCTAATTTCCTCTCCAAAGGAAGTGATGGTCTAGAATTATCCTCTCCAAAACAAAAACAAAACAAAAATATCAATCAGTTTTAAGAGCTGGGAAAGAACCCATGAAATGGAATCCAGAGAGACATGTTCCAACACTAAGTAGATTGCATGTAGCTAGAAATATACATACATTGCAGAAAATAAATAAATAAATATATATATTAAATTTGGGAATTTTTACATTATGAGATTCAATTAATAAGAATTAAATTAATCGTGATTTCTTCTTACCTCATACCTCTATGTTTTTTTAAACACAGCACTGCAGTATCGGCGACCCATTGTCAGCTGACGATGGTGACAATGGGTCGCTGATATTGCAGTCTTGTGTTTTAAAAAAAACATAGAAGTATGAGGTAAGAAGAAATCATGATTCATTTAATTCTTATAAATAAATAAATAAAAGTAAAAAAAAAAGAGAGAGGGAAGGGAAAAATTTTTAATCAATTGGGTCCACTATAGAATAAGGGTTTTCAGTTTTATGGCCTTTGCTCTATGTGAAAGTCAAACTGAATAGTAAGACTTGTGAGGAAGATTTTTTTATAGATTGACAAAATATAAAAAACCTGTACACATTTTCCACCTCCATTTATTTGTAATCTTCATTAAAAATACATAAATCATGGGGTTAGTTCTGTTCAAAGTCAATAGAAAATGGTTGGTTGGTTGGTATCTAATGTCGAGCACTTGATAATGAAATCATTCGCTCTCTTGCACTCCAATATTTAGCAGAAAGGCTGGTCTCTTCTACAAAAGCTGGACAATATTTAGGTGAGGATAATCTGAGAATTTAACTTCTTTTAAAGATGATGCTAAAAGCACTCTGGAGATAGTGATAGTGCATTTAAAGAACCACGCGATATGTGTGTGTTTCCTGGTGTGCAGGTTGCTCATTGACAAAACAATTTTAGGCCCAGTTCCAGTTAGTAATCTTGACATTACACTTACTGAACAAATAATTCAACAATACTGTTTTCAAATGTAGTAAACAAATCAAAACTTAAAGATCACTTAAAATAGTAAACAATGACCACTAATTACATTTAAATTAATATTGGGAAGCAAACATTATGAGGTTATATCATTAATAGTGAGTGGAGAACATATTTTTAACGACTCAATCAACAACTGAAATTATATGAGGTGAGTCGTTAAAAATATGTTCTGTACTCACTATTAATGACCACTAAGTTATTAATTTTTCTTCAAGAATGTTTAACCAATTTTTTGGTGATTCAATATAGTTATTTATGACTTTACTATTTGGGGGAAAAAATCTAAAATATATTATAATTCACATTATTATATTTAAAAATCATATTCCTCAGGATTTTTAAACTGACCCTAACATTTGGTGGCACCATGGTCCTGGATAATCTGAGAATTTAACTCAGCCTCTAACCAAAATGAGTACCAAGTTCTTGTTCTGGGGGTGAAGGTGGCTGTCATGTAGGGTTGACAACCCGGCTGACATCAAGTACTGATTGTCTAGAGAAAGTGGGAGCCTTAACCTCCAATTATCCCGAGGGTCTCCTATGGGATCATTTACAAGGGAAAAAATAAAACCCATTTGTTCTAAAAACATAAATAATGAACAATGCCAATAAATTATAATTTATTCAAGAATGTTTAACCAATTTTTTTTGTGATTTAATATTGTTATTTAATACTTTTCTATATGGAATATATATATATATATATTATAATTCACATTTAACAATACTTTAAAATCATAATCACAAGAAAAAAAAACATTTGTTCTAAAAATATCTGTCCAAATTAGAGCAAAAAACATCAGACTTACTTTAATACTTGTGTGTAGGTATAATGTTGCTCCTTCATGGCCATCTGATATTTGATGACACTCTCTCTTGCTGCAATTGGTGTTGCACCCTTTGCAATACTCTGCCGAGGTACTGATATCTCTGGACTTTCCAGGAGCTAAAAGAATTTACAACAAATTTTTTATATGTAGTAACTCTTTTCATTATTTTCAAAATATAAACAAATTAGAAATCTAAAAATATTGGAAGATATAGTATCCAGAAGTGAACACATTACAGTTCTACTCTTAAAAAAAGTACATATTAAAAATCTTGTATTTTATATGTAATAGATAATACACAAAAAAAATAAGATAACACTCACCATAGTTAAAGATCTATTTTCAACAAAATTCACACTTTTAACAATGAAATGATCAAAAAAGAGTTTATAATATTATAGTAATAGTTTTCCTGTTTTACATAAATCAGTAATTCAATCCGATGACAGGCCTGCATATTCATATCTTATCAAAGTTGTGGAGGAAGTTTAAATAACACTCACTTAATTGTGAAAGAGATTATAATTTTACCTCTAGGTATCAGCCATTTGACGCAAACATAAACCACAGATTATAAACTTCTTATCAATGACTCTCTACTTAATCCAAAATTATTAATATAAATCTCCACTCTCTACAATAATGTATCATAACAGCTGATTATTTAAATAACATGTTTCCTGCATCAAATATGCTATTTTTAAATACTGAGTACCAGTTTATTAAATAATAATAATAATAATAATAATAATAATAGCTTTATTTTACCTGGCAGAGTTATGTACAACTCATTAATAATTAGGTACCAGTTTTAAATGTCCTGTTTAAATGCCAGTTCCCGACAGTTCATAAATCTAAACTACTACAATGCATGAAAACTTTTTAAAAATGCCATTGATGGATTTTATCAAACATTCAGGAATTATGCATGACGAATCCTAGTAAGACTTTATAATACTATATAACTGTAAACAATTAACAAAAATCTGCAGTTACAAAAGTGAGAAAAACATTAAAGCTTTTATTCTAGAGGTTTTTATCGGTAATCATTGTTTTTACCATTCATCCAACATGACTCGCATTATTTGAACAGTTACTCGAGCCACTGTTGCCCTATTACTAAAAATATCAGCATCTTAAGAGCTGCCATTTTCACATGGAATAACAGAGAGGCTGTTGAGAACAGGAATTATAGCGGCTGGCATTGGAATGTTTTAAGGACAAATTAACAGTAACACAATTTACATAAAAAAATTATAGTCTACTCTCATATACTAGCTATACATACGAATAGTCATCAAGCTAAAAAATCTACAGGGTTTCTCAACAGGTGGTACAGAAAGCCACTTTGTGTGAAACATGGAAATTTTTGTGATCTGTACGGAATCCATAACTCAAGAATCCTTGTGAGCAGTACACAATGTGCTAAGCCATCAAGAGTTTATTACTTTTTTAATAATGACAATCTATATCCTTTCAATAAATAATTTATAACCTGTATATCAAAATTGTGGAAGAAGCTGGAACTGGGTTAGTCATGGTCATACATAAAAAAAGGGCTTTATCTTCTAAAAGCAATATGCACAAATGCTGGGGAAAGAATCACCGAACTTAATAAATTAATACTGTGCTGAATTGAATCAATGGAATGTTTTTGGAGTTAGAATGAAATCTTAAAAAAGCTATAACTCCAAAGAAAAGCAACCCATGCTCTTATGCTCGACAACTAATAATACACCATCTTCATGACACATTAGGCCAAGAAGGTCCATGCCCATCAGCAGAGTGCTGGACTCACATTCATATGTTAATCACAAAAGTGAACAATCATCCAGCCAGTATATGGGTTACATGGTCAGCATGTTGGGTTCTCCAGCCATTTTGGCTTGTTTTCTCAACCTAGAGTTGCTACTCATTGTAGCTACTCAAATTCATCATGATTCTTAAAATGTCTTCCCTCATGGGGATTCAAACATGCACAAGTCCCATAGCTCTGCACCAAGATATTAAAACTTAAGGCTGTGGTAGGGGTATTTCCTAGAATTAAAATGTATTTGGAACCACACAATAAGCTGTTGTTATACAGTGGTTAACAGTAACTCAAGGGCTGGCAGATACATGTACCTAGAGAAGCGAAACTAATGTTTTTTATAAAAGTGTAAATTTGATTGATGGGTTGAATATGGTCAGATTTGCAAAACAATAAATTTTGTTAAAAGGAATACTTGAGCCAATTGTAAAACTTCCTTGGGAAATGATTATAAAAGGCCAAGAAATGTTATTGTTAACACATTGATGACCGACAGATGTGCGTTCCACCCACCACTGCTAGACCGGACATTTCTGTCAGTAGCGTGGACTTTTAAATTTTAAACCGCGCTAGCACAGTGTGATTTTTACATCAATATATTTACAGTCAATAACAATAATGCATAAGTAAATCTTTATTAGTGTTCTCACCAGACTTTCTAGTAGAAATTGAGGGTTTGATAGTGTTAGACATTTCCCTTTATGTAAAGGCACAGGGCAAAAGAGCATAATATTATGTAGCCAGTTTCTTTTCTTGTGTACACTACAAACGTCGCAAGGTTTGGAAGGTTTTTTTTTTTTGGTGTTAATTTATGTTTCTTCATGTCTCAGCCTTCTTGGTGGGTCTTGACATGGTGTCCTTTTCACTCTGTCTTTCCTCCTCTTCCCTGTCATCTGTTCCTAATTTCACGACTGCCAAACAAGAGACTGTTTCAAGCAAAAAACTTCTGTTTGACATATTATTGTTAGGATTTTAAAATTTATAGACCCAAAAAGTATTAAAGAGTGCACAATCCAGAAGCCACAATACAACTTTCTTGCTTCATTTCACTGTTTTTCTAAGGATGGAGTAATATGATAGGTACTGGTCAGCCCTGTCTACACCCTTCACATACTTGTGAAGTATTCAATAGGGCATTTTTACAACTTTACCCCTCCCACTCTCGTGTTGCCTGATGCAATGTGCTAACCATTCTTACGTCTCTTTTATCTTTCGATGTTTGTAGCAAAAGGCCCCCCTTACTACAAAATACACATTCTCCTGGTTTGAGTTTATTTCCTGCTTCCACAAATGATTTTGGAAGCCCTCTGTTAATCCTTATTGTTCCACAAACTATCGTCTTTCTTGCGAGCAAATTTTCAGCTATAGCCACACTGTTATAATAATTATCCTGGTAGATATGATGCCACAGATATAAATTCGGCTCCAGAACGCAAAATAGTGTTTCTTCTAATTTTTCCCCTCTGCAACATATATTTACAGGTTACATACATATCCCATAATCGCCTATCGGCACTAAAATTCCATATTTCACCAGCCATCTGTCTTAAAATTGTAAACAACTCTTTCTGTAAAGTTGGCAATTTCATAAAAGAGAAGAGAGGGGTACAAAAACAACTAAAGTTTATTTCACAATGAGAAAAAAACAAAATTGCATGCTCCTTCAAAAGCGAAGAGGCTGGAAAACCATAGAAAACGTAAATACGGAAATCTCCGTGACCCGTCGTCTAGCGCTGGCCATTTAAACACGGAGATCTCCGTGGCCCGTCACCAATGTGTTAACACAGTGGGCCAGTAGCTCCCATACGAGTACATACAGAGAGGAGCCAGTTGCTCTCCTTCGATCACAGAGGAGCCAGTAGCTCCCTTACGAAAACAGAGTGGGCTAGTTTATCATATTACGAGAATTCAGAGGAGCCAGTTGCTCCCATATTATCACCTAAAAGTGTGAATCAATCTATCATACATAAAATATGCAAGGGAAGTCTAGATATGCTCAAGTAGTCTACAAGATATTATTAATTTGTTGTGTATTGTGTTGTTCATAAGAGGTTAACAAAATAAACCCTTTTTAATTAATTACACAACTCATTGTTACTGATCATCGAATTCCTTGTCCTCACACCGGTAGAACCCAGAAATAAGCTTAATCTAAAACACGCCCTGAAGAGACCCTCGTGCCTACACTAAAGCCTGCTGCGAGGCCTATGCCTATCAGCAGGATGTTAGACTCACATCCATATTTGAAGAGAAAAATTATACGCTCAGACTGGGACTTGAACCCGGGACCCTTGGTTTTCTAGTCCAAGTGCTCTACCATTTGAGCTACCTGAGCAAGTACCGATCTAAACGCAAATTTTTCTCTATATACGTTGTAATTCCCGCCCACCAAATGCTTTGAAGCCTTTGCTTCTATCTTTGCAAATGACGGCTCCAATATTAAGAAGACATATTAGGGAATTATACATTACATTATAAATGCCAGTACGGCTTTTTTCGATGTTCAAAGATAGAAGCAAAGGCTTCAAAGCATTTGGTAGGCGGGAATTACAACGTATATAGAAAAAAATTTGCGTTTAGATCGGTACTTGCTCAGATAGCTCAAATGGTAGAGCACTTGGACTAGAAAACCAAGGGTCCCGGGTTCAAGTCCCGGTCTGAGCGTATAATTTTTCTCTTCAAATATGATTTATCCATCATTGAGATGTATGAAATTAATAATAAGAACATCACATCCATATGTTAATCACAGAGGTGAACAATCATCCAAGCCAGTATATGGGTGATATGATCAGCATGTGGGGGTCTCAATTCTCCAGAATGAACCAGAAATACACATCTCATGTCATATTAAATTTTCTCACTAGGATATGTCTATTCTCAACTGTATTCTAGCTGAGAATGGAGACGTTGGTCTCCAGGGGAGAAAATTTAGTATGGGGTGGAAGTGTATATTTCCAGTTCTATCTCACGAAAATATTACTCATAGTATTACTTTCTTATTAATTAAATAAAAATAAAACGTAGTTTTATTTGATTTTCATATTTATTATATAATTCAGTGACAGCTGTTTCGGTACACTGTACCTTCTTCAGACATGTTAATAAATTATGAATTGTGTTCCAACTGATCTAAGCAACAATACAACAATATTTATTTAAATTTTTTAATTTAACAAAGGGGATTCATTCAAATCAAGTTGAGAATTTAACACTTTTTTACTACTTTTAAATGTATTAATTTCTACAGCCTCCAAAAGATATGTATTACTTTCTGTTAATTATTGATAAAATGAAAACCTAGTTTGTTTGTAAAAAAAAGTGACAATACTTAATTTATGCAAATAATGTATTTCATTAACTCATTCACTTCAGGTTTAAATGCTCAATGTATTTCCTCAGAAACTGGATTTTAGTCACCATAAATTATATTGTCTATTTTCAGACATTCAAAACAAACAAAAATAATGGTACTTGAGATCACAATAAGGGTGAAGGCCAAAACACATTCCTCTACTGTTCATAAATGTTAACAAAACATTACTGAGTTAAAGGTCATTTAACAGCTGGCGAGTGTATCTCGTCTTCTGAGGTGAATGGGCTAAATTATTTTCAGTCTGATCATTTGGACAAGCTGATGATAAAACAGAATTGTTTTGAAACATGTCCAAGACCAAATCAACATTAATATTGAGGTAAGATGATTTGTATTGTAAGCCCATGTTTTTCCCCTTTACAGAGATTTAGGTGCTCTCCCCCTACAGGGAAGAATTTGAATCATACTAATTTAGTTACACTTGTTTTCGTATAGATGTCATTTTGAGTGGTCCATGGTCAGCGTTCCGCCTCATACTGACATCTAGGAAACAAAGGTAGTAGTAGGACGGGAAAATTCGGTAAATTTTGCTTAGAGGCCTTTTCATTCAGACTTAAAGTCCCTCCCGGAGGACTTGCTCCTTGGACTTTTCCGTCCTAGAAAATCCATTGACCCCGGCTGGGTTTGAACCCACGACCCTCGGGACCAGAGGCAAGGAGCATAACCACTAGTCCACCGCGGCCGATAGGCAAGATGATCATACTGAAAATAATTTAATTAAAATAACCTCAAAATACCACTTCCTAAAATTAAATATTAATTACTTATTTTAGGAATTCTCACTATGAGGTATATTCATTAAGGTAGAATTTTTTATCACTCACCTCATATTGAATATGTTTCCTGGGTGAGGTTTTTATGTGACAACATTAGCTCAAATGAAATATTCAACTTATCCACCAAATTGATATAAGGCAAATGTCAGGAAATTTTAAACATCATATGGCCATCATAATCATTTATACTTGCTCTAGATTAAGGTTAGAATTAAGAACTCTCCTGGCACACCACTATCATCAGCATCACCCATCATATCATCTGGGCAGCCATAACTCCATCTTCCTGGAGCCCCAACCTCAGAAGTGGGTTACAATTACGCCAATGCCAGGAGAGAACCACCAGAAACAACCTGGAGGCATTGAATAAAATAAAAAAAACCTTTCCCTATATTTTAATAATTTAATTTACTGGATATATGTATATATATATACCAAGAGGACGAAGATCACTGGGCCGTCCTATGAAACTCTGGAGGGAAAATTTTCTATAGGATCGTAACAGGCCTTGGCCTAATACTTGGAAGGAAGAAGAAGAAGAAGAAGAAGAAGGATATATGTATATTTTATTGAAAGAAATAAAATTTGTGGAACTGTACTACTTACAGCATCTGTAAGAGACTCATCTTGGCTTGAAAGACCATCAACTCCTGGCTCAGTTGAATCTGAAGGGTTCTCCATTCCTGACCAGCTGCCTCCACTATTACGTTGAGTTCCTCCACCAGGTGCGTACTTATGTAACCACTGGAATTCTGGTGGTGGGCCACGTCTCTTAGTGAACACTGTAACATCAAGACTGAATGCTTCACCCACTAACAGAACTGCTTGACCCACTTGTTACACAGGACAATCACACTGGCCACCAAGGTGACCCATCTGATTACAACAGCATGAAAATAATGTGTCACTCTACAATGCTTCAGATGCACATAGCATGTCAATAAACTCAACATAACATAACTTTCTACTCCTATTTCTACTTAAATGTAAATCAATATTTTAATAATAATAGATTTTACACAGGTATTATTTATTCCAATTCAAATGGTGTTAACTAGAGAAACAATCCTGTGAAGGAGGATTCTAAATTAATGTTAATCTAATCGTCATAATTAAATTACTGAAGTAGTTAACTTAGTAGAAAATTCCCTTGAAATTAATGAGCCTAACCAATCATTTGAAATTTTCAAATTTAATAATTAGAAATATGACTCCCTTATTCAAAGATAAGGAAAATAATATTCAATGAAGAAAGTAAGCAAAATATCATCTTCAGCTTTTTACTTTATTTATACAGATAATAGTTGAAAAGTACAAGAATAAAAATAACTTTATGTTCAATTAAAAGATGTTAAGTCAATCCATTTAAAATGAATCAACTTATTTAAACTTTTAATATTTAAGGAATTGACACTATGAGGTTTATTTTAATTATTATGAGTTACATTATTTTATATTTTATGAATAAATTATTTTTGTTAATGCTATGTTAGAAAGTATTAAAAATGACAAATAGAGTGTTGAAACCATGGTCTGCAAGAAAACTACAAATATGATGTGAGTCAAAATAACCTAACTCATAATAATTAAATTTGAAGAGAAAAATTTTCGCCTAGACCGGGACTCGAACCCGGGACCCTTGGCTTTCCGGGCCAAGTGCTCTACCAACTGAGCTACCGAGGCGAGTTACGATCTAGACGCAAATTTTTCTCTTATAAAAAAAAATTTTTCTCTTCAAATTTAATTTATCTTTCATTGAGAAATGTTAAATTAATAATAAAAACATCATAATAATTATTTAAACTTATTACATTGAGTCGTAAAAATGGCTGAAGATAGCAACAAACTGTTCCAGAAAACATGATCCTGTGCTTTGAAGAACATGGAGTTTATGAGGTAAGATAATTACGACCTATTTTATTTTTTAATTTATTTAAACTAACTAAACAGAATTGTATACATTTTTTCTGTTGGAAATGTTTGCACAAGTTCACTATTTTAGCTTTTTAATTTATTCATAATAATGATTCTTGTTACTGATCTTAGAGAACCAGGTAGTTCAGATTGTAATGTCACTGACTATGGGTTAGATGGTCCAGATTTGATCTCAGATAAAGGAAGAGTTGAGATTTTTCTTCACTTTTTAGAGTCAGACTAGTCTGGAGGTATCACCCAGCCTCCTATAATATTAGTACTGAAATCTTGTCCCTCCTGTAATCTTAATGAGGATATGTATCAGGATCAACTTCTTCATCCATCCTTCAATCAATTTTCAAATCTTCCTTCTAATTACAGTGTAGAGTGAAATGAATCATTGTCAACTGCTCAGATACCGATCAATCAACCATCAATTAATAATGCTAGAACACAATTTAATGTATAAAAAAGGATCTCAACTGATGGTGCATCAGTTAAAAAAAATAAAGCTAACCTTCAATAGCACGAAAAATTTCTCCTACAAAGTTGCTGGTTTTAACACCTGGCACCATCTCAAACAGAAGTTTGAGTTTATGTGAAGATATGTTGACATATACATCCACTCCATCTTGGTGTTTGCTATCTGTATCTGCAATGATATTAACACAATTATAGAGTTTATAATATTATCATAGCATAAAATAATGAGAAAATATAACATATCAGTAAATAAAAAATTGTAATTGTTTATTTATCTTCCATGCATCCTAAAATAACCTCCATGGTATGACAGGCTTAGAAGACTCTTGGTCATCTAGTATTCAGAAATTTAATTTTCTCACATTAAAACATTATAAAACTTATATTTGAAGAGAAAAATATATTTAACTTTTATAGGAATTAATCACTATGAGGTTTAATTTATGGTGAAATTAAATGTTTCTTACCTCTCCTCATATCAATTTACTAAATTACTTAGTAAATTGATATGAGGAGAGGTAAGAAATTTAGTAAATTGATATGAGGAGAGGTAAGAAACATTTAATTTCACCAGAAAAATATATGCTTAGACTGGGGTTTGAACCCAGGATCTTTAGTTTTATGCGCTAATGCTCTACCATCTGAGCTATCCTAAGCACTCCAATCTAAATGCAAATTTTTCTCTTATACATTATATATTTCAATTACAAAACTTACTCCGAGGAATTTCAAATGTCACATGAACATGCAATTAGTAAATATACTACGGGCAGAGTCTGAGAAGGGAAGCTTGACATATTATCAATCATACAGCATTTCATCCAGTGAATGAGAATGATACAAGACAGTAGTATCGAATGGTGTTCTTAAACAACTTAGGTCATCGGCATTGCAATTTAAAACTGGACATGAATGGACTGATAAATTTTACATGTCTATTGACCCTGGCTACTTTTGAATCCATGAAATCAGAAACAACTTGATCATTTGAACCAGCAAAATAGGCTAAAGAATAATTTTATTTAAATTTTATTTGTATAGTACTGTATAGTATATACTTGTGACCAGTTAAGCAAATATGTATCTGCAAAAGAATAACTGATATACTAGGAAAAATTCTTCTTGTAAAACAGCCACATCTTATCGATGATGCAACTAAAGTAATTCAAATATTTATATGTGTCGAGTTAATTTAAGAGTTCTATTTGAATTGTTAAGTGCAAAGCTGACATGTATTCTAGATAAACTGTGCATACACACAATAACATGAGCCGTGTATAACTACTCCACTTGGTGAAAACAAAGATAGCGTTCAATAAATTTCCGATGACTCACAATCAGTACAAGATTCTAATATCTAACACAATGTGAAATAGACTTGCCTTTCCAGCACTTATGGTTTAAAAAAAAAAATTATCTAATTTGATTTTGAAGAAGTGGCTGAATTCAAATATCTGAGAACAATAATTACAAACAGGAATGAGGTGCATAAAGAAATTTAATAGACTCGATTCTGGAAATACATGCTATTACATATTTCAGGATATGTCATCCCAACTCTTCCAAAAAAAAAATATATTAAACTTAGAATATATAAAATTGTTATTCTTCCATTTATATTATATTGATATGATATATGGACGCTTACTTTAAGGGAGGAGAAAAGATTACAAGTATATGAGAATAAAGTTCTTAGGAACATTTTTGGACCAAAGAGAGATGAACAGACAGGTGAATGGAGAAGAGCACAGAATTGTGAGCTACATGATCTTTATAGGAAACCAGATGTAAGAACATAAACTGTGATGGGCAGGACATGTGGCACGAATGGGAAATAAAAATATGGGCATGGAAACTCCTTATAGGAAAACCAGAGCAGTATGTTGGTCAAGAATGAGATGAAGAATAACATTAACTATGATTCGAGGGAATAGATTATACAGGGAATGATTTGGAAATATTAGCCCAAGTGGTGTATGGAGAGCTTATGACCACACGGCCATAAACTTACGAGTTCAATAGTGCCACTGAGTTAGTTGGTAGTCTATACATCTGGCTGATAAAAGCCTCATAAAAGATAAAAGAGGAAAACTGTTAAGCAGCGATGAGAGGAGATGAATATGTCTACTGAATTTGTACAATACATCTGAAAAATGACAAAATTCCTACCAATCTGGTATGGTAGCTCAGGATAGAGAGGTATGGAGAGCTTATGTCCACATGGCCATAAACTTCCAGATTCAATAATGCCATTAAGTTAGTTTGTAATTTGATATTTGAACGATGTATCTCCAGCTTTTCACATTGCTGTTGTCTCCACAAAAAAGAGTTTCTGAAATACAAAACATGCTAATGGGAATGTCACCTCTTCTCTACTTAAATTCAAATTTGCTTATTTTAATCAAGATTTTACCAAACAAGTACCAATCCTTTTCTAACATTTAAAATTACTAATTTATGTACCGTCACATGGGATAATTTCATATGCTTTTTACACATTTCTTGCTGCAATTTGCTGATGATCAGACATACACAGTTTATATTTGAAGAGAAAAATTTGAGACTCGAACCTGGGACCTTTGGCTTTCAGGGCCAAATGCTCTACCAACTGAGCCGAGTTGCGATCTAGACACAATTTTTTCTCTTATATACGTTGTTATTCCCTCGCGCCAAATGCTTTGAATCCTTTGTTTCCATCTTTTGTAGATGGGAATTCCTTGACATAATCACATATTTAGTTGTTTTGTTCATTAATTTCTAATCCCAGTTTTTTGCTAGTTTGTTCCATTAGGGCACTAAATGTTTCATTGACATCCTTTCGTCTCTCTTCCCAAAATGACATCATGTGCAAAGGCTAGAATCTAGCTACATTTATTAAATAGTGTTCCCTTAGTTTGAATGGAGGCCTTCCTAATATCTATTTCGAGAATAATGTAATGGCCACTACTAGCATGCACTTTTTTCATAAATACAAGATTAATACATCAAACTGGGCACAGGAACTTGTCCTTGATTATACAAATATCGCAAATGTGGAAATTCTACCCTGGTTGATTCAGAATGACCAATTGTAAAATAAAAGAAGGTATTTTGTCCGAATTTACCCCATATGTTCAAATTTACCCCAGATAATGGTATACCAAATTCTCCTTCCTGTGCCTTTGAAACAATAATATTGTATTATTTTTAGAAGGAAGATAGATAATTGAAAATGCAATTTATATTTTATGGCAGAGGTCAATTTTTTTGAGCCGTGATTGCAAATATTATGCAAAAAATGTATGATTGTGTCTTGTAACTTATCCAGTAAAAGAAGATCAATATTGATCTAATTACAATACACATTTCCGAGCCCTTCAAATATGAAATTTCCTCCAAATTAAAGTAATTAGTACACAACCTATAGAATTAGTACCAGTAATAAATCTGTTTTACTCACCAAACCTATTTTTCCCTCCTTTTTTCACAATGAAATTCTTATAAAAAGTTTTATATGTAACACAATTCATTTAAATTATTTTTTTGTAATAAGTGATGACCTAAATCCAACAGTTCTGGCAAATGTGCAAGAATTATCATATTATACAGCATCTCAATGCAAAAAATGGTTTAAAACCTGGCTCTTTTCCAGAACAATAAATTTAAAATTAGCATCAAATAAATCCAACCTACGTGTTTTATAGGCTATAAAAACAAATTCTATCACTGTTAACAAAATCTTGACCAGTGAATAATGGGTTTTATCATGCAGTACATTTTGCTCTTTTACACTCATACAAACCTAAATAACACTACATACATTGTAATGTTATATGTAACTTTATACATTCATAATGAACAGAAAAATTAACTCAATACTTAATTTCAAAAACCTTAAAACACTATAACACTCAACACTAGTTTGTTTATAATTTAATCAGAGAAACTATTAAAATATATCAAAGACCTTAATAACTTACACACTATTTTTGGTATTGTAACCTAACAAAAAACAAAATTCACTACGGTTCTATTGACTGAAGTACACATTGTTCTCCCTTCTGCAGAAAATTTAATTATACATTAAAGCATTTAAAATTTACAATATAAAACCTGAGATCTCAGTCTTCTTCGACTTTAAATGTAGGATGTGGAGTACTTTTGGAGCATTTTCCCCATCTTCAGCTTGTAAATCAGTACTCGTTGTTCATGAGAATCTTGTACAGCGGGTTGATGTCACTGGGTGAGTTCTCATTAAGCAGGTGAATATTTCTGGTTTCTTTTAATATCTCAATCTCTTCGAGAATGTTGATTTTCAGTTTGTTGTTTTCTCACCTGCTCACCTAAAATAATTTATTTCACCCAGTGATGTCAACCCACTGTACAAGATTCTCACAAACAACCAGTGCTGATTTACAAGCTGAAGATGGAGAATATGCTCCAAAAGTACTCCACATCTTACATTCAAAGTTGAGGAAGACTGAGATCTAAGGTATTCTATTTTTATATTGTAAATTTTACATAGTAACCTCAACGGTGTTTCGACATGAATTTTAAAAGTATCGATTAAAGCATTTGTGTAACAGTTATTTATACAAGTACACTTATTTACAGAAAGCTTCACAAGTGATTATTTTCTTTGTAATATACAAAACATAAAGTAGGAAAAAATATAATTTAGCTTACACATTTTTTTAAAGTGATTGTTCTTTTTCTTTAATTTCTTACACTTTGGAGAAAAGAACTTCACTGCATGCATTTTTATTTATTTTACATAATTTATTTAATGGAATTGCAGAGATCCTTGGAACACAATTTAGACAATATCTACCTATTATATTATTTTTAGTCTGGACATCTTACCTCAATATTAATGTTGATTTGTTCTTGGACATGTTTCAAAACAATTCAGCTTTTCCAGACGATAAAACAGAATTGTTTTGAAACATGTTCAAGAACAAATCAACATTAATATTGAGGTAAGATGCCCAGACTAAAAATAATATAATTAAAATATCCTCAAAATATAACTTCCTAAAATTAAATATTAATATCTACCTATTTTTCAATTTTTTTTAATTTTCAATCTGTCATTTACATTAAAGGACAATGTAATATTTAAGACAACAATTTTTGCCTATACTGGAATTTGAACCTAGAATCTCTGTTGAATTAATGTTGGGAAGTAAACATTATGGAGGTATAATCATTTAAATTCATCAGGTAACATTTTTTGACAACTCACCTCATAAATTTCATGTTTTTCACGATACTGCACAGTTTCAAATGTAATCACGTCCATTATCAGCCATAACTCCGATGTCGGAGTGCAGTATCATGAAAAACATGAGGTGAGTTGTCAAAAAATATTCTCTGATGAATTTCAAAATCTAGAATCTCTGGTTTTCCATACTAGCACTTTTATCCATTAAGCTATCTAGGCTCCTGATTTAGACAAAATTTACATCATAAATACCTACCTACTTTATGTGATAGTAAAGCAATATATTTTACAACAGTAAAAGCAGAATGCTAAATAATAAAAAGATGACAAAAGAAGGGATGAAATACCCATAAGGCTCCTGGAAGTAAGAGAAAATGCACACACATAAATATATATATTTTTTTTTGATCCCACAACAGACCCGGAGGCCCTTGGGGTAGTAGGAGGTTAGGGCTCCCACTTTTTCTAGACAATTGGCACTTTATGTCAGCCGGGTTGTCAGCCCTGCATGACGGCCGCCTTTACCCCAGAACAAGCGTCTGGTACTCATTTCCGTTAGAGGCTGAGTCGACCCCAGGGCCATAGTGCCGCCAGAGGGTTTGGGTCAGTTTAAAAATCCTGACCCCAACGGGACTTGAACCCTCGACCCTCCGGCTTGTAGCTCAGTGCCTTAACCACTACGCTACGGCGTGCCCCATATATATATATATATATATATATATATATGTGTGTGTGTGTGTGTGTGTGTGTGTGTGTGTGTGTGTGCAGAACATAATCAGAGTTTATAAATTTGAATATAAAGAGTGCTCCAATTATCTAACTCACCTAAAATAATTTATTTCAAAGATGCCAAATTAAAATTGTTTGAAACAATTTTTTTTTAACTTCATACAGGAGCTCTTACTGAGGATGAGTTATTTTGTAGTCCTTTAATTTATGGATACAGGATAGAGCGTTTTTAAAATAGCATCTTATATAATTTATTCAACAAGACATTTAACCTCTTCAACGTGCTATTCAAAAATGTATCACACTGTAATCCTTCTAAAAATATAGTAAGCATAAGGAATTCAAGACTTCTATTTAATAGCACTACATGTATATTTGATTCACCAACATTTTTTGCCATATGTCTAGGTACAATTTTTAACCAGTTTGGTACTCACATTATCTGTAAAACCGAATGTTTTAAATCTAGTATTCAAAATGTTGACCATTGTTATTCATATATAAATCCACTATGTGGATAAAAGATGCCCTAGATTGTTCTATTGTTTTTTATTAGATGGATATTCAAGTACCAATAATACATTGCTACATGTCATCTGGTGTTGCTGGAACAGTTTAATAAACAACAAGGGAGAACGTAAAGGCCAATTAACTGCTCCATCATGTCCAATCCACAGTCCAGAAAGCATTATGCTCTATCTGTAGGAGCCATTATGGGTTGTCAATGAACCAATAATGTATGTTTCTTGTACTCTGACTATTTAACTCATGCCCCAAATGGGAGTCAATGACCAATCATATTTCAATGAATTTTGTTTTACAACCAATGACAGTCTGTTTCACCTCGATATTTATCAAATTCTGTTTATCAAAATAAAGAAAGCTCCTCCTTTTTAATATTCTGAACAGGTCAGAGCATTATTTTGCAGTGACTGACTCTCAAACAAATACGTTGAATATAGCAAATAATGAACAGATTCCTTCGACCTACACATTTGATAATTGTGTGTTCAAAAATTGTGTTTTTAAACAATGATTTTACTGAGTTGTTTCCTAAAAAAATAAATTAATAACCTATAATGTTGGTTATAATATACAGTTTGATGCGTTTCATTTTTTTCTCCACTAGGGTGCATTCTTACAATATTGTGATCCTGTTTGGTAATAAATAATGTGGTCAGGTTGCAGTGGATGAACAAATGAAACATAACCAAACATTTCTCATTTGTTTTCAAACATCACCATTTACATTAAATATATAAATATTCTAAATTAATTACATTTAAATAATGATTTGTAAGTAAACAGTTTAGTTTTATTCGTTAAATAGTTCTAACAAATGCCACTCCTGATTTCCAAATCCTCTAGATAAATTGGAAATCATTCGTGGCATTACTTATGATAATTCCATTATCGGAGAACAATGTCTCATCGATAAAAAGAACATCAGCGAAGGCATTAGGATTGCTAAGAAGTTGTTGCTGTGCCCATTAACAAAACTGAATTCAATTGTCAAAGCCATTTCCATGCAGTGCTTAATATTGTGACATATCGTACTAGTGACATTTGAAATTTGCAGGTGACAGCGAGAATAGAGATCTCACAATGGTAGAAATAGATTTGTGAGTCACCAACTTGTGAGTCGAAGACTTGCACAAATCATCAATGCATCTAGATCTCCGTTCCAGAGATTTCTGTATGCCTCTACTGCATCTGTGAGGAAGGTTCTATGCCACAAGCTGCCTTACGGGAAAAGTCTAGATTGGGAGCCGAGAAATTCCCTTCCCCACCTATATAATCTGTTGTGAGGGTCAAGAGCAGTTGAGTTGTGAGGTGAAAGCAATACAGTGAGCCATGAAAGAAAAGAAACTTTGGCACGTGGACTTGTAAGAGACTGTAAAATAATTGTGTGGTAGATAAATTTTAAAACAGGATCAATTATTACAGCAATTTGAGAGTAGAATTCAAGGAGAGTTTATAGAATTAAAGTTATTGTGGAATTTTTCAACATCACCTGTGTTATATTTGAAGAGAAAAATTTTTGCCTAGACCGGGACTCGAACCCGGGACCCTTGGCTTTCCGGGCCAAGTGCTCTACCAACTGAGCTACTGAGGTGAGTTACGATCTAGACGCAAATTTTTCTCTTATGTACGTTGTAATTCCCTCGTGCCAAATGCTTGAAACCATAGCTTCTATCTTTGCAAATGGCGGCTTCTTAGTTAAGACATTTATTGGGAATTTAACACTACTTTATAGCCAGTAGGGCGTCTATTGACGATTTTATTATTAATTTAATACTTCTCATTGAAGGATAAATTATATTTGAAGAGAAAAATTTTCGCCCAGACCGGGACTCGAACCCGGGACCCTTGGCTTTCCAGGCCAAGTGCTCTACCAACTGAGCTACCGAGGCGAGTTACGATCTAGACGCAAATTTTTCTCTTATGTACGTTGTAATTCCCTCGTGCCAAATGCTTGAAACCATAGCTTCTATCTTTGCAAATGGCAAATGGCCCGGAAAGCCAAGGGTCCCGGGTTTGAGTCCCGGTCTAGGCGAAAATTTTTCTCTTCAAATATAATTTATCCTTCAATGAGAAGTGTTAAATTAATAATAAAATCATCACCTGTGTTGTTTATTTACACCAAAATGACGTGAAAACTGACCCCTGGTAGCACATGCCAATATAAATTAAATGAACATGATAAAGATGAAGCACAGCAACTTTAGCAGCTTTGTCCATTTATGTTCTACAACAATTCTGTGACTTTGTATTCAAACTTTAATTTTCATATAGAGTCAAAAAAATATGACCAAACATCCAGAGAAAAGATTCATCTTCTGCACACTAGTTAAGTGCCTAAAGAGTATTTTGTCCACCTACAGCAGAAACTAGAAACAAATCACACAAACAGATGGTAAAAATAAGAATAACCAAAACGTTTTAAAACAGTACAGAAAATAATTATAACCAAATAAATCATCTGCCAACTTCCACTCTCTGAAGATGAGTAGCATTTCTACTTTTCTTCATGCGTATACGATACATCTTGTATGTACTTACACATTATTTCACAAGAACAAGTGTAGCCACAAAATTGCTGTATATGATACAGCACGTTTACTCTGACTAATGGCAACTATACACTAATGTGTTAAAACTATGACAATTTGAGTGATGATGAAAATTTGTTAACCACCCCACACAATTACCTCCCTTTCAGGGCACCTGTGTTTACAAGAATCAGAAATCATACATACACGATGCAAAACTCTATTACGAGTTGTAATTAGCAACTAAAGCAATAAGCAGTTCATTTTCTTCAACATTTTTAATAAATCTCGAATAGAATAAATGTCTTATTGAATAAAATTTACATTGTGTCATTAAAAAGAAAAACTAAGCTGTATCTCCTAAACTCCTAAATTAATGAGGCTACAAAAAAGGTCCATCACAGAAGAACTCCATAAACTAAGTGAATTCCTTGGCAAATCAAATTTATGTCTTGTTTTGCTAGTTTACAAAATATATCTTCCTTTTGATAATTGAATTCCATATACAAAGTTTCACTGTGAGAAAAACAAAACAATTATCTGGTAGAACAATGAAAATTTTCTCACTAAAATATCAGCTTTCAGGTTAAACCCCACTCTCAATGGTCCAATTTTGCTGATTAACAAACTACATATTATTTTTCTTATCCTGTAGTGAATAAACACGCAACAAGCTGCCAGCTTTCATGCATAGAGGATGAAGAAGAAGAAGGTTATATGAAAGTTCTTGTAAGAAAACAAACATGGTGGCCACTACTGCAAATTTTTAAATTTTTGCTTTGGTCAGATTTCACTGATTTTTGGTGAATACCTTTTTAGTTTTATTTCAATAGCATAAGCCGAGTTTTATTGTAAAAAAATTTAAAACTGAATCATTAGAATGATTTGTTTTTTAATTTCCTCTTTGAGTTAACCCCAACTCCTAATGGTTCAATTTTGTTGGTTAACAAACTTGACTTTACTTTTCCAAATTGGTTGCTATACCCCAAGTTTGGTTCCAAAAAAAAAATTGTGGCCGCTACAGCATTAACAGATAGACACTGACACACACACATATACTTATAATTTTTTTGTTATGGTCATTTTCGGTGTCTAGTAGATAGATCAAGGATGATTTCTAAAAAAATTCAATTTTTTTATAAGTACAATCTCAATAGCTTCATTCTTTTGCAGTTTGCTAAAATTATATCCTCAAAGAGAACTCTTCATGAAGTTAAAAAAACTTTTGTTCTAAAAAAAATTATTTGGCACCTAATAAAGAAGTTTTGGGAAAACTTGATAAATGGGACACAATATATCTAAAAAATGTATAAATCAAATATATATGTTCCATTTGCATGAGGGATTTTTTTTGGTTTCTAACTAAATAAAAAATCCTGATGCAACTGATGTTTAATCATTGCTGTGAGTTTTGATAATGGCCAGAGGACTCCATCTAAACAAATACACTCCCATCATCTCTTAAATAGACCACTAAGTTCATTAAAATGCAAGAGAGAGAATGGTAACAACATGTAACCACTACACGTATATATATATATATCTCCCTAAAAAAACTGCAAATATGGCATGAGAAAGCAAAGTTTGCAGTGAAAGTCCTGCCCTTGTCAGAAAATTAGTTATGTATCTGCATCTCTAACAAATAATTCATAAAGAGTAGAAATACATAATATTTAAAACAAAGTTCTTAAAAAATTAAATTTATATCAAATTTACATACAAAGAAAAACTTCTATGGAAATTAGGGAACTTAATTCAAAATCTCTGGAATCTAGACACCCTAACCATTCCCTTAATAATTAATTCCATGCCACTGCAGGACTAGATGCTCTTGACCTATAAGGCATCTGATGTCCTCACATCCACAAGTACCATTTACAGAGGTGGCCGATCATCCAGTCAGTGGGGGTGATATGTGATCAACATGTCAGCTATTATCTGGTTTCCCTCAATCCAGAACTGCTACTTATTGTAGCTACCCAATTCCTCATGATGTTGGGTTGGGTGGGAATCAGTCCCATATTACCAAAACTGCATAAGAATTTTTTTCCCCTCATGACTCAAACCTGCACATGACAATTAGGCATTCAGTTACAGGGCAGGACAATCATTATCCTAAAAGGCCATATTTATACATAAATCACAATAAATATTAAACCTTTCTGAGAAAGTGATATGATTTAAATACATGTAAATGAAATAAGGTGTTTATGAAGTACTTACCAATTTCACATCTGAAATCTGCATCAATTGGCAGCACTCTTTCTATAGCCAAGTCAGAAAAAAGTTGTGGTGGCATACGTGAACTCATAAACACGAACAAGGCATGGTTGTTATCATGCTCAGCCAGTGCAAGGACACGAGAAGTGCGCACCCAACCTTGCATAAGACTAGCTTCATGCACATGTTTTTAAGTTAAGGAACCACACTGTGCTGACACTACAATCAACCTGCATAGTGCTATAAAATGTTAGTAATTGTGATCTAAAATAAGGCAATACAACTATTCTTATATTTACATATGGGTACATGAAATGCCTATTCTTGAAATTATGTGACACACTTCCTCGCTTGTATACAGGTGCATGTCTTCCTGACATCATATTAAAGGATTTAATAACTTCACAATAATTCATCTATCTCTCAATTTTATAATTTAATAATTCACATAAATAACACTGCTATAAAAATATATTATGGAAAAAAAGAAAAATAATAAATTTTGAAATTCCCAGGGGAAAAAAGATTGATTTGGAAGTTCATCGGTCAACCAACATAGGGAGCAGAAATCAACCTATAGGATCACCAACTACGATTCAACAGTTAGAAAGAACTGATAATGATATGTAACATATCAAAACTAGTCTTCAAGAAATCTACAAATATGAGGCGAGTCATGAAAATTTCTAACTCTATATATTAATGTATTATGGTTTCTGGTTAGATTCTGAGACTTTTTTATTTTTGTTTAAACTTATCTTTATTACATTACCTGAATATATTCCAACACAAAAAAAAATGTTACCAGCATTGCTACATTTTAAAGATGTTTCCTGGTGACTTCTTTGAACTTTACACATGTGATGTTACCATTTCAGGATTAGGATAAATCTTGTATGATTTAATAACATTTTTCCATAAAAATAGACACCAGCAACAGAAAGTCTGATTTAAAGAAGGAAAAACTGTCTGTATTTCAATGTAACTTTTAAACCATGACTTATCAGTTGCAAATATATACCTGACCTTGTTTCTAAAAATATATTGTAATATTATTTGTATTATAATAGAAGTTAAGTATCACAAACTTGTACATGGTGTGAAAGGCATACAAGGCCCTTGGTCTATCAGCCAGCTGCTGACCTCACATCCATATGTGCAATTTACAGAGGTGGAGCATCATCCAGCCAATATAGGGGTGACATGTGGTCAACATATTAAATTCCTCAGCCATTATTATAGCTGGGTTTCACAACCTGGAAACTCTACTTATTGTAGCTGCCCTAATTCCTCATGATGCTGGATGAGTACCTGTCCCATAAAGGGCAATATTTCATGTAAGTATAAATAAATAAACTAAATTAAGTCAGTGGATAGTTTCTACAGTTAAGAGTGAACAAAAAATATCTTTTCAATAATAAAATTTAATTAATTCAGTGGAGTTTAAATTTCTCAACCAAGAGTGTGTCAAATACTTTCTCAATTGAATAAAAATAAATAAATAAGTTTTAGTGGAATAAATAAGTTTAGTGGAGTTCTTTCTAAAGTCAAAATTTAACTGCACATATCTTCCTAATTACACGCTTTATATTAGCTTGACCTGTATCTATCTATCTATCTATCTATCTATCTATGTAACTGAATCTTTCATCGCGTTTTTCACCCACTTAAAATAATTGGATCGACTTGAAATTTTGTATACGTGTAAAGGACCCGTGACAATACAATAATTTCGTATTTATTTTCTAAAAACTCTGGCCAGAAGCACCCTCATAAAATCAAAAAAAGTGTTTTTGGTATTTCTGTAACGGAATCTTTGAACACGATTTTCACCCACTTAGAAACATATGATAGACTTGAAACTTTGTATACTTGTAAAGGACCCGTGGCAATACAATAATTCCATATTCATTTTCTAAAATCCTGGCCAGAATCATCAGAAAATCAAAAAAAGGGTTTTTGTATTTATGTAACGGAATTTTTGAACACGATTTTCACCCACTTAGAGACATTGGACCGACTTGAAACTTTGTATAGTTGTAAAGATCCCGTGACAATACAATAATTTCATATTTATTTTCTAAAATCCTGGCCAGAATCATCATAAAATCAAAAAAAGTGTTTTTGTATTTATGTAACGGAATCTTTGAACACGATTTTCACCCACTTAGAAGCATTGGATCGACTTGCAACTTTGTATACTTGTAAAGGACCCATGACACTACAATAATTTCATATTTTATTTCTAAATTCCTGGCCAGAATCATCAGAAAATCAAAAACATTAAAACTGGTATAATAGGTTACGGACTTGTCGACTTTTTAGTCAATCGTTGTCAGAGCTCAGTTGGTAGAGCGGTGAACTAGTGGTATATAATTTTAGTAATCCATAGGTCGCTGGTTCGAATCCGGCTGGGGAGGATTTTTTTAGAAGAGTAATAATTTTAGCTCATACTACAATAGTATGGAATTTAAAGATATTTACATTCTTATCTTATTCTGTAAAATATTAAAACTAAAAAATAAAAAAATAAATAATAGTTTTAAAAAACTAAAAGAACACGCTTTATTAGAAAACTAAAAAAATGAAAAATAATTTTAATTTCCAATACGCTTGGGATAAAAAAAAAAGTGGTCAACAAAAAAATCATCTCCAACACATATAGAATAAAATTAGAGTTATCAACAAAAAGAAAATAATTTTACCATCAAAAGCGTGGGGTGCTCTATATCAATTAATATATTTGATAATAAACAGATATTGGTATAAGTAAGCTTTCTAAGAAGAAAATGTAAAAATCATAAAAAGCACCCCACGCTTTTGATGGTAAAATTATTTTCTTTTTGTTGATAACTCTAATTTTATTCTATATGTGTTGGAGATGATTTTTTTGTTGACCACTTTTTTTTTATCCCAAGCGTATTGGAAATTAAAATTATTTTTCATTTTTTTAGTTTTCTAATAAAGCGTGTTCTTTTAGTTTTTTAAAACTATTATTTATTATATTTAAAATAGTTAAATGCTTTGATATAACAACTAGTATTAATAATAAGTTTCGTCCGTGTAATTCTTACCTCTTATCGTTGTAACTACTGAAGATGGAACAAACTTGTCTTCAAACATATGTCTAACAGAAACAACAATGTAAGGTAAGAATTACCAGACCAAACTTATTAATAAGTAAAATCTCATAATATATTTTCAAACTAGTATTAAAAGCTACTATACAACTTTAAAAAAACTAAAATTGAATTTTCTATTACTAATGTCGAGTAATTCAAACAATTTAATCTCCATATAATAATATGCATCAAAGTCAAGTATTGACATGTTATAATGTTTTATATATGCCCACTGCTGTGATCTCGAGGTAGCTTGCTGCTTTGGCATGCAGCAGACGTAGGTTCGATATCTGGCCAGGACAAGTTTCCTGGGCGAGGTTTTTTTGGGGTTTTGCCTCACCTGTAAGATAAATGTCAGGAAACTTTAAGGCACAAATGGTACCCAAACACCATCTGGCCATCATATCATCAATATCATATTTGCCTAATTAGCCTAAATTTAGTTTAAGGTTTCTGCTAGTGCATGATTACCATCATCATCATCAACTCATATCATCGGGGCAGCGTAACCATGCCTTCCAGGCACCCCAACCTCAGAAGTGGGTTACAAGTACACCATGCCAGGAGAGAACACTGGAAATGTCGAAATGACAACTTGGGGCATTTGGTAAAAAAAAAAGGTATTTTCAAGTTATAAAAAGTTATTGTCATTCTACACCAAACCAACCAGTCAGTAAACTTGATCTTCTCAGATTTTAATAAAACTTTCAAGAATAATTTTCTCCAAATGTCTAAATTTATATACATTTTTAGAAAAATTGTATCTTAATAGATTTTGAAGACTATTTAACTCATAACCCACATGGGAGTCAATGACCAATCACGTTTCAATGATTTCTGTTTTACAACCAATCAGAGTCATGTTACGAAATATTTATCAGTGTTAAATTTACCATATTAAAGACATTATACGAAAGCTCCTCCTTTTTAATATTCTGAACAGGTCTGACCATTATTTTGCAGTGGCTGAGCCTGTAAGGAATACGGCTACCAGATTGTATATATAGTGCATAGATGTCAACACATAGCGCTTGCAGGAGTTAATATAAAAACATTTATAGCAATTGATTATACCACCAAAAAAAGAAACCACTGTTTGCACTTTCTTAAATGTATTTTTTTTCCAGGTAATAATCCAGAAAAATACAATTGTCATATTTACATCATACGACATCAGAAATGAATTAATATACAGTTTGATGTGTTTCATTTTTTCTCCACTAGAGAGCATTCTTACAATATTGCGTTCCTTTGACAATAAATAGTATGATCTGGTTGCAGTGATAATCAAAAGAAGCAGATGAAGCGTACCTATCGTTTCTCATTTGTTTTCAAACATTGCCGTTTACATTAAATATATAAATATTTTAAAATAACTATAGTTAAATAATGATTTATGAGTAAACAGCTTAATTTTATTCTTTAATAGTCCTAACAAATGCCATGAGTGATTTCCAAATTATCGATAAATTATCGACTTCGTGAGTCGTGAATTTATCGATAATTTGGAAATCACTCGTGGCATTACTTATGACAATGTTTAAAATCTGGAGAAGAAAACTCCCCCCCTCCCTTTGCACTAACATTTTCAATTGAATAACTCAAGACTCAATTAGTTCTATATGATTGTTTTACACTTCATTTTACAGGGAATTTCATAAGGTTTAATTTGATATGCCACTTGACCATACTTATTAACATTTTTAAAATTAAAGAAAATGAAAAACTGTTTTTCAAAAAAAAATTGGGATAGTGTGTTTTTATTTATTTTTTTAATTTTGGGGGAAATGTTTTCAGTATTGTTACAGACTATGATACCTGAAAGTTTCAAAGTATGATTTCAATGGGATCGGAGTTAAAATAATTTGATAAGATATGATATAATAATAATTTATAATTTTAATTCAAGTACTGGCAGGTTTGAATGACTCTTAAATATAACTTTATCAAGTATTTCTGCTTGGTTAATATAAATGATCAATTCATCTCCATACATACGAATTTCAAGTTAAAACAATATATCAAATTAAATATTTATGTTTAATTTCTCAATAACGCAGGTAAAAAAATTCTTTGTATCGGTAGCTACAAAATTTTGTTTTAACTTGAAATTCATATGTCAAAATAACTTATTTCAGTAGTAACAAAATATATTAATGCTATTTTTATATTTATGCAACAAATACTAATGCCAACAGTGTGCTGCAGCAAATGAAGGAAATTTTCAAGAGTAAACACAAATTTTGAAACTTTCATCCCTGTATGACAATGTAACCTAGTTAAAGAAAAGTTCCTGTAACTAAAAAATATTTATTTATGTCACAATTGTTTCTACAAGTGACAAAACATGTTGATACTATTTTCATATGTATGTAATAAACAGTGACACCATAAGTTAGAAAAGGTAGAAATATACAAATACAGATAAGAGACTATCTCAAGGTAAGGTCAATTAACTTATTGCTTACCAATTCCAAACTTTCTAAACAAACTTGTAACCAGAAGTAAAAGGCAAAATCAAAAAGTCTTTAATACAAAAATGTTTACATAAAATATTCTAGAATTCACTCAAGAATTTATATCAAGATCCTTTACTTGGGATAAAAGTTTTACTTGGAATTTTTTTACCTAGTTTAATGTTTATAATTTTACTAATAAATAAATAATTTTTATTGATAATGAAATTTAATAACTAGCCACAATTATTTTATTATACAAGTTATTTGCTATATGAAGTACACAATAAGCTTAAATGCAATTTTCTCTAATGCCTGAAATAAAATTATCATTGCAAGTATGACTGTACATATTGTTTGAAGAAGATATTAGCACAAGATTCTAAATATATTAGTATATTAGCAAGAAGTAATTTTTTTCCCCAAGGATATTTTTTTTTTCCAAATGTCTGATCTGACATTCAAGAAGCAAATATATATATCTGTTACTATTACTATACTTTTTAATACAATGTATAGGTTTAGGGAAATAAATGTCTTTTGTCTGAAGGATGTAATTTTCAATTCAATTCTTAGTATATATTCAACATCACGTTACCTACTGAATAAAAATTAAATAAATTTTCTAAGTAAATTGTGATTTCAGGGTCTTGATGACCCCACCTCAGTACACTTATGCCGACTGATGTTATATCAATTGGAAGAACCACTTCTTCCCTCTGTTGGTGGACCAATAAACCTCTAGATCAGGCCAGAATCCACGGGAATTTTAAAGTTCATAAGTTTTTCTTTCTTGATTTTCTGAATGAGGATTTTTTCCCAAACTGTGAGTACCTTTTGTTAATCTATTTGTTTAAATAAATATATATTTAATTCTAATTAAGCAAATAGATAGACAAAAGGAACTCATGGTTTGGGAAAAAATCCACATTCAAAAAAACAAGAAAGAAAAACTTATGAACTTCGAAATTCCCACGGATTCTGACCTGATCCAGAGGTTCATTGGTCCACCAACAGAGGGAAGAAGAAGTGGTTCTTCCAATCAACATAACATTAGTCGGCATAAGTGTTCTGAGGATGGGGTCGCCAAGACCCTGAAATCACCATTGTCTTAGAAGATTAATTATGAGGAGAGGTATGAAACATTTTGATTTATCTTAAATTAAACCTCATAGTGATTTATTCCTATAAAAGTTCAAATTAAATAAATTCTTAATTAAATGTTTCCTTTTATGAAATGTGTGAATTTATTAAAGCTATTAGATGATATAATTTATAAAACTAGTAAAAATATTATATTTATGGGAAACCAGATGTAATAAGAACAGTTAAGTTTATAGACAGCGACTGGCAGGACATATAGCACAAATGATGAATGAAAGAAGGACATGGAAATATCTTCTAGGAAAACCAGAGGGTAAAGTGTCCAATAGGTAGGCTAAGAATGAAATGGGAGGCTAATATTAACAATGATTTGAAGGAGATAAATTCTACAGGGAATTATTGGATTACATTAGCTCAGTACAGGAATATATGTCTACACAGCCATGAATCTATGAGTTTGATAGTGCCAGTGGATTAATTAGTTATTAACTATGATTTTGATTTTCTTTTAATTACCTATTAAGTTTTAAAATCTATTTTTATTCCCTCTCCCTTTTCCACTTTTGACTATAGTAGAAAATATTTTTAAGTCTAATTTGAATATTATATTATTAAATATTCTGCAAAAGCAAGGCATTAGAACAATATGTTACTAAGCAATACTCCACTTAGAAATGATTTTAAATGTAAATAAATAAGGTGAATCCAGAATTATCTTACCTCATAATTTGTTGTGCTCTATTTGAACTAGTTTGCGTATATCTGTATACCATCATCAGTTTTTCCAGACTGCTGAAATTTATGTTGTCAGCCCTGAATGTCAACATAAATTTCAGCAGTCTGGAAAACTGATGATTTTTATTATATAAAACTTTCCTCATTAGAGGATTGCCTCAAGGACAAAATGATACAGACAATTAATTTTTGTAATTGATGAAATACATTTTATAAATATATTTTAAAAATTCAACTTGTAGGCCTAATTGAAGTATACATACTATTAAGTAATTTTGTAAATATGGTTTCTTAAAATTGAAATTGATCCTCTAATGGCAGCGATGGCAATTATAGAAAGATACACCCTGTCCAAATCTAAGGAATTCCAAAATTTGGCTAAGAATCCTGGTATAGTACCTCTTGCCCGATCATCAATCCTGTGACAGTTATATACAATATACTGAAACTAGTTTAAATAGAACACAATAAATTATGAGTTAAGAGGACTCCAGATTCACCTTATTTATTAAGAACCTTATAATGTTACTTCCTAATGTAATTTATTAATGATTTTAAATGTATTCAAGTTGATATTAATATTGTTTATATGTTAAATGAGCATTACTTCTGCATAAAAATATTTCATGAACACTAATAAATTATTGTTTACAAATGAATATTCTAAAATAATGATAGCAAGTATATTATTTTTAGTCTGATCATCTTACCTCAATATTAATGTTGATTTGTTCTTGAACATATTTCAAAACAATTCTGTTTTATCGTCAGCTTGTCCAGACTGGTTTTATTTATATTGCATTATGTTGCACAACCTGGATGTCGATGTCAAGCTCCATCCTGTGGTTGGCCAAAGAACCTCCAAACAAGGTCACGCTCCATCAGTATTCCAAAATTCATAACTCTGTTTTTGTTCTTCTGAATATAAATTTTTTCCCAAATAGTCAGCTCTTTTGTATTTTCTAACCACAGGATGGAGCTGGCATCGACATCCAGGTTGTGCAACATAACGCAACATAAATAAAACCAGTCTGGACAAGCTGACGATAAAACAGAATTGTTTTGAAACATGTTCAAGAACAAATCAACATTAATATTGAGGTAAGATGATCAGACTAAAAATAATATAATTAAAATAACTTCAAAATATAACGTCCTAAAATTAAATATTAATGATAACAATCATAAACTTTTTTCTTTCAAATTTATTTTGAAACTCATGAATATTTGTACTATGACTAAGGCCTCAATTCAAGAACCAAGTTCTCTAGGTCATGCCATCTCCATCCTCTGTAAGCAGAGGCACTCATCTTTCAATTGTTCCCAGGAATTTTTTAAAAATAAATATTTTGTTAGCATGTGATGTTGAATAGAGTGAGCCAGTTAGAGTAGGTTCTGCATGACCCATATAATTAACCACAGAGAAACGGGTTGAGAGTTGCTCTTCGTGGAAAGTTTGGTTCTTGAATACCGGCCTAAATCTTGAATCAACTATTATTACACAAATTCAACTAATTTGGTCAAATTAAAAATTGCTTAAGAACTGATTGTAAATTATAACTGTAAAACCAAAGGACTAGGATCACAAAATTCTTAAGCTTTAAAAAAATACATTGAAGTTTTATATAAAATTAAATGGTTTGAATTTCAGATTCTTATAAAATAATATTACAGTTAATGTACAAAAGTTAATTTTAAAAACATATTTTATTTTAATGATGGGTATTATTTCCTTCTTATCAGTAAATTTATGTCCATTTAATTTTAGGTGAAATATTAAAATGTGAACTTGATATGTAATAAATCTAACATTTAAATGATTAACTGACAGGAAGAAATATGCACACAATTCAGATTTTAAGAATAATTGACTAATTTATAGATTAAATTTTAAAAATAATTGAAAATGTCATGTCATATCTAAATATTTAAAAGATGTAATGCAGCACACTATTAACTGGAATTTTACTTAATTCTGATATTCTTCTGAATAAAAGAAAGTGCCACTTTTTTCCCTCTAAAGCAAGAATTTAAATAAATAACACATCTGATACCATTTCTAATATATGCTTATTTGTTTACAATTACCTCTATTATTTTCATATTTGAGTTATTTTTATCTTGACAGTATAATCCTCAATGCACAATTTAATTTACTAATTTATTTGTATGTAATTTCTGAAGTCCAATACTTTTTTACTACATCACTTCCTATCATCTTAGAGGAACTACTCAGATGCCTGGATGATGAATTTTTTACTCTACCTTCACAATTCAAGGCCAACAAGTTTTGACTAATACATGAACCTAACAATTGACTTCTCTGAACTATTACATCATTAAGAATGTGAGAATCTATATATATATACACATACATACTTCTCTGAAGCTATGACATCATTAAGTATGTCATCCAAATTCATTTCTCTTCAGGCAGAACATCTAACTAGTGGCTGATATAAGTGGTTTGTATTTATTTATCCAATAAACCTACTAGTTTTGGTAAGGGAAACTTTGCAAAACAATCCTAAAATTAATTTCATAAATCACATCAGGAATCTTGTTATTGGAAAACAATCATATAAAGCTAAGAATAAGTCACTATCAAAATAGGAGTTGTCTGAAGACAACTTATATGGAAAATGGATGCAAGTGACAGTTCTTCTTATCTGTTAAACTTGCCTATCGAATTCAAGCTCATGGTCATTGCCAATGCAGCTACAAAGACAAATAAAGTATAAATAATTCATAATAAAAATCTCAATAAATGATGATCTTGCAGAAGTTTTCCGGGCTGTTGGCCGTGGTCTTGAGGCTTGTAGTTCCCCAACGTTTCGCCAGAGACTGCATCTGGCATTCTCAAGGGTTGTCTTGAGACTGGCAATTTTGTCGACGACCTGCTCTATCTATACATGTATCTGCAACGTGTTCTCTGCGCGGTCCGTTACTTCGTAAATTGTATCTGCCTTCTGGTTGGTTAGCATTAGGGTCTTCCATTGCACCAATGAGGTTGCTGTCTGATGTTCTAGTAGATTGTTCTCGTAGGGGTTTACATCTGGCTTTTGTTAAGACTGGTATCCATGCTTTGTTGACTTTTAACGATTCTTCTTTTCTATTGTAACTATTTTGATGTTTGAATATTTCAATGGCTTCTCGTTGCAGGCGGGTACTTGAGGATGCCGGACGCAGTCTCCGGCAAAACGTTGGGGAACTACAAGCCTCAAGACCACGGCCAACAGCCCGGAAAACTTCTGCAAGATCATCATAGTAACTCCGGCCGTGAAAGCCTAAGTCAATATATCTCAATAAATGTTTGATATACATACACCTAAGGCCTTGTTACATACACCGATAAAAAATCATCACCTTCTATTGGTCTCATATGGATAACATTCACAAAAAATCATGTGAATGCAAAATAAATTACAGTGAATGTTCAATAAATACAAAATGTGAAATTTGTGTTAAACAGGTGAGCAGTATTTTGATGTTTTTATTATTAATTTAATACTTCTCACTGAAGGACAAATTATATTAGAAGAGAAAAATATATGCTCACACTGGGGTTTGTACCCAGGACCTTTGGCTTTCTATGCCAATGCTCTACCAACTGAGCTACCTAAACACTCCAAACTAAATGCAAAATTTTTCTCTTATACATTGTGAATTCCTATGTGTCAAATGCTACGAACCATTGTTCGATAACACAAATAACGGCTTCTTTTTTAAGAAGACTATTTATTGGGAATTTAAACATTACTTTATAAAGTAATGTTTAAATTCCCAATACATAGTCTTCTTAAAAAAGAAGCCACTATTTGTGTGATCAAACAACAGTTCGTAGTATCTGATGCTTGGGAATTAACAATGTATAAGAGAAAAATTTGTGTTAGATTGGAGTGTTTAGATAGCTCAGTTGATAGAGCATTGGGCATCAGAATGCCAAAGGTCCCTGGGTTCAAGCCCCAGTACTGAGCATATATTTATTCTCTATCAAATATAAGTCTAAATTTATTCTAACATAACTTTTAACATCTCGGTTAAGTGGCAACTTCATTAAAAAAAAGAGCTTAAAATCGAGAACAAATTTTTGGTCAGAGGCCTCATGTTTCAGGCTCACGCCTTTTAAAACATTCATATTAATCTAAAACACAGAACCAAGTTTTATCATTTCTTTGCTATGCTTCCATAGAAAACTAACTGTAGCCAAATGTTTCTACCCTTAAGAGTATGGCAATACGCACACTAGTCGGAAACAGGTCAAAGGGTTCGAAGTCCTGGTGGGTCATGATTTTTAAACTGACCCAAACCATTCTGGCAGAATCCTTGGCCAGGGGGTCGACTCATCCTCATATGGAAATGAAGTACCAGGTGCTTGTTCTGAGGGGTAAAGATGGCACCGTAATGCAGGGTTACTTCAAGAAGACCATTTAGTCTAGAAAAGTTGGAGCCTTAACCCCTCCTACTAAAACCCTAACCCAAGGAGCCTCTAAAGGCCTGTATAGTAGGGATACACTTTACTTTTGAGCCTTTTAATAAAATAACCTTAGCCCCACCAGGTTTCCACCTGCCAACTTTGGATTTCAGACAGTGAGCATGGAAGCATTAGAACAATTTGTCAAATAGCAGACTTGCTATTTTTATTTTAAAGATATTTACTTACTACTATCGAAGATATATGCAATATCAGATGAGGGTAAAGGAAGGCACGATGGGTACAAATGACAATCTCTCAATTTTAGTTTAATTATCAAGTTTAGAGCTACCTTCTACATTTCAAACAGATGATTCAAGACCCTACTATCAGGGGTAGATTTACCATGTGTTGCAAGTTTGTAATACGAACAGTTATCTCAGTATTAACTCATTCTTTTGTTAATTAGATTTTTTATAATTACATGTTTTATAATATAAAATAACTCTTAACATGCTATTTCCAGCATAGACAGCACGCAAATGAAGTGGGCTACATGGCCAATGGTCTATAATGAACTGTACAAATCTGTTGTTGCTTTTTCTGTGTGTACATGATGATGTTCAGTTCTTAAACCCTGGCTGTTAGCATTGAACTACATTACAGTCTCCCAAAAAATGTAGGAATGTTGGACGTTTGCTTTCTCTACGAATTTCAAATAATGAATGCATATACACTAATTCTACACAATCAGCAATTTATCATAACTTTCCCTTTTAAGATAAATTGGAAATAAAAGTCCTAGGAAGACCCACACCAGATCTAGAATATAGAGTAAAGTGATACAGCCCTGCCAGACGAGCCAATTAGCCCTTCGGGTAGTAGGAGGTTCAGGCAAATCAGCAACAACAATCTCAACCAACCAACCGATTTGTCAGCTCTGCATGATGGCCACCTTTATCCTCAAAACAAGTGTCTGGAACTCATTTAAATTACAGGCCGAGTCAATTCCAGGGTCATGGTGCCACCAGAATGTTTGTGCCAGTTTAAAAATCCTGATCCCAACGGGGCTCAAATCTCCAACCTTTTGAAGCATATTGTTCTAAACCAACTATGCTATGGCATGCCCCAAACCTAAACATAAAACAGACAATTCACAGGACATGTACAGCCTTTGAAATAATTGATGGCGCACAGATAATTTTCAGTCTCAGAACGAAGCCACTGCGCATAATCAGAGATCAGCTATTTGGTTCACAAGTGTACAACTATTTGAGAAACTAAATCCATTCCATTTCGTTGTGTGTCGTGCAATGGAAAACAATTTTGTGTAAATAAGTAGTGCAGTAAATATTAAATTAAAAGATTCTTACCTCTCCTCACATTATTCTGTTAAGTAGATCGCGATTTCAGGCCTATAGCAGGCCCATCTTCAGTACACTGTTGTTGACCGGTGTTATGTCGCTCGGAAGAACCACTCTTCTTCTTCCCTCTGTTGGTGGACCGATGAACCTCTTGATAAGGTCAAAATTTGCGGGAACTTCGAAGTTCATAAGTTTTCCTTTGTTTTTCTGAATGTGGATCTTTTCCCAAACTGTAAGTTCCTTAGGTGTCTCTATTTGTTTAATTAGACTAGCTTTTGATTCAATTCGATGTTTTTCGTACCAAGCATGAGCAGCTACTGCTGACTTTTCCAATTCTCCATTTTTGACATTTCTAAGATGTTCCTTCACCCTTGTTTTCAAATTTCTTTTCGTTTTTCCTATATAAATTTTGTCACAATCTTTACATTTGATCTTATAAATTCCTGATTTATTTTCTTCTTCAATTTTTTCATTTTTGTTGGTTTTAATTATCCTATTAAGGCTGTATTCATTCTTAGGTGCTAATCTTATATTAAACTTTTTGAAAATTTTTTTGAAATTTGTAGTGTTTCAATGGATGGTAAGTGAATTTCTTGAATTTTATTTTTTCTGTTTGTTTTATCAGTGTGCTTATGAACTTCGAAGTTCCCGCAAATTTTGACCTTATCAAGAGGTTCATCGGTCCACCAACAGAGGGAAGAAGAAGTGGTTCTTCCGAGCGACATAACACCGGTCAACAACAGTGTACTGAAGATGGGCCTGCTATAGGCCTGAAATCGCGATCTACTTAACAGAATAATGTGAGGAGAGGTAAGAATCTTTTAATTTAATATTGAATTGAACCTCACAGTGATAATTCCTATATAAAAAAGGTTAATTTAGTGCAGTAAATACTGAAAATAAAACAAAGCAAAAGAAATGAAACAAGAGAAAGAAAATTAATTGAAATAAGGACGAGAGAAAAAAAAAGAAGCAAGATAGAAGGATCAAACATGCGACTTCACGCACGGGAAACAGAAGCTCCCTCCACTAGACCACAACCATCTCTCCTAGAAACTATCTGTATGAAGCAATGCAGTACATCATGACTTACTTGTATAATCAAATTATATATATATATATATATATATATATAATAATCAGACGCATTTTTCATTAGTAATGGAAATAAATAATTTTATTATGCCATGTGTTTTGTAAACAAAGTAATGAGATGTTACAATCGTTATTTTCTATATATATGAGCCGTTTCCTTTAATTTATTTATTTCCATATATTCCATTCGTCCACCACTGTGGTCTCGAGGTAGCATGCTGCCTTGTCACGCAGCGGGCCCGGGTTCAATCCCCGGTCGGGGCAGTTTTTCTGGGTGAGGTTTTTATCGGGGTTTTTTCTCACCTGTAAGACAAATGTCAGGAAAATTTTAAGGCCCAAACGGTCCCCAAAATCATATGGCCGTCGTCATCATCATCATCATTCTTCACCGGTGTGGAAAGCAACGGGAAGCTACCACACCTACAATTCCCTAGTAAAGCTGCAAGCATAGCATGAAAATGCTATGATTGCAGTGAAGGACCTGCCTTCGGGCAGAATTACTATGGATGGATGGATGGATGGATATTCCATTCCATAGTAATTCTGCCCAAGGGCAGGTATTTCACTGCAATCATAGCATTTTCATGCTATGCTTTGCAGCTTTACTAGGGAACTGTAGGTGTAGTAGCTTCCCGTTTCTTTCCACACCAGTGAAGAATGATAATGATAAGGATGATGATGATGGCTGCATGATTTTGAGGGACCATTGGGCCCTAAGCTTCCTGACATTTATCCTACAGGTGAGGAAACACCCTGAAAAATCTCACCCAGCAGCCTGTCCCGACCAGGAATACTTCCATATATATACATACAAATTTATTTATATAACGAAGCCTGGTAACATGTAGGCATATGAAAATTAACAAAATTATTAAATAATAGTAAATAATAAAAATAAAAAAAATATACCTGACCAGAATTTAACGTAGGCCCGCGTCGTCAGAAAAAGAGCATCTTACCAACTGCTCCACTGAAGCAAACGATACGAATGCTGCATGAAGAGAAACTTACGCCATCCGCTTTATACTCAAATGAGTCAGAACATGTAACAACGTACTGGTGTGAATCTCTCTTCAAAACTCTAACTTTGTATCATCAAGAGTTGCACCATCATTTTTTTCAAAGACTGTTCCTGTATGATAGGATAACTGGTTGTATGGTTCTGAAGTGACAAATACACTCTATTGTTTCTCTTACATTTTCTTTACTAGAGAAAGTATGTGGACACACTCTTGAGCAAAAGATTTAAATAATCTGGCAGAGCAGATAAAAATAACACATCCAAAATATTTTTAATCTTGCCTTCTTGGGTACTAATATAGTTAAATAACTGAACAAAAAGTACTGGAGAAGAATCACATTGCATAATGAACAAATAAAGTAGAACAGATATATTTTGAACATGTAGAATATCAATGATAATGTTGTAATAGATTATTTTGTTTCTAAATAGAACTACCAAAACTAATAAAAGATTATAATTTGAAAATATCAACAGAGAAAACGAAGTCCGTGGATTTTATTACAACTCAACATAAAAGAACAAAAATTGTAATTGGAGCAAACATTACTGAACAAATAACTTGTTTTAATTATCTGGGACGCATGATATTGTACCTGTAAAATTTGGATATGGAGAAGAAAGTAGGGAAATTTCAACAGATACGTGGTTCAATAAGAAGATACTTGACAAATAAGACCACAAAGGAAACTTGATTGAAATTTTATAAAACAGTAGCTGTTTCAATGTTAACATATGGGTCTGGGACTTGTCCTTTAACGATCTCATAAATTGAGACAATAGAAATGAGATTCCTGAGATCCTTTGCAGGTGTATCTTTAAGAGATCAAAAGAGAAGTCAAGATATCAGAGATGAATTACAAGTATATAATATAAATGAGAGAATATACTGAAATAAATGTAAATGGTTTGAACATATACAAAGAATACCAAATAATTGTTTATCAAAACAGATATTTTATTATAGACCTGAAGACCGAAAAAATGTAGGAAGATCAAAATGTTGTTGGAAGGATGACTTGTAACATATTGTGCAGCACAGAATGGGCCAATAGGCTCATACCTTGAATATTCATAAATATATTATTGGAAATAATATTATGAGGTTCTTCAATTATGAATGAGTCAATTCTTATTTTATAATACCTCATACTTCATGTATTTCAAACACAGAAATTGCAGTTTTCAAGAGGCTTCCCTCTTGGTTGAGTGGTAGACAAGGCCTTAAGGCCTTGGTAAAATAAAGCTATTATTATTAAAAAATAAAGCTATTATTATTTATTAAAATTCATCGGAGAACATATTGTTTAAACAACTCACCTCATAGGATTCATGCTTCCATGATATCGTGATTTCAAACATAGTCATGTTCATCGTCAGCCATAACTCGGCACCAATAAATAAATTTAGTCTGGGTAATCTTCTAAGTACCAATAAAAAAGTCAAAGTTCCAGACAGTAAGAAATCTGGAATTTATCAAATAAATTGTGAAGATTGCAATAAAGTTTATATAGGAAAAACAAAAAGGAATTTGGAAATTCGGACGAAGAACATTTCAGAAATATTAAAATTGTGAAATTGAAAAATCTGCAATTGCTGCACATAGTTTATTAGAACATCATAAAATTGGAAGAGAAGCTAAACTTTTAAAAACAAGTAGAGAAACCTTTGGAATTGACAGTTTGGGAAAAAATATACATTCAGAAAAACAAAAATAGATCAATGAATTTTGATATCCCTAACGAAATTACATTGATTTCGAAGTTCATAAATTCAACCATAGATAGCAGCACTGAAGATGGCGACAATAGAATAGTTGACGGCCGAAGAATTTCAACAGTCGGAGTTATGGCTGACGATGAACATGATTATGTTTGAAATCACGATATCATGGAAGCATGAATCCTATGAGGTGAGTTATTTAAACAATATGTTCTCCGATGATTTTTAATGATTATACCATAATGTTTACTTCCCAACATTAATTAAATATAATACCTCATAATGTTTACTTCCCAACATTAATTAAATATACTATTATTATTTATATTTAAATTAATATTGGGAAGTAAACATTATGAGGTTATATCATTAATAGTGAGTGGAGAAAATATTTTAATCGACTCACCTCATACATTTTCAAACTTCTTTGATACCGACGGTTTCAGACAATATCATGTCCTTCTTCAGTCATGGCTTCCACTGATGAAATTCCGTGATTGTTGATTTCTTTAGTGACATCACTTCTTGTGCTGCCATCTTTCGTTGGGATTATAAACTTTGTAATTAAATTTTTATCCATCAGAATATCGAAAGTCATAGATCGATATTTATTCTTCTGAGTGTATATCATTTCCCAAATTGTCAATTCCAACGGTTTATCCAATTGTTTGAAAAGTTTCGCTTCTTTTTTAATTTTATGATGTTCTAGTAAACTATGTGCAGCAATTGCTGATTTTTCAATTTCACAATTTTTAATATTTCTAAAATGTTCTTTAGTGCATGTTTCCAAATTCCTTTTTGTTTTTCCTATGTATACAATTAATTTGATAAATTCCAGATTTCTTACTTTCTGGGATGTTGATTTTTTTATTAGTATTTAGAAGTTTTTCCAGACTAAATTTATTTATTGGTGCCAAAGTAATGTTGTATTTGTCAAATATTTTTTGAAATTTCCCATGTACTATTGGATGGTAAGTAATTTTCTTGAAATTCTTCCTTTCTTTACTAACAATATGTAGGGTAGAGCATTCTTTAAGCTGTTTTATCTTTCTGAATTTCTTTAATTTGTTAGATATTATACTCTTATTAAAACCATTTAATCTGGTTATATTTAGGATATTCTCATATTCTTTCTTAAAATTTTCTCCTTTTAATGGGACCTTTATCAATCTATATTATTATTTGTTTGATTCAAACAAAAATCCAGTAGTTGATATCATGGCTGATGATGAGAGGGAAGTCTCTTGAAAACTGCAGTTCCCATGTTTGAAAAACATAAATATGAGGTAAGATAAAATAAGAATCGGCTCATTCATAATCTCACTAATAATTTAATACTTTAATTAATTTAATTTAATTTCATCAGACTTCATGCTTCTATGTATGCAAAGTATAAATAAATTGGTTTAACTACAGGAAGTTATTTTATAAAGATTTATTCTGCCAAACTTAGCAAAAGTTATTATATGCTTTAACTTGCTTTAACTCTGCTTTTCAAATTTTATAAAGTAAAGTTACTTCCCATTACTGTGGAACCAGAGGGCGATTAGAAAATTTCATTACTAACAGAGATACAAAAGATGGGTGGTAAGCAATAAATTCATTAACTCCAAGAAATTCTGGACTATTTTTTATAAAAAATATATTAATTAACCCTGAAATAAAAATATCAACTATTCCTGATCAACACCAATGGAAAAATAAATAAATAATATGGTAATAAGCAAATATTGTTAGGTCCAAGGAGAGAGGAATCAGTCTGCTTGCTGAGGTTATTCACACCAACATTTAGATTAGCCTTTCCACCTTCATAAGTCTCTAAGTTTCTCAGTATCTACCTAAAAGTAGTTTAATAATGTAAATACATCTTATGGTGACCAATGTTCTGTATTAAAAATTTAATATAAATTTCTTCTCCAGTCTTCCCTATTACTCCTTCATCTATTCTTATTTATCAGTATCCTTTAAACAAAACTTTTCCACAAAATCATGTTACTCAAAATTATTTTCTAGTTTTTTTAATATCCCACTCATGTAAAAAAGTATGAAGAAATATCAGTGTAGGGTTATTTCTACTGTGCAGTTAGCTAATTACAAGCAGACAATAATTTACAGTAATTAATTTACAATACAGTACAGATTTGAAAACATGAAACAGCTGAATATACATAGAAGCAAATTAATTCTTAGAACCTGTTACAGAAAGTTGATTCCAATCTCTAAGGACAATTTTGAAACATGCTGACATCACTACTAATCACAGGTATGCACTTTCATACAGTTGAGTGTCTTCTGCCACACTGGTCAGAACGAGTTTACTTGCAATTGTGCTAAAGATAATTGAACCATTTTGAAGGGGCTACATAAGAGCTCTTTCTGACACTAAAAACAGCTATAGTGCTTCATAGATATGTGTAAGAAGCATGGTTTTGCATATTTCCAAAAATGTATTCAGGTCTTAAGAAAAGAGTAGAGCTCATATTGGATTGATTCTTAAGGGGAAAAACAAGCACATCCTAGGCCTCCCACAAGCCACATCCCTGAGGTGGTTAGGAATGTTAAAGACCTCGTCACATGAAAGCGACTGAAAGAGCTACAGTAGTGAAGTTGGGCATCTTTCAAAAGACAGTAATTACCATAAGAAATAGAGATTTAAACATAAAGAAATGACATAAGAGCTGGGTTCATATGTTTCTATTTAAATTAATATTGGGAAGTAAACATTATGAGATTATATCATTAATAGTGAGTGGAGAACATATTTTTATCAACTCACCTCATATGATTTCAAATTTCTTTGATACCGACGGTTTCAGACAATATCATGTCCCTCTTCAGTCATGGCTTCCACTGATTTTTAATTAAATTTTCGAAACCAAAGAAATCCTAATTGTTTAATCAATTTCAAATGCAGGTAGTAAATTTCTAGTTCTAAATTTTGAAGATATGAATAATATTTGTTTTCTTCTACTTGCAAAACTTTCTTTTCAGCAATATTTTGCTGTTTACTATTATTGTTGAATTTTACTATTTTCCTGATGAATTTTGGTGCTACATTATTTCAACATCCCAGACAGTAAGAAATCTGGAATTTATCAAATAAATTGTAATGATTATAGCAAAGTATACATAGGAAAAACAAAAAAGGAATTTGGAAACACGCACTAAAGAACATTTTAGAAATATTAAAAATTGTGAAATTGAAAAATCAGCAATTGCTGCACATAGTTTGCTAGAACATAATAAAATTGAAAAAGAGGCAAAACTTTTGAAACAATTGGATAAACCGTTGGAATTGACAATTTGGGAAATGATATTTATTCAGAAGAATAAATATTGATCTACGAATTTCGATATTCCGGTGGATAAAAATTTAATTACAAAGTTTATAATCCCAACGAAAGATGGCAGCACAAGAGGTGATGTCATTAGAGAAATCAACAATCACAGAATTTCATGAGTGGAAGCCATGACTGAAGAGGGACATGATATTGTCTGAAACCGTCGGTATCAAAGAAATTTGAAACCATATGAGGTGAGTCGATAAAAATATGTTCTCCACTCACTATTAATCATATGTTTCTACTTACATGCTTTGCAGAAATGTGTATCAACAGTAGAAAAACTATGTGAATGTTATTTTGCTAGTGATAAGAGAAGTTTTTAGTGACTTTAGATGAGGCATGTGTATAGTATAACTTATTCCATTATAGGATTTTGCTACAATGGCAAATTAACCATCTGCAGAGGAAAAAAAAATTAAAATGAATTAGATAAATTTAAAAAAATAAAGATAACTCTGTCTACTACTAAGACAATGCCCTATCACCAATTTATTTCAATGAGATCCTTTCCTTCTATGGTAGAGATGTAAACAATGTCTATCCATCGGAATAAATCTTCAAGTCATACCTCTAATTTAACATGGCAGTTCTTGGAGGAAATGGAGCAAATGGAGCAGAAAAATTTAATATATCCAGTGTGATGCAGTCATATTCCTGTTAAGTCACCCAACACTGTCCCCATGAGTTTTTGTTGCGATTTGATCTTCTAAAAAGAGCACTTGGAAGTAGGAGGCCATGTTCTATTGAAGAGCTATGGAAAGCCATTATCTACATCAATGCTATACCTAATGCATTTCTGCAGTAGAAACTCCACTGCAAAGTGGCAGGATTAAAGGTTGTCAAATAGAACAGGACTGCTGGTAGAGATGCAGGTTTTCACAAGCCAGGTTTGTAACACGGTTGTCCCGAGAGACCAGAATCAACCCTCTGTATAACCAGCTTTTAGATGATGACTGATGACTGATAAAAAATATACAAGACTTTCATTATTATGTATTTCTACTTAAGTGTTTTGCAACTCACTGACTGAGCATGCTTGCACCTCAACTTTGTATCTTATGTGTATTAAAGAAATAAAAATAAAAATGTAGTATCTCAGATAAACAAGTCAATGAATCAAGTAAATAACACTGATTGATTGTTAGGTCTCCAGTTATGCTGACATCAGATGTGATTTATTAAAATATGGGACATATTTAATTAATTTTCTCTTCTGTAAAATTGTACACTTTTACATGATTTAAAAAAGGAAATAAAATCCCCAGTGCACAAATGCAATGAGCAAATTCATAATTACAATAAAATTTACTAACAAAAAATATTTTTATAGTCAAATAACTGTCTAACCATCTTCACAAATTTATACTATCAACACTTTTAAAAATCAAATTAAAGCACCGTTGAGGTTATGTAATAAGATGTTATATATAATTTAATATTTAACATACAATTTATACTACTTAAACATTCAAGGACTGGATAGCATGTTTGGGTGAGACATAATGAAAGTCTTGTAGAAAGCCATATACCAAATCAAACTTTTTAAACAAATGACATTAAACATATTAAGAAAGACTGTATTTATAAAGTTAAAATAATAATTGTGCTTGTAATTATATACAGTGCAATATGTTACTAATTCAGTGAAAAGAGTGTAGGCTTACTATAAAATATCCATAAATTGCAGTTGGAGATAAAAGATTACTATTTCAGCATCACTGCTTCTAAGTTAAAAAGTAGTGCTTGAACATTCCAAAGTGAGGCTTTTTGGTCCTTTTCTTCAATTCTATCAATGGAACATTAACAGTGAAAGGTTTCACAGGATTCCCAAACTGTATACATTCAAAGATTTTAATATTTTGTGTAATAATGTTTACAAGGTATTTAAACTATCAAATATTAAACTATGTTCCATATATCTCTGAGTTTTTTAAACTTGCAGTAAGAGAGACCTTCAAGTACAGCATTTAACAAAGAAAGGATGAACAAGAACAATCTATTATCAGATACCAGTGTATTCATTAGAGACAAAATCAGGTACTGAATTACTATTATTACTAATATCAAAGTAATGTTTGATTGTCTTATAAGTAAGACAAATGTTGAAAAATTCAAACTATGTATCTCTTCTTGCCAAGGTCTTCAGAATCATGAAAACCACTTATTAAAGCTAACAATTTTCGCTCTTAGTAGATGAATGAGACCACTACTTTATACAATGACAGTAATTTTATATTAACAATTAATTTATAAGGCTTTCAGCTATAGTATACCGTAAATAAAATAGAACAATAATAATAGAGGATTAATGATGTGGCAGGGAACATTATGATTTACCCTTTGCTACTTTTCTAGGAAAATATGGAGTGTCTCAAATTAATGTACACGCTCTTCAAAACATTATACCTCAGCAAACAAATCAGATAAACACTTTATACTTTAGAAGCAATGAAAGGTGCTTTTGTTTGTTTAAAGAAATATATCAGAGATACAATTAATATTTAATCATATAGGTGGGTTCTGAAATATTATAAGAAAACTGAGAATACCACAAAGGTTTAATGACACTGGAGAGTTCTATATTTAATATTTGTAGGAAAAACACTATGAGGTTTCTTTCAATTATTACGAGTTAGTTATTTTGACTCACCTCATATTTTTTAATATTCTGTAGACTATAGTTTTGTCGCATCTATGCAACATTGCCGATGCATTTTAACTGTTGTGTTTGCGGTTGTAATTTCTATTCTCCCTGTTGGCTGACCGATGAACTTCCAACAATGGCACCTCATTGTTCACAACATTACAAAAGAAAAAAATGGAAATTTTGGAAAAAAGACAGATGTTGAGAGCAGAGAAGAATATTTGAAATTAAACAAATTATGCATTGATCAAATGTTCTTCACTTACAGAGGAAAACATTACAGACAAAGAACAGGACTTGCAATGGGAAACCCACCATCACCATTTTTGGCAAATATGATTATGGGAAACTTCGAATGTCAGATAATCAAAGTATACCCTTTGATTTTTAAATTTTGGAGTAGATATGTGGACGATATTATAGCAATAGTCAAACAAAAACGCTTAGAAGATGCTGATAAATTTTTAAATACTAGTGGTTGCCAAGCACTCGAAATTCGTCCACAATTCATTAAATTTTTAAGTTTGTCCCAAATACGGAATTATGCATTAATTTTCTATTTATTTTAAAAATACAAATGATAGGAAATATGTGGTATAGCTTGGCTATGCCATATTTAAAAAGTAATAACGCATTATTTGACATTTTTATATTCTCAGGAATATATATCCCTTTTTCTTGTCTCTCACTCCGACCCGTCAATGTTCTATGTCGAGGCATAATGGAAGTAGGTGCAAATATACAAATATAAAACAAATATGTAATGAAATTACTGAAACAAAGGTTAGACAGGGTTTAATTTAAATTTAAATAATAAAATGTACTTACTTTTTTAAATCACTAATAATAAATACGCGAGAGTAAGTCAATTCACATTGCTGCTGCACAATTTGCTTTTTACAACAATGCACTTTCAATATGAACATAAACAATGAATGAGTACACAAATTAATGAGTAATAAACATAAATTCCTTAGATAAATATTTAATTTAATTTATTTGTAACACATATTATACATAAATTTTATTTTTCTGCACTCCTTCTCTACATGAACTTTAATTATGCCAAATATCACACCCCTCCATGCGCACATTGTGCTTAAAAAGGGATACAAAGTTTTTTCTTCATGTATTAATATATAGATTCATAATAAAACAAATTTACTATGGGAAAATAACTAACAAATACCATTTTTAGGCCTTAAATTGAAGGGAAATGAAGAAAATAATAGATATAATTTGGATTAAATTATGTAGTTAGGAAATAACTAACAGCTCTAGAAATGGAGTATATGCAGAAGTGCCAGAAAGTCAAAATTAGAACATGTCACAAATAAGGAAATTAGAAACATAATGGAAGCAGAAGAAAGCATAATTGAAAGAATTGAGGAAAAGGAATTAAAGTGGTTTGGACATGTTTTAAGAATGGAAGATGAGCGACGGCCGAAGCAACTATATCAATGGCATCCGACCAGAAAGAAGAAAAGAGGGAGACCAAAGTTAACATGGAAGGAAAACATGAAGACAGTAATGCAAGCAAGAGGGCTTAGCATTGAAGATGCCCAAGATCGTAGGCTTTGGAGATTTGGCACAGGAAGACAGCAGCAGCTGTAAAAACCTGAAGATAGATAGATTAGATAGGTAGGAAATAACACTATGAGGTTTATTTTAATTAATTTGAGTTGTATTTTGACTCACCTCATATTTCTTGATTTTTATGCAGGCTTAAGTTTCGTCACTGCCTTTGTGACATTTTCGATGCAACACCACGATCACAACTGCCGTCTGCTGCGTTGTCTATCTTGTAGATAGAAGTCAATTTAGAAGATAGACAACCACAGGACGACAGTTGTGATCGTGGTGTTGCATCAAAAATGTCACAAAGGCAGTAATGAAACTTAAGTCTGCATAAAAATCAAGAAATATGAGGTGAGTCAAAATACAACTCAAATTAAATAGAATTTGGAATTTACAGGAAAAAAACACACACTGATATAATAAAGCAACAGGATTCAACCATACTGCACATAAACAGGCAGTCTTTAATAGTTTAACATACAGACTTGTGAATGTTCCCATGAGCAGAGAATATTTTAATACAGAGAAAAAACACATATTAAAAATAGCAAGAGAGAATGGTTTTCAGGAAAAGATGATTCATAAGAAAATAAATAAATTCAAAAAACAAAAAGTGATAAATGAAAGTGCTCTTCAGATAGATAAAGAAATTTATAAAAAATTCAGGAAATTTACATATCATCCTTTGGTTTTTAATAAATTTCAAAAAATTTTCAGCAAATTTAACATTAAATTAGCATTGAAAAATTATGTTTGAATAAGTTAATTGAAACTAACAAAAATGAACAGATTGATGATGGCAACAAATCATGGATTCATCAATTTGCTTATAAACATTGTGAAAAAAATATACATAGGAAAAAAAAAAAAAAAGGAACTTGAATACAAGATTGAAAGAGTATCTTAGAAATGTTAAAAATGGTGATCTGCATGGTCAGAAAAAACACTGAATCAAAACAAAGGTCAAATTACTGAAACAGATAAATCTAAGGAACTCACAATTTGGGAGAAAATTTAAATCCACAAGAATAAGGAGAAAACTATGAGTTTTGAAATTCCTGGGGAAGAGAGAAAAAAAAATCTATTTGGAAGTTTATCAGTCGGCCAACAGAGGGAGAAGAAATCAACCTACAAGATGACAACTGCAAACACAACAGTTAGAATGCATCGACAATGTAACATAGATGTGACAAAACTATAGTCTGCAGAATATAAAAAAAAACATAACTCATTGCAGAGTTCTATTTATAACACAACAATTATCAACAACTTCACCACTAACCTCTAACTTTGGTAAGCTTTAATGAACAAAATGTATGCTACAAAATCACAAACTGAAGGATTTAAGAGAGTAAAATGAACAAACAATAAATACTATTTCATTAGCAATAATAAAGTCGGTATGTCAAAGTATCCTACATCACTATTGGGATCAATATGGCTTATTATGAACATGTAAGGGCTTAAGGGAAATCTCTGATTTTATTACTGAGGTATAGTGTTTCAAATAGTATAAATGTTGTTTTGAGACACACTATAGAGATTACAATGTGAATGTCAGAAACTATTTTTCATAGTCAGCTAATGTTCTTTTTAATAATTAATTTTCATTATTAAGCATTTGTTGACGTATTATATAGGAAGTAAAAATTAATTGTAAAACATATCACAAATGTTTTAATAAGGATTATCATATGATCTCACAGAATAAAATATTTAAAAAATATATATTCTTATTTAAAAATGTTATATATTTTTCAATACATTCTCCTTTCAATATAAATATCTTGCCTACCTCAGATGATTCACTCTGGTCTATCAATGAAACTATTAATTTTCTAGCAAAAAATAAACAATTTAAAAGGATTCTGCAACGGCACTCTCGCCAGAGCTCAGCTTCGCCTGAACAATGGCCTGCTGATCCATGACACTGCTTCAATCACTCGCCTGCCTGTAAAAAAAAATATTGACAAGATATTAATAATGAGTAAAATGTCTTAATCAATTATTAAAGTAGGAATGACACAATGGTTTGAAACAAATGTTGGAGTTGAACAAGGGAGTGTGTTATAGCCTCTTTTGTTCCAATACCATAATGAATAAAATTACAAATAAAGTTCTAGGGGAAGGCAAAAAACCAGTCATGAAAACCTTCATCTTCGCAGACAATGTAATTATATGGGATAATTAAATTATACCATAAAACACAGACTTGAACGTTGGAAAACAGTTTCAGAAGAATATGGTTTAAAAATAAATATCTAGAAAACAGCAGTCATGAAAATATGTAGAAACCAGAACAATGATTGGGATATTAGTTATCAGGCATATATCTACAAAAGTGGAAAAAAATTATATATTTAGGAACAGTGACAAATACAAATGGGAAAATACACACTGAAATCAGTAAAATAATAGAGAAAAGTTTAAAAGTCTATAATCTAACAATTAATCTGGAATAAAGATATACCTAACAAGAGTAAAATGGCAATGTATAAAACTTATTTCAAACCAGTTCTAATATATGCAGCTGAGACTTGGACATATACAAAGGAGGACTTGAGCAGAATCCGAGCTACAGAAATTAAATTCTTACGTGGAATGGTACATAAAAAAGGAGAGATAGAATAAGGAATGACAAAATCAGAGTGTAGAACAATAGACATAGAAAAAAGTAGACTAAAATGGTTTGGACATTTAAAAAGAATGGAAAAGGAAAGACTACCACAAAGACTGTTAAATCTCAAGATACAAAGAAAACAACCACGAGGTAGACCATGAGAAAGATGGATTAACCAAGTGAAGAAAAATCTACAAGAGAGAGGATACGACTGGGAAAAACTAAAAAGAAGCGAAGCATGGGAAGATAGAGATGGTTGGAGGCATATTTGGAATTGACCTTCTGAAAGGAGGACACAATAAGAGGAAGATGATGATGATGAAGGTAATAAAATATTGATCTCACAGTTTGTGAATCAACTTTAACAGGTTGTTGATCTGCCAGATGAATGAGATGATTACAATGAGGTAGAATGAATAATAATAATAATAATAATAATAATAATAATAATAATAATAACAATAATAATAATAATAATAACAATAATAATAATCATAATCATTATCACAATAATAATAGTAACAGTAGTAATAATTTTTTTAACTGGCACAGTTAAGGCTATAAGGTCATCTCTTTCACTCAACCAGTAAAAAATTATTATATACCAGTACAGAAAAAATACTTAAGATCATAACATAAAATATATAATTATAAGCAGTGGTATAGTTGGGGAACAAAGGAAGACAATGTCCTACCAATTATTTGGAATAGATTTCTTATGTCTATTGCCTTATAATTTAATATAATAATATTGCCAGAACCATTCTTACATGTTACTTTTTTGTAAAAAGTCTTTAAAAATCATTCTTTATACAGTATATGAGGCATTGCGGATATTAGGGGCAAATATCTCAGAGAACCACTATAGTTTAAATACGAGTAAGTAAGTCGAGTTTGCCCTTAATATCTGCAATGCCTCATATAGCTTCTTTATGGTAGCTTTTATGAAGATAAATCCCCAATATTGTCTTTCCAACTAAAGCATTAATTGCAAGTAAACTGAAATTAAATATTAATAGGTATAAGAAATGTATTTTTTCATAAGACTATGAATATTGCCAACTTAAGATGCTGATGGAAATAATACAGTATTTTATCTCACATAGAATCAATGTATGAGTCTACCTTTATTTTCTATTCAAGAAAAAATTTAAATATATTTAAATATAATACAATATTTACAAAGACTCTTTAAAAATTAAGAAAAAAATGTTACATCTGTCCTCATTATAACAGGAAGCATGTATTATTCTCAAATTCAGCCAGGTGTAACTGTTGAATTCACCAGATAGCACAAGGAAATGCTATTAGCTAGAAATGACAGGATGAAACAAAAATTCCTCAAGGTTTTACATGAATTAGATTTTCTGCTCTGCTGCTCATGACTTGAGTTCCAATTACATCATTCACAGATCAAAGATTCTCTTCACTCTTAAACCTTCTTTTATCTGACGTATTAGCAAGTTTTATTTATTTTTCATTCATGTCATTGACTCACAATATGAATAAAGAGTTTGTAGAAATTTATCTTGAATCTAAATAAAGGCAGTGAATTGGAAACTGGCTGAAGCTAAAGTATAACACAAGTGTATCAGACTTACAAAAATCTTAAAATTTAAGAATTACATAACAATATTTAATACAAAATTAAATACTTTGACATATTTAAATTGGGGTAGCTGGTTAACAGAATATGTTACAAATCAGAAAGTGCAGAGTAAGAGTCCTGTTGGGATTCAAGATTTTTAAACAGGCCTAATCTTCTGGTGACTATGGCCCTGGAATTTAATCAGCCTATAATTGAAATGAGAACAAGATGCTATTAACCTTAACTTCACTACCCCAAGAGTCTCCTAAAACAATCATGATGCCAGGATATGACCTATAGAGGAATACTGCCTTATATTTTTAATTTTGCAACTCACTGAATGAAAATATAAAGATTGTAACTGATTAGTGAAGCATTTAAGTAACTATTACGGTTTTTATAGCAATTGTTTAATTAGAGCATTAAATTACTTTCTAATATGTTTTAAGTTTTTACTTTAAATTAAACTAATGAACCACAACCAAACCCCAGTAAATCTCTTTACACTCAAAAGACACAAATTTGTTATGTAATATCAATTTCTTTTCACAATTATAATTCAATAACATGAAAGCGTCTTTTGTCAAGTAATGTGTATCATATAATAGATTCTATTAGCATGACATTAACTCAAGTTCTAACTTTAAGCAAATTAGCTAGTTATTCAATACAGAGAAGAGCATTGGCTTGTTACATACAATTTTGCTAATAAAAATAATACCGTCATGGATGGAAATTCTTTAATTTCACTTCACAAATGTTTAACAAAATTTCCAGATTTCCTTTATTACTATCTCACTACTTGACTTTAAACACACAAATAATTTTCTGCTAAGAGTCTATTACAAACACAGTAATTTTATAATCCAGTTCTTAACATTCGCTGAAGGTTGGACCTAACATATTTACTTGTTTGTAATGGTTATCTCGCCCTTCCACACTTTCACGGTTAACTACCAGATCACAACTGGTCAATCAGACCCTCTTACCTAGGGTAGGAATAACGTGGAATCCTAGTCTAGGCTCTTCTTGAGGGAAGACTCAATAACCTAGTTTCCATAATGGAGATATAGACAAATGTGGAAATTTCTCCCGACTCATAATTTGTGAGTAACCAGCTCATAAATCTCCCTTTACATAAAAGGAAGAGACCCATTTCTTGTCGCCACCCACAAAATTCAAAAGCCAGACCAACAATGTGTCACAATGCTGATAGTCCCAATCACCTCGTCTATACACCACTAGTTAATGCAGATGAACCACCATCACCATTGCTCTAAGCTGACATTGAATCCTGTAGACCATAACATTGATCCTCTTCACCATTCAGTATGGGCCATCCCAGGAACACTGCAGCTTCGGTGATCTTCCTCTTATCGGGTGGTACAACCACACCAAGTTCCTCGATGAATCCATCAGAGTTGCTTTGTCGGTCTTAGGGCTCCTTCCTCTGTGTCTGGGTCTGGCAACATGCAATTCACCTCAAGGATTTCTTCTGGCCTCCAAGCAGCACGTCTCATAAGGGTTGTCTTCTCATCTGCACCATAAACAATGTCTCCAATCCAGATGGAATTAATTGCCTCTTTCTTCTTTATAGTGAGTCTACATATTTCTGGTCTTTGACCTGCATCATTGAGCAGCACTTCATCTTCCCCAAAGCATAACATCCGTCAACCAATGTCTACTCTAGCATCATACACCCTTATGGTATCCAGTGATGTCCTCAAAACGTCCGGCAACAAACACCCACCATTGTAGCTTGCCCCATATATGACCAACTCCAAGAGAACCTCCTTCTCAACTGAAACGATATCCCCAACATGGTGCAAACCTCGAACTTCAGCAATGGCGTCCTCTTGATTAACCCTTCAGCTACTTCGGGTTGTATGATGGTTAGTTTCCTGTATCAATGAGCACTCGGCAGGGCCATCCACTGATCTACCCATTGGCAATGAGTCCATCGTCATTTCTGTCATTTTTGGCATTTAGCACAAAGCTGACAGATAATGATGACAATGATGCAAGTGGCCCTCTCTTCTTATCTGTCAATCGTTGCTTTCTTTGCTTGCAGGCCTAGGATTGCAATCCCGCATTAGATGTCCAATTCTCCCAAACAATTAAAGTAGGCCAATGTTCCTTATCTTCGATGCTGGTCTGGTGATGATGACGTTGGTATTCCCTTGTAATTCCGGTCCATTTCTCTTTTTCCATTGCAGACCTACAGTCACAGTCCTGCACTAAGTGCCCAGTCTCTACACAGTTCCATGAGGCTGGTCTTCTGTAGACATAATGCTTGACTGGTGGTGAGCATCACCCCTCGACTGACATTGACTGTGGTCAACTGTCACACATGAGACAGCGTAAGCTGGTCTAGATAATGTGAAGTTTCCTTGGCCACCTCCGGTCTTTAAGCACCATTTAAGACATCATTGACGGTGTGATGTTCCACCAGCAGCAGGTTGTTTAACCACAAGTTCCCTTAGGTGAAGCAGTGCTTTTTGAAATTAGTGAAGTTCTTGTAGGCAAGGCCAACATTATTCTCACTTACATCAAACTACCAAATATAGCATAACAATGACTTCTTCTTCTTCCGAATGCAGTAATGGGTGATGATGCCCGTTTTGTGACTACAAAAACTGATCTTTCCATCGGTTGAAGGGTCTTCTGATAATAAACTATAACGCCTGTCTTGTCATTTTATATGATGAGAAAATGCGCTCTGCATCACATTATGTTATGCAAGTGCACTTCAGCCAAAATTCGACAGATTGGCATCATGTAACATATCCAAGTGCCCATAGTGGATGGACTTCGGAAGAAAAAATGATGCAGCTGATTGTCCCTCTCCTAGGACCAGCCACTAAGATTCTATGCAGCATTCTATCAAGCAGCATACCTCATAGAGGCCCTGGAAAATAATTACGGCCATCATAATCTCAACACCACTTGTTGGGCAAAACTAAAGGCTCGTTTGAGCATGCTGGGGAATCCCTTCAAGAATACACCATAAAAATAGAACAGCTAGTTAGACTGCCAGCAAAATGAGAGATGGCACGACATATGTGTGTAAAGTGGCAATATAAACACTGGATTATATTCAGTGGTGTGTGAATATACAACATAGAAAGAGAAATCTTTCGAAAACATGTGTTGTTCAATTCAGGCGGTCACTGTCCCTTAGAAATTGGTGAAATAATGAATAAAAAAACAAAAAACTTCAAGTTATATAATTTAGTTCTCTTTTGTAGTTTGATTTGTTTAATGGTAGCTTTAACATTCTGTTTATTAGGCTGATAAAGGTACTCATTTTCTGTTGTATGTGGTGAATTAAACAAAATGCACAACAAAATTCATTTCACACAAGAAACTGAAAATAATAACTCCATAAACTATCTAGACTTAACAGTTTCCAAAAATTTTACTAACAATAGTCTAGACATATTACACATCCAAGTTAACTGTTCACGGGTGGAGGGGAAGAGTTTTAGCGCTAGTGTCGCCGATCTACTGAATCTGTGGAAGGGATGTAGGAGAAAACTGTATATCCGATCACGTATTGAAATTTTTCAACTTTAAATGTTGGAGGAGAATCTCTAAACACGTGCAAAAGTTCTTAACAGGGTTGTCAAATTAGTCATTTAAGCACGGAACGCTCAAGCGGTCGGAGCATTTAAAATCACTGTATTTGTCGTCTCTCCATTACCAGCCTCACAGTGGTAACATGTAATGAGAAGGGCAAGGAAGGGACAGCTCATTCCTAGACGTAACCCCAAAAGTAACAGGGTTGTCAAGTTAGTCATTCTGCCACTGACCGCGCAGAACGACGGACCATTAAAATACATAGTATTTGTCAGCTCTCTACCTGCCAATCAAACAACATAATACAAAGGTCAGGAAGTGGCAACATAGTAAAGGAATAAAAAAGAGAAAGACAGTTTGTTAGTTAACATATTTTCCGCCTGCACAAAACACTTGGATGGGTAATATGCATATACAGAAAACCAACAAGCAACACAATAGCTATACACCAAAAATCAAGACCCCCTTAGGACACAAAATGAGTACCTTTACCAGCCTAATAAACAGAATGTTAAAGCTACCATTAAACAAATTAAACTACAAAAAGAACTAAATGATATAAAATCCCTAGCACATAATAAGAGAATGGATTTGTATGTGATAACTGATAAGTATGGATATTTTTTAATCCAAAGAAAATGACTCGTTTAAGTTTTATAAATATATCTCAAAATAATTCATCGGTGATTTTTGTGGAATCTAGTAATATTACCATCATATTACACATGTTAATAATTTTGCATTAGAAAATAGATAATGTTCCATTTACATTGTACTAACATATGTTGCAATCCTAATCTTTAGTACATAAAAGTTCCTTCCCTACTGATGACATCGCATATTTATGAATCTCTGTACAGTAAGTCAATATCTTACTGATAATATAACTACAGATACAATGGAATTATGAATGTACAATGCATGTATGTTACAGTACATTCCTCTGAAGTTCTCAACCAGAGCTGTTTCCTGTAACCTCTCACAAAATACAAAAGCAAGGTCATATAATTATTTACATTATAAGAAAAAAAAATTAATATGTAGTGAAACAAACATAAAATGTTAATACAATTAAAATATATATATATATATATATATATATATAAAATGTTTAACATGGGACATACAGCTCAGTTGGCAAGGCAAGGGGGGGGGCAAAATTCAATATTGAACAGTAAAGGGTTTGACATTTATCATTTACTAGTGTCCAGAAAGAACCAGTAGTCTACACAACCTCTTATAAAATGAATACCATAACACTACCTTGTGCCTTTGAGAATTCCAATCCATTGCAGATTTCTCAATTGCTTCATTGCCTTTATTTAATGTGCAACAAATAGTTAAAATATTATTATAATTATTAGTAAAATAAATTATAATTACACAAAATGGGGATTCACATATCGAACTGTCAACTACATCAAATGATCGAAAAGAAAATGAAGCCGTACTACAATGACTTAATATAATACGAGTACAGGAAATTTCTGGATATTAACAGAACTGGAAGAAGCTAATTATAAGAATGAATTTGCCCAGATTCCAAAGATAATAGAGATATAACTAGGATGTACCATGAAAGACATAAAAATTCCTCTTTCAAGCCGAATTAATTATTATTCTAGAACTATACATGATAGGATGATGATTGAATAATACAGTATCATATTTGAAGAGAAAAATTTTATGCTCTCAGACTGGGGCTCGAACCTGAGACATTTGGCTTTCCAGGCCAATGCTCCCAAGTTCGAGCCCTGGTAAAATTTTTCTCTTCAAATATGATTTATCCATCATTGAGATGTATGAAATGATTAATAAAAACATTGATAATATAGTAGCTCTCTCTTTAAAAACTTAAAAATTCTAACTTAGGAAAGAAGGGCCAACACATTTTGCTCAGAGACCTATTATTTCAGGCTTGAGGTTCATTACATCTACAATACAGAACCCATGGCTTTGCTTCACTTCCTGAAGAGACAAATTTTATGCCCTGAAAACAAAATCCAATGAGCCTGGGCTGGTTTGAACCCACAAACTTCAAATCTAGAGGACAAGCATAGTAATCACTACACTACAAATGATACATTAAATGGAATAAAATGAATACATATACTTACTTACTTACTCACTGGCACTATCAAACCCATAGGTTCATGGCCGCGAGGACATAAGCTCTCCATACATCCCTATCCTGAGCTAATGCCTTCCAATCATTCCCTGTATAATCTACTTCCCTCAAATCATAGTTAATGTTGTTCTCCTGCCTCATTCTTGGTCTACCAACTGGGCATTTACCCTCTGGCTTTCCTACAAGAAGCTTCCATGCACGTCTTTCATTCCCCATATGCACAACATGTCCTGCCCAATGCAGTCTACGAGACTTAATTGTTCTTATTATATCTGGCTTCCTATTAAGATCATGTAGTTCATTGTTATGTAGACTTCTCCATTCACCTGTCTGTTCATCTCTCTTTAGTCCAAAAATGTTCCTTAGAACTTTATTCTCAAATACTCATAATCTGATTTCCTCCCTTAAAGTTTCGCACCCATATAATATATATGGAAAATAAATTATAGTTAAAAGGTATAATATAGGTGAATGACAAATTCTTAACACACTACACAGTAGTGATGCAGACATTGTATTTTGCAGTGAATTTTAACCTATTACTTATAAATTAAACATAGGCTCAATTCTGGAAATGCATGCTATTATGCATTACAGAGACTCTTGACTTCCCAACTCCTTTCAAAAAAACATAAACTGAAAATGTATAAAAATATGATTCTACCAGTTATATTATATGGATGCGAAACATGGACTCTTACTTTTAGGGAGGAAAGGAGATTACGAGTATTTGAGAATAAAGTTCTTAGGAAAATTTTGGGACCAAAGAGAGATGAACAGACAGGTGAATGGAGAAGACTGCATAACAGTGAATTACATGGTCTTTATAGGAAGCCAGATATAATGAGAACAGTTAAGTCTCATAGACTGTGTTGGGCACGACATGTGGCACAAATGGGGAATGAAAGACGTGCATGGAAGCTTCTTGTAGGAAAACCAGAAGGAAAACACCCAGTTGGTAGACCAAGAATGAGGTGGGAGAATAACATTCACTACGATTTGAGGGAAGTAGATTATACAGGGGATGATTGGAAAACATTGGCTCAGGATAGGGATGTATGGAGAGCTTATGTCTGCGCGGCCATGACCCTATGGGTTCGATAGGCCAATGAGTAGTTAGTTATTTAAAAATTAAAAACAAATTACCCTAATTTGTGCAAATAAAATTTATAAGCCATGACACAATAGATTAGTTATACCATATAACTACAGATCCGTGAAAGTGGTTTTATTTTTAGGGAAAATTTGTTTTAAAATTTCAAGATTTCGATGATATTGGGAATTTGGCGGGTTTATTCTAAAAAATGTAAATTTGAGTCTTTTTAATCCTAGTTTAGTATATTAGACCCAATAGAATGATATATCCAATAGTTTCAGGTCAACTTTTAGCTTGACAAAAAGAATGGGCCGACTCTTGATCTCGAATATTTCAAGTTCTATCATGCGATTTTCTCGAGTAAACTAATTGCACAGTAGTGCTGCAATACGTTTTCCTTCTTCCCTCTAAGAGTATTCTTTCTAAATGCAACAAAGCAGCGAAAGCGTAGCTCAGTATACAAGAGGTCGCAGGTTCGATTCCTGGTGAGGTTAATTTTTTTAATTGTTAAAGTCCTTTCCATTTTATTCTGTATATTCATTCTTAAAGAAAAAACGTACTAACTATTTGGAAATATTAATATTATTATTTACTTATTTATAAACAGGTTTACAGTGTAATAAAAAAAAACATCTTCTGATGCCCAAAGCTTTTTAAATTTGTATCTTCTTTCTCCATTCTTCTCATTCCAATTTTTCCAGACCTAGCTCCCTCATACCTCTTCTTACATCATCCATCCATTTAAATCTGGTCCACCTCTCTTTCCTTTTTCAGGTGGAATCCATTCCAAAGCTTGTCTGGGTAATGTTTTCTCTGGCATCCATATATATGACAATACCATTCTAGTTGTCTGTATCTCACAAAATCTAAAATTGAATTTTGGACTTTCATTTGTTGTGTGATGATTGTATTTCTGATTTTTTTCCAATTTAGAATGTCTAGTTGAGCGTCTAGAACAATCCATTTCGGTAGACATAAGCTTTAAACTCAAAATTTTATTCAGATGCCAAGTTTCTGCATCGCATGTTAGCGTGCTTCGAATTAAGGTTTTATAAATTTCTAATTTGGTATCTATTCTTATGTTCTTATCCCACAAAACTCCATTTAACAATGTTATTACCGATCTGCCTTTTTGAATTCTATATTTTATGTCATTTTCTTGGGGACATTTTGAGTTAATTTTGATCCCCAGGTAATTACATTCTTCACATCAATTGATACATCCCATTATCATCATTATTATTATTATTATTATTATTATTATTATAGATGACATAATAATAATTATTATTATTATTATTTTTTTTATTATTGTCCATCATCTATGAGCTCTTATTATGATGGACTTGACATATATAAACTAAATATTTTAATTGAAGGTTGAAACTTTTTCCTCACTAATACGTAATAAATAAACAAACACATAAATATATGAAGCTATATTATATTTTATTACATAAATTTATAGCATTATTATTAAAACGTGGTACTGCACGCACAATTAAATTTATACCGGTAGCTAAATAGTGTTACAGAGGCAGGAATATTACTTAAAATAATGTTAAGTGAACGTAGATTATGTGGCAGGAATTAAATAATATAGGATGTATTTTGCGAAAATACAAATGAATAAAAAAAATTGTCGGAGGATTTGAACCCTGGCTTTCACATACATTCCATCTTGTTGTAAGTAGTTTAACCATCTACGCTATTCGAACGTTTGATACTAGTTTCCGTGTTTACTTTTACACTATGAACAAGAGTTGAACTTTATTTAAAATGTCGCAATTTGAGTAATATTACATTTGTCCAACACTCTTAAATATCTAGAAACATGTCTCCTTCACTGTTCTTTAACTATTTAAGACCATTAAAACCAAATACAGCGTACTTAAAACATTTAACAGTGTGTTACCTCGTGAACCTCAGCTATGGATTTTCGGGTATGCGCAGTGGGCCATAACTAGAACTCTGCTTTTTGAAGCAGCTCATTCTTTTTGTCGCTAAGTGTAAAATTATGTTATTGATATGTAATCCAATAGAAAAAAATGTGTTAATGTAATTAAATTCTGTTTTAATTAAATTGGGAATAATATTTTTCAATATGATATAATTACTCACAGTCCATTGTTGGCTTATTCAAATTTGGCAGTGCTTGCATTATTGTCAGGTTACTGCTTATACTTAAAGAATATTTTCTTCAGATTTGAACATACCCATGGGCGTAGCCAGCATTGGATTAAGGGGGATGGAAATTTTTTTTCGACTGTATACCTTCCAAGTACAAAAGAATAAATCAAAAATACAAAATACTACCTTCATTTTTTAAACTAACCTCAATATATTTCGGATAAAAACTGCAGCACTACTGAAGAGGAAATATGAAGGATAATGGTGAAATAATTGCAAAATTTTTAGGCTTTGGCAAATTGAAATTTTTGTCAATATTACTTCTTAATTGTCCAACACTGTGCTGCCTTGTCACGCAGCGGGCCCAGGTTTGATTCCTGGTCGGGACAGGTTCCTGGGTGAGATTTTTTTGGGGTTTTTCCTCACCTGTTAGATAAATGTCAGGAAGCTTAGGGCCCAACAGTCCCCAAAAATCATCTGGCCATCATCATCATCATCCTTCACCTGTGTGGAAAGCAACAGGAAACTACCACACCCATAATTCCCTAGAAAAGCTGCAAAGCATAGCATGAAAATGCTATGATTACAGTAAAAGACCTGCCTTCGGGCAGAACTACTATGGATGGATAACTTCTTAATTTGTATACTTACTTGTATTGGAACTATTAGCTATATTTTAGCTACTAATAAAGTACAACTACACACACAGTTCGACTTGCCTTTTCATTTGAGAACATATTTTAAGTACGTTTTGTTTGTATTTTTTAATAAGTTTTTTTATGCAGACTGAGCATACACAGGCTATTAAGGTGATTTTCTGTCATTGTAGAATGGCACCATGTCTTCACTCATCTTAGGGTGCTAAAAGTGTGTCCAAATCGATGTCGTAATGCATGGTAAAGACAGGCATATTACAATTGTTTTTTGATGGATGGGAAAAAATTGCACTCGTCTACGATGCTAACAAAATCACCTTCTTTATCCTTGTCACTTCATTTCATCCACATACGGTGCCATAGTTCAATTGTGGTGGACAAACTCTTGATTTTATAATACTCTGAAATTTTTCTCGCCGTTGCTTGGGCATCTTTCAGAGATGTTTTTAGGTTCTTAGGGTGCAGCATTTTAAGTTCAAATGAAGAACCCTGTTGTTCTCCAAATCTGTCTGACAAAGCTGTATGAAGAGAATAAAGTAGAGATTTAAGATGGCCAACTTAGAGTAAAACTTCGGGATTACATTATGAATTAGCTCCATGTGTCTGCTTATCACATATTCTTGGAGGTGTGATTTCTACACCTAACTCAGAAGCAATAGTCTCCATCTCTTTCATGATGCCTTTGGAGATCTCGTAACCTCCTATGCAATGATCTATTACCATGCTTTTAAAATGCTTTCATCATGGGCCATGCATTTAATTAAATCTATAGCCACGACTTCCAGCGAATTAACAACAGGTTCCAAATAACTAGAATATTTTTATATCAGGCACAAACAAAATATGAAAATACTTCTACCTGCAGCAGCATGCAACTGATCACCTTTTTTTTCAGTTTGATGCATTTCTTTCTACAGCAATCAATTTCAGGCCATTCATGAATTTCAAAAAGTGTTTCTTAAATATCCCAATAATTATATATTTTGCGACCAACATGTATTGCAGAGCATGGGAATGCTTTTGACGTGCTGTCTTCTTAATGGCAACTCTCGAAAAAAGTTTCTAATATCCTTCATTGTAGCTATCGGGTTTCTAAACTCAGGCACACTAATCAAATCATTTACCACAAGAATGATTTTGTTGCTCGTGCAGTGGAAGTAAATACCTTTGGGAAAAAACTCATGCAGACGTTTCTGGACCCCAGCATTGTCTTTTCCCGCCATTGTTGAGCAGCTGTCATAGCCCTGGCTGACACATTTGTGCGGGTTAATGTATCTCTCTTTTAAAAAAATATCAAGTTCTGCAGCAATTGATTGGACGTCCATTCTTTTCAGTTCAACAAAGCCCAAAAACTCTCCTCAAATTTTATTCAGTTTCTCATCAAAAAACCGCACACCAATGAGCAATTGCTCCTTTCCAGAAATGTCCCAGCTTTTATCAGCTAAAACAGTGTAAGCAGTGGCATTTTTTTATATCAACCACAATAATTTTCATCTCAAGTTACATAATTCAATGAATTCATTTTTAATTTGTGGAGAAAGGTAGGTAGCATTCTTGGCGCTTAAATGAGGTTTTAAGCTCATATCACCCGCATCAATTCTCCACTGAATCAAATCCCTGAAGACGCCTTCGTCCAGTGTTTTACCCCTTAAATGTAAGTCATGCAAGCCACAGAAGATAATGGTATCCAAGATGGAAGACAAATATTTCAAGTTATCTGCCGCAATCTTCTTATAGCCACTTACAAGTTTTTGGTTAACTGGGGCCTCACTTAAAAACAAGCATGCTGACTGAGCAGCTCCCACATGCCAGCGGCTCTCACAAAGTTTTTTTTGCATTTTGAAAAACTTCTGAAAGGTCCTCACTATGAATGACCCTTTAATGTCCCTCTCAATATGTGGGGAGAATAGAAAGAGCAGAGAGAATAAAATACAGAGAGCACCTTTGAGTTTTGCGAAATACTTTAGTCAGGGTGAATACTGTTTGATCCAACAATGCTTGAATTTCCGTTTTAAATGTTCAGCATCTTTGCTGAAATTATAGCTTTCGGGTGGAATCCAGCAGTTTGCCAGAATTTTCACTTTATCTTCTTTATTCATTAGCTCTGTTCTCCCGACCCTGTTGCCAATATCATTAGGTGGGTAAATCTTCTGCTTCGGATGTGATGAATTGTAAACTATCTGGGAAAAAAATAATACTGCAGTGATACAACTTGTGTAGGTACTTACCAAGGAATTTTCTTATATCAATTTTTACACATACACGCACGAATGCGTGTAGTTCAATGTTAAAGCATGAGTCTAGAACCTTCGAGTAAAGAATATGTCAATTGGATAATTATTTGAGCCTATCGAACGTACTAGAAAATACGAGACATAGGTATGGTGAATCTTTGACCAATCACGGTAAGTGGGCATTGGCCAGTATAAGGCCGTGAAAAAAGGCATTCATTACAGAAGCATGTGTGGCCAATGAAGAGTCAAGGTCAAGCAAAGTTTCTACAAGCATCTATGCATCAAAAAACAAACTCAGGCACTCAGCTGAAATTCCATAAGTGAATGCTAAGTTAGCCGTTCATTATAGAGGTCTACAATTTTTGGGCGTACTGGCGATGCTTATGTCCACTGGGACAGGTATTTGATAAATTGATATATCACATCAATTAGGTTTGGTGGGCTTAATATTTTTTTTTCAGTTTTTACATCTATTTTTAACATTTTACACCTAATTTCAGATAGAAGAGTTGAAAATCAAGCTTGGACCCCCCTGCACCCACCTCACTATGCCCATGAATTACTTAATAATGATTGATATAAAATTAATAATTATGTCTGCAAATATTTAGGGGGAAAAAACTTATCTTACACGTTAATATAATTTGTATTATATTATTTTTAGTCTGATCATCTTACCTCAATATTAATGTTGATTTGTTCTTGAACATGTTTTAAAACAATTCTGTTTTATCGCCAGCTTGTCCAGACTCTGGACATCAATACTGGACTATATCTCCAGATATCAGCTAAACTGGAAGGAACATGTCTCAAGAATGGCTAGATCCAGGATCCCCAAGGCAATATTGAACTACTGTCCAAATGGGAAACAGTCACTTGGTCGACCTATGAAAAGATGGCACGAAAACCGCTTTCTCAGGCCGTAACAGTTCTTCTAGGACTAATACCTGGCAGGATGATGATGATGATGATTTGAAAGTCTGTGCTTGTATTGAAACTACAATAGAATTATTGGATCTTTTGACTTCTGACAACTATAATGTAGTGACTCATACAAACATGACAGTAATGATGAAGAGGAGAGCACTAGTATGTCGGAATTTGTAATGCAGATTTGGTAATATATTGTCATGGATAGTAAAAATAGGCATAATTTTCAATAAAAATAAAAACTAAATATAATGAACAAATTGTATTTAATGGTTTATTTTGTTTATTCACCATGTCTGCCTAGCATATCCAGATCTTTCTGTAGGTCAAGAGACTAGATGAATACAAGTATTGTAGGGAGAGAATCCGTCATCTACCTTAAATCTATATTCATATTTAATCTGAATAATTTATATCTATGAGCATAGGTATGGTTCACACATTCATAATCATGGCTAAATCTTTTGAATTAAATTGAACCTAACAGCTTGAAAGATTTATTCTTGCCTTCCACTGTGAGTTATTTGCCTCTCATGCAATTTTGAAAATACATGCCTCTTAAAATTCTAACCTTGAATCAGAGAAAAGGATGCAAAGAAAATGGTAGGTTCATATGTGATTTTATTTTGTTAAGAGTGTGTGGTAGTATGAGAATGATAGTTTGGATGGTACTTTTTTTGTCAACAGGATGTGGTCATGCAGCTGAATAGCTGCCTGTTTATTTATTTCAAAGTATTTTGTTTGCTAAAATTGATTGATCTTTTTACTGCCAAGCAATTGTCATGGCCATCAAACTCTATTAAACAAAATTGATTATTTATTGATAATTTCTGTAAATGTAAATCAAACTGAAATTCCATTTAAATGTTCCGTGAAAAATTTTGGTGTATATTTCGACCAAAATATTAGTTGGTAGGTTCGTTTAAGAGAAACTTGCAAAAAAAATATTCAATCTTTCATTCATAGCTTGACAACACAATCTTCAAATGAGAGCACCTTTACATCCAAAGAAATAGAACCACCAAACTTTAACGAAATCTGTCATATAATAAATAAACTAAAAAAATAAGAAAGTGCCGGGTCCAGATAATATCCCACCAGAACTAATAAAATTTGGTGGAAGAACATTAAAACAAAGACTCATCATCATCATAGTAATTCACAAATTTAGGCCATTTGTTGACCTGTTTCAGCCTCAAGAGAAACACCATCCAAAAGTCTTTTGAGTGGACATCCTGGTCTTCTTCTTCCTACAGGCTGATATCTTAACATTTGTTTGAGTATCCTGTGATCTTCCATTCGATGAACATGTTGCATCCATCTTGACTTATAATCGGAAATTTTGTTTTCTAAAGGTTCCATATGTAATTCTTCTAAGATGTCTTCATTTTTTGTGATCTAGTAGTGTGTATCCTGCAGTCCTCCGAACGGATCTCATTTCAGCAGATCTAAGTCTCTGTATATCCTTCTGTTTCAACGTCCATACTTCACTACCATTCAAAAGAGTTGGAAGAGCCAGTATTTTATACACTTTTAGTCTTGAATGCTTTTGGACTAACTGTGGCTTGAAGATAGAATTTATTAACCCTAAAATTCTTAAAAATGTAGATATTTTTGCATTCACATCCTTTTCTTCTTCATATGAGATATTGCATCCTAGATATGTAAAATTATTCACCTGCTCCAAATTTTATTCTGACAGGATCTACACCTTGAAATGCCATAATTTTTGTTTTTTCTGTAGATATCTTCAATCCATATTCTTCTGTAATTTTGTTAAACAAAGATTATTTAATTTATTCAAGAAATTTGGAATGGATGTCTGAAGAATGGAAAGAGGGTTTAATTTACCCTATACACAAGAAAGGTGATAGAATGACATGTGCAAACTACAGATCAATTACTCTCCTGAACATAGCTTATAAAATTTTTGCCATATTACTCAATAAAGATTGATTGAAAAAAATACATAGCAAACTTGAAGAATAACAAATGGGCTTCAGAGAAAATAGATCAACAAAAGACAATATATTCATCGTACAGAAAATTTTTGAGAAGTGTTATGAACACAACGTAGATCTGCATAATACTTTTATAGATTACACACAGACTTTAGATTATGTTAATAGAAAACAAATAATTGAATGTCTTAAATATTATAAGATACCCACAAATTAATACAATTGATATTAAATATATGTAGATAGGAAACTTATATCCCTAACTTTCATAGATACAACCGCTAAAGTAAAAATCAACAATAAACTAAGTGAAAGTTTGAACATTAAATCAGGAGTCAAACAAGGAGACCCCCTCTCAGCTACCGTATTTAGCTTAATCATTGATTACATATTTAAGAAAATGTAATTAAGGGGAAACAATACAACAAAACTCAAATAGTGTATAGCTTATGCAGATGACATATTAATTACAGCAAGAACCAAACAAGCATTATGTGAAACCTTTACAAAATTGAAAGAGGAATCTAAGAAATTTGGTCTAATAATAAATCAAGATAAAACAAAATATTTAAAATGTAGTAATCACAACAGAAGAACAGAAAATCTACAAATTGATGACATGCAAATTAACACAGTAGAATCATTTAAATATCTTAGGTACCAAAGTAAACAGACACAATGCATTAAAAGAGGAAATTAAGGAAAGGTTGGTAAATGGGAATAAAGCATATTTTGCAAATAGAACCTTATTTAAAAGCAAATTAATATCAAAAACAGCAAAAATATGGTTATACAAAACACTTATTAGACCAGTAGTTACATACACTAGTGAAACTTAGGTCCTAAAAGAAATAATCAAACAGAAATTATTAATTTATTAAGAGAAATAGAGGAACTGCTGGAGAATCAAAACAAATAATGAACTACACAAATTAATAAAAAGTCAAAATACAGTAAACCAGAGCCTATAAGATCTCTTAGAATTAGTTGGCTTGGACATTTGATAAGAATGGCTGATCAGAAACTGGTCAAAAAGCTCTATAAATGGATACCTATAGGAGGCAGAGCAGTTGAAGACCAAAGATCAGATGGGAAGATAACACAATGAATGACCTGAAGAAAATGAAAGTGACTAATTTAAATATGGCAAGAGACAGATTGGCATGGAGGAGGATTTTTGAGAAGGCCAAACTTTCACCTTTGAAGTTGTCGCGCCTTAGGATGATGATGAATCTTTCATTCCCTAAAATGTTTGAAAAATTTCCTTCCTTCTTCATTGAAAAAGTGCTTGTTTCAACTTTTGATTATGCCGCATTTTTATTATTGTGCTTTACTCTTAACTGACATGAGTATCACATTTGGAAGATTACAATGAGTTCATAATGCTTGTACACGTTATATATGCAACCTCTGTAAATCAGATCACATAACTCCATTTTTAAAATGTTGTTTTGGCTCCAATTGGAAGACAGGAAAAAGATACTTGCCTCTGCTTCTTATACAACACTTTGTCCACCTCACCACCCCTTTATATTCCTACTCGCTTCCATTCGATATCTTCCCACCATTACTTAACCCTTAAATTGGCAAGAAACTAATTTCTCGTGTGTTATTTAAATGTGGCTGACTGTAGTGAAAACAAAATGAACTATAACTGTTATTATTAGGTATATTGTGTAATTCAATGCACGTTTAAGTTATTTCTATTTGTTTATTTTCTTCTGTGTTATGAAAAATGTTAAATAAATTAAACCAATTGTTGTATCCTGTAGGACACATTGCCAATTTAAGGGTTAAATTCAACCTAACTGTTCCTCTACATCGAACATCTCACTATTCCTCATCCTTCCTTGTTTCAGCCATCCAAATCTGGAATTCCCTCCCCTCATATGTCAAGGACTGCCCAACTCAAAAACAGTTAAAAAAACTCACTGCATATTTCAATAGTCAATATAATATATAACCGTGTTCCATGTATACTTTTATTATTCCTTTATATTTTAAACTTTCTTTACCAAGCCAATTACTTAATCAAATTATAGGTTATTATTATTATTATTACTACTACTACTATTTTTCTTTCTATCCTTGTTAACTCTACAGGGTGTATCAAAAAGGATGGCACAAACTTACATGGTTGAAAATACACGATAATAGAAGCAACAATGTCCCAGTAAACATGGGTTCGCAAACGAGCCGTTTGCAAGATAATTACGAATGTATGGTTACAAGCCGCCACTGACATTGTTTGTAACATCGTACGGTTTACTCCTTGCGCACTTGAAGCCGTCTATGTTCTTTGTTTACAAAACTGAACATCGCGGAGAGGTGGAGTTGTAATCAAACCATACACGCAGAACATACAGGACGGATACAGTACACAGTCTCAAAAGGTATCAGTCTCGTCTGAGGAGTGCCACTTGTGCTGTGTTGTAGCTACAATGGGACCTTACAGTAACGAAGAGTATGCAGATATGCATTTCATGTATGGTATGGCTAATGGCAATGCACGGGAGGCTGCACGCATGTACCAAGAAACATATCCTGATCAAAGACACCCCGAAAGTCGTACATTTACAAAGGTCCATCAGCGCCTGAGAGAAAATGGGGGTTTTGCACATGGCAGAGCAGTAGGTAGGCCTGTTCGCATTACGCCTGAGGTTGAGGATATGGTGTTGGAAGCAGTACAGCTCTCTCCAGGAACCTCGACGAGAAGAATTGCCACACAAGTGCCTGTACTAAGCCACAATAGTGTATGGAGAATTTTACAGTGCAATTTACTGTACCCTTACAACCTCCAACGAGTTCAATGTCTCAATGATGCGAACTTTGTTCCTAGAGTGATGTTTTGTCAGTGGTTAACAACAGACTGTAGTCAAGCCTCGTTTCTCATGTAACATTTTATTTACAGATGAAGCAGGATTCACACGCAATGGTGTTTTTAATTATCATAATACACATTTTTGGTGTGAAATAAACCCACATGCTGTTCATGAGTCACCACATCAGCACCGTTTCTCACTGAATATGTGGTTAGGGGTACTAGGTGATCATCTCATTGGGCCACACATTCTTCCACGAAAACTTAATGGACGGAGATACCTTAGGTTTCTGCGATGTCATCTTCCAGGATTGCTTTAGGATGTTCCCCTTCAGCAACGTCGAAGTTTGTGGTACATACATGATGGAGCTCTGGCACATTTTGCTGCTGCTGTGAGATGGCATCTAATGTGCAGATACGGCAAAGATGGATAGGTTGAGGCGGATCTGTACCTTGGCCTCCAAGATCACCTGATCTAAAACCTTTGGATTTTTGTGTCTGGGGTCACATCAAAGCGAAGTGTACAGCACACCCGTTAACACGATTGAAGAACTTAAGCAGAGAGTTGTACATGCTTGTCAAGAATTCAAAAATGATCCAAGGGTTTTTGAAAGAATTCGACATTCATTGCAGAGATGAGCACAGTATTGTATCCAGATGCAAGGAAGACACTTCGAACACCTCCTTTAACAGGTAACCCATAAGTGAAGTGAACTGTGAACTAAATGAGATGAAAAATTAACAGTAAAGTTTAAATTCAAATTAATTTGTACTAACTAGGATGATGATTACAATTAAGTCAGTGGCGGCTTGTAACCATACATTCGTAATTATCTTGCAAACGGCTTGTTTGCAGACCCATGTTTACTGGGACATTGTTGCTTCTATTATTGTGTACTTTCAACCATGTATAATCTCTTTTTCTTCTTCTTCCTTTCATATGATAGACCTAGTGGTCTGTTACGGTCTCAATCCAACGTTTGAAGGGTCTGTACAAAGATCTCTTGCCTGGTGGCTGGTAATTTAAGATTTGACGTGGTATTCTTGTTCTGCTCATTCTTCTTACGTGAGATTTCCAGTTGTTTCTGTATTTTTTGTACATATCCCATGATTGATTCTGTATGTAATTCTCTGAGAATCTCAGAATTCCTTTTATGGTCTGTTCTTGAGTAGCCTGCAGTACGTCACATAAATTTCATTTCTGCCGCAGTTAGTCTTTGTTCATCTACACTGTGAATTGTCTACTGCTGTAACATAATATGGGATATGTATAATTTAACCTTGGTAAAGTGAAAGAGAAGACCTTACGGTCTTAACTCCATCAGATAAAATAAATAAATAAATAAATAATAGTGATTGAGAAAAATATGACTGTTTTAATTTTGAGATTAAAACATGATTTGATATACCTTGTTTATGCTGGCTACTTAGGTATTTGAAGTACGTCCATTGTATCGTAATTGGTATATTTATTCAGTTTTCTAGATTTCCCTTCTGTCTCTTAACAACTTTGAGGATCAAATTATATCTTTGGTTAGGATTATCTTTTAATCATTGTATATTACCATTTCTTAAAAGATGTATAGAATTATTTTAATTCATCATGCCAAGTTGGATTGACATAATTTGTAAAGATTCACTTGTCTGGGAATTTGCAGATAGATGGGACAGCTGAATTATTGCATCAACATTTCAAGGCATATTTTGCTAAGTTTTCTCCTTTAGAACAAGTTTTCTACAAGCTTCTGATGATGAAAGGAAAGTTCGCCTCGGTAGCTCAGTTGGTAGAGCACTTGGCCCGGAAAGCCAAGGGTCCCGGGTTCGAGTCCCGGTCTAGGCGAAAATTTTTCTCTTCAAATATAAAGGAAAGTTTATTCAGTTTCCATTGGAGTTAATACTGATCTAGAATCATACTCCACTAATAAGGCTTCTTTCAAATACTGAAAATCAGTCCTCACTATTCTTAGATACGAATAATTATCAAATCTTTATAAAATTAATTAGGAAGATGCCTAATTGTAAACTTTCAGACCCAGAAAAAATATTTCAATTCCTGTTAAATTACCATCTATTCATCAACTTTATCTGGTTACTGATGAGCTTTTCTTAAACTCAGTTCTTAACTATACTGAAGGGCCCTTGTTCTACATATGGTGAGAAGCTTCGAATGAGCTGGTTTCAAACTAGAGAACATATTAAGAAATACATGCTGCCTTCTCTTTTAGTTGAAGACTTTTTAAGTAAATTTGTCACAAGGTGCTTTCAAAGTTTGAAGGAATCTCTGTCAGAATTTATTTCAGACATTTACTCCGTATACCTCTGAAAATTATACTGGCCTGACTGCCTTGACCTACAAGTAATTGAGATCATATTGCAGAATATGTTGCTGTCAATTAGATCTTATCTGGTATTTTTTACTAAACCTTCTACTATCTCTTAAAACCAAATATTTATCCCCACATAAAAATAATAAAGGTTTTTTATCTCTTAAAACCGGATATTTATCCCTACATAAAAATAATAAGGGTTTTTTATTTAACATTTAAATATAATTACATTTCTATTAACATTCAGTACCGTAAACCAGTTAAGGCGTTTAAGGAGACTATCGTGTATGCGGCCATCGGTCAGTTAACTCGCTTTAGAGCAGGCGCGAACAAACCACGTTTATATTCGGCACCTAAATATTGTGTTGGCTTAGTATGTCTTGGAGATCATAGATGGCATGTAAATGTACATTTTTTTATTCCATTTGACATGTTTAACCTTGATGAATCCCCTTTTATTTTTTAAACAAACAACACATGGAATTCGTTCACCCAAACTTGTCTCCGGTCTCCAATGCAGTCGTATTTGTTTCTCGTTATCGCGCTGTTCTTTGAGCGTGAGTGAAACCATGGCGAAATAAAAATGTCTCACTGAAGAAGAATTAGTGAATATTTTGTATAATTATGATTCAGGTGATGAACTGATTCGTGAATTAGAAGATTCACAAAGTGAAAGTGAAGATGAACTTCCACTTCCTGAAATTGATATGTCGATACTATGTGATGTCAATCACCCAAGTTATCTCACCATCAAATCCTACTAGGATATTTCCTTTAGTTATGTAAAAAATTTGAATTTTCTAGGACTAATAGTTTGTGAATAATGGTCCATTTTCTGAAGTGCCACAAAAAGGGTAGCTGGGGTATTTAAATGGCTGGCCTGTAGGTTTAAATGCCCTGCTCAGTGCCTGGTACTGAATGTGACATAAGAATGGAAATAAGATTGATTTAGAGAAATCAAATTTTTTATAAGTATATAAAAAAATTCAAACTGGTCAATATAAACTGTTAATACAGTTAGATGTATTTCAAACTGATTTTATATGTAAAAATACCTTAAATATTTGAATTGATATTTTTATAAACAAATAAATGGGATTGGACGAATTGGATGGGAGTCAGCCAGTAGTACTCCTTCCTTTTCAGTTGGACCAATCAGAACTTCCAGATTATAACAGAAATGAAATGGGATTTTACCCAGAATAACAAGATGGCTACAATACTTGAAAGATGTTAGACATGTTAAACAACGGCTCATCAAGAAATAAGAGAATTATTGTTCATTTCTTGATATTAGTTGACAAAATGGTGTCAAAGTTATGGAAAATAATATTGTAGTGTAAATTTAATTCATCTGGAGTATAAATAATCCATAAAGTGAAAATAAAGTGTTAGTGAGTGAAAAATTGACCGTTGGAAATAGTCATCTATTATATATATGAAGTGATAATCTTCTTAAAGTGAAATTTATTTAATTTGAACCGGAATTTTCGAAACTATTGAACATTTACAAGATTCATCTCAATTTAAATGAGAACTTTAATAAAATATTTAATTTAACTGTTTACAAAAATGTCGTTACTTATTAATGTAAGAAACTTTCCCTCATTCCCCTGAAGGGAGTCATCAGTGCCGTGGCAAATAACAGTGATTAAAATTATTACAATCATATATCTTCAAATGTCTCCACAGCGTGGGTCATCACATCCAACAACCCACTTTCACTCTGAGTTGTATTCTCTAGCCCAATATATGACTAATTCTGAGATTGCAGAGAGTCAGGGAAGATTAAATTTTGAGCAATCATAATTGTTTCTGATCTCCTCTTAAGATGGTTAGGCAAGCATCTATTAATAATTCTAGGCAATGATTTAGGAAATAGTTAAGTTGCTGGAAGTGTAGAAAATTAGGTCACGTTCCTAATCAGTGTTCTGTATCTGACGTTTGTAATCTTCGTGATTAGTAAAATTTTGGATTATATCTCCTCTCCTCTTGAAATCTGTTTTTTTTCTCCCTTTTCAAAAATGATTCTGTATTGTGGTATTTTTATATTTTGGGCTGTTTTGATGTCATAATATTGTTGTAAGTTCTCTTTTAACATTTAGAACCCCTCTCTTAGAATTGTTTAGTTCAATTTTGAAACACTGAACTGATAAGAACCTTGTCTTTTTTGTAACTTTTCTAATTTAAGATTAAAAACATAATTATGGTATTATGAAATTCTGTTTTCAATTTTCTTTATATTACCTCATGTTATTATTCCATTACGAATAACTGTGTAATTCCTTCATATTCTCTGTTTTGTGGTGACTGGTTTGCTTTCTTTGGTTCACCATCTCACTGTACTTTTTCTTATAATTTTGGAGATGGGGGCACAAGTTGCATGAGCTTGGCCAAACCACAAGGATGAACTTGATGTAAATGTGACTGGGCTCTGGAAAACAGGGTTCGATTCCAGCAATCCATTTGATACATCATCTAGCGAGCTTGACAGTATGATCTGCCACTCCTCCCCTTCTGCTTTTCTGGATTGGATCTTCGGTATGGTAACATAATTTCCTGCACCCTACACCCCGCTGTTAGTCTAATTATTGATTGGTATGTTTGCAGCATATGTTGTAAGATGTGTGCAGTTTAAATGTTTATGATGTGGAACCATTTATTAAAAATCTTGTAGAATGCTTTCTTCAGCAAGAGGAGAGGGAAGAAGAAGTGGATACTGAACCATGAAATGGTTCATTTTCTGAATTATGCCACAAGATAGCGTCAATTTCTGACTATGTACTGTTAAACCTCAATCCAATCCATGATTTCACCTGCACATCTATTGCTGGGCTGGGAAGCAAGCCATAAACTACAGTTAACAGTGCATCATGAGTTTTGGTTCTGTCATGTAGGTCTGGCAGGCTGAATTACCCTGCCCCATACCATTTAATAATCTCTTCAAATGTTCAACTAGTGAGATGTGGACTTTGATTCTGTGTGACTGTTTGCTAGGACTTATAACATTGTATTGTTTATTTTATAAATATATTTTTCAATGAAAATAACACACTATTAAAATCATGTTTATTTTGCTTTGTATCATATGAATGTTCGGCCAAGCTAGGCCTTGTTAACCTTTGTCTTTCTATACTTGAATTTTCGTTGCTATTAAATATGTTTATTCACCACCTAACTATTATTCATGTCAGCCTACTGTATCCAGATCTTTCTGTGGTTAAGAGAGCAGATGAATACAAGTATTGTATGGAGACAATCCATAATCTACCCTAAATCTATATTCATATTTAATTTAAATAATCTAGGCTAAATCTTTATGCATAGCCTGCATATATTGCTTAATATTTTAACCTCATTTCAGAAAAAAGGGTACAGCAACATATAACAACACTTTTTGTTACATAGCTAATTGTTTTCCTTATGTTTCAGTACATATGAGTACATTAGACCAGGATTTGGGTAAGTTAGCTATACAGTAAAAGCTCCTTATTGGCAGTTCCGTTATTTGCATTTTCACTATTCACAGATAAAAAAATTGTGACACATTTCCTGTATTCGCGGATCCAGTCTGAACATTAGAAGAATTAGGTGCCCTTTATTAAAGCATCAGCAACTTTTTTTTACTGCAAGAATGCTTTTACGAAGAGTGATTCAAACCAAATATACAAATAAATATCAAAGTAAAACAAGCCTAGAGTTTGTTAAAATCCGCTGCCGCTGTATTTTACATGCCACTATGTCCTTTGATAAATGTCATCCTCACCACGATCGGTGTTTTATTGTTTCAACTTCTCATTTGTTGCAATATGTTCTGATTAAATAACACATGTCTCTTCTGCTTTGTTCCCAATTTATAACGAATAAAAGGAAAGAAAAATTAGTTCTGAAGCGGGAAAAAAGTAGTGTTTCCATTTAAAGTAAAAATATAAATGTTTGACCATTTACGTGTCGGCGAGTCGTTTAAGCGGCAAAACAGGAAAAAATTAGTAAGTTCTTTAAGCCCTTGCCTTGACATTGTTCAAAATTTCTCATTAAATTAATTTTATTTTAATCATTTTTATTTTATTTTGGAGCCTTGGAACGAATCCCCTATATACCCAAACAAATTATCATTCCACATTCATGGTTACTGTATTTGCAACATATTTATGTAACATATCTCCTGTGAACAAAGAGATTTTACTGTATTTAGTTTACGTTACAAAATTTATCTTAAGTTTTCGGATGGCGCAGAAGATTGGACACAGTGAGTGATATCAAGTGAGGCAACATGACTAGTCAATTCATATACGTTGGCATGATTCATAGCTATTTTTGTAGAATCCTTATTGTTTATGTCAAATTCTAATTTATTTTTTCCCTATTGTTTGCACTTTTTCTCACCAGAACTATATATAGTCCACCGCTGTGGTCTCAAGGTAGCATGCTGCCTTGTCACGCAGAAGAGCTGACGAGTTCAAGTCTCGGTCAGGATAAGTTTCCTGGATGAAGTTTTTTTTGGGGGGTTTTATCTCACCTGTAAGACAAATATTAGGAAAATTTAGGGTCCAAACGGTCCCCAAACATCATATGGCCATCATAATCATCTTTTATTTTCACCTTAGATTAAGTTTAGGATTAAGGACTCCCCTGGCGCACCACTATCACCATCACTCATCATATCATCAGGGCAGCATAAACCCGCCTTCCAGGTGTCCCAATCTCAAAAGTGGGTTATTATTATGCCAATGCCCAGAGAGAACACCACAAATGTTGAAATGACAACCTGGGCACTGAATATTATTACTATATATAAAATTGCTAATTACTTTCTACAACAGTAATTTGTCTGTTTTTTTTTTGGCATTTTTTAAAATTATGATACTGCATCTTTTCTCTAAATAATCCTCAATTTGTATTTTAAGATATGTTAACAAAGCTTACAAATGGCCTAACAAATGTTAATAATTCACAGTTACTTCAACAATATGTAGACTTCACTTAGGAATATTATTCAATTAAGAGTCACAAAATGTATATTGATAGTATGGTATTCTGCTAGAATTCGGAATTCCTAAAATACTATACTTATTTGAATATTTCTGAATTCTATATATGGGATGTAGATATGAAGTTTTCAGATATTTTTTTAATTCGCCATGAATTAAACAAAGAGATGCAATAATCTACATCCTGTGCTATTATAATTTTTAGAGCATAGAATAAAATCTCTAGAGGATAAAAATGGTATATAACTGTTATTTGTTAATTCTCTGGCTACTAGCCTTCATTCATTCTCTGTACAACTCAATGGTAGACCTATTAATTAACTGTTGGTTATGCTAATGAGCTGATGATGTAGTACTATAGAGTGATAGTGAGGAAATACAAAAAACTAACATTAAGAAACTGGTGCTGGAAGTAAACATCAATATGAAAATAAATAGATAAAAAATGAGGGAAAATTTGAAGAAGTGGTATAATTCAAATACCTAGGAATAATAATTAAAAACAGGAATGGAATGCAGAAAAAAATTAAACATAGGCTCAACTATGGAAATGCATGATATTATTCAGTACAAAAACTGTTAAATTTGATGAGAAAAATATATGCCTATATCGGGATTTGAACCAATATCTCTGGTTCTATACACCAGTGCTTTAACAATTTAAGCTATTAGGCATCACAATTTAAACATAGATTTTTCTCTTATACTAATACGATTTCCATGCACCAAATAGCAGTGAACTTTGTTCCACTAACGCAATCTAGTGGTCTCTTAAATAAGAGCACTTTAAAATGGAAATCAACACATTACATTTCTAGCAAGTAAAACTAATATTCAATATTAAATTTATCACTTCTCACTCAATGATAAAATTTAATTTGAAGAGAAAAATATATGCCTAAATCAGAATTTGAACCCAATATCTCTGGTTCCGTGCACCAGTGCTTTAAAGATTTAAGCTATTAGGCATCACGATTTAAACACAGATTTTTCAAATTCTTCAAATTTAATTTGTCATTGAGTGAGAAGTGATAAATTTAATATTAAATAACAAAAACTTTTGTCAACAAAAAAAATATATTAAAACTACAAATATATAAAATGGTGATTCTTCCAGTTACATTATATGGATGAAAAATATGCTCTCTTTTTTTAAGGGAGGAGAAAAGATTCTCGTAGGAAAATTTTTGGACCAAAGCAAGATGAACAGGTAGGTGAATGGTGAAGACTACATAATGATGAGATAAGGGTAGGCCTATATGATCTTCATGGAAAACCAGATGTATTAAGAACAGTCAAGTCTTGGACCTTTTTTTTTAAATTTTATAAATTCATTTTTTTCCAGCATGCTCCAATACATTATTTGCAATACTACATGCTAAATAACAAAATTAATGATCATTATATCAGTTTATATTTATACACACAATTTGCTGTCTTTTTATTTCATGCCACTATTTATATTCAATTTTGTTGATGTTTTCAAAATCTATTTGATTTACATATTTTTGAAACTTTTTGTGTTTTTATTCATTATTTCACCAATTTCTAAGGGACAGTGACCGCCTGAATTGAACAACACATGTTTTCGAAAGGTTTCTCTTTCTATGTTGTACATTCACACACCACTGAATATAATCCAGTGTTTACATTGCCACTTTACACACATATGTCGTGTCATCTCTCATTCTGAGTATTCAGAAGTATGCTCAAAACTTGCAGTGTCCATTGCTTATTCATATTTTCCTTCCTCTTCCTTTTCTCTTTGGTTTGAGTAAATCTTTTAAAACTTCTCAAATGCCTGGTTATTAATTGCTGGTTTGTAACTGGCCAATTGTCTCCTTCTTGCATTATTTCACTTATTAATTTATATCTTTGTTGTTTTATGTCTCGGCATTCATATATTAGATGATTGACTGTTCTCCTGCGTTACATGTACATGTTAGGGTATTGATAATATGGAATCCATGAAGGTACGATTTTGTTTTCCCATGACCTGTAACCATTGCAGTGAAGGTGGGTGTTCTAGGTAATTTTAATTTTAATCTGTCTTTAATTGATGGAAAGAAGCTCTTATTATCCATTTTGTTGCACTTTCCGATCTGCTCTGCCATTTCTGAATACCTATTTAATTTTGTTCTGTTCTGAGAGCTGATTTCGATGTTTTATCATAAACTATTTCAGTTTCCTCATCTTCTGCTGCTTCATTAGCCTATTTGTCAGCTATCTAGTTACCAGTAAATCCTACATGTACTTTCACCCAACTGAAGTAAATGTTCCATTAATTTTGTGCAAGAATTTTGATTCTGTTGAGTATTTGTTCTACTATTTGATTGTGTTTAGAATTGTTGTTGAGCAAGCAGTGTTATTAGACTACCCGTGCATACAGCCACAGTTCCCCCCCCCAAGTGTTCTGTCAAGTGAAAAGTGAGAGTGATAAGTAACTGTACATCCATTTTTAATAAAAGTTTGGTAATTTTAATATTATTATTTATGTGAAATAATAATGCATTGTCCCTCCATAGTATCTTTACCTTGTCGTGATGGAGTGGCTTGCGTGCTTAAATGATCCTGAGAGCTATGCCGGCGGTAGCATTGCTGCCGATAGGGTTACCCATGCCGGACTGGTCGAAGGTGATAAGCCAGACGAAAAAAGTACCTTGGTCGAAAGAGTGACGATCTTTCACCGTAAAAATACAACCGTCAAGAAATGCGGACATGGGTTCAACTGGGGTAAAATTTTCCAGAGGTCAAACAGTCCGCCATTCGGTTCTCCAGGCAGGGACTACTTCAGGGAACCCATGCCAAACGCTCAAACACAGGGACATGTTCCTAGGAACATGGAATGTTAGGACTTTATACAATAGCGGGGCACTAGAGATATTAACGCGGGAAGTAGATAAATCGCCCTTGGATATAGTCGCTTTACAGGAAGTTAGGTGGCCAGGAGAAGGTAGTCAGGAATCAGGAAGCTTTGCATTATACTATGGAGGTGCAGAAAGACCTGCATTTGGAACGGGTTTTTTAGTCAGAAGGAGGATCCTATCCGCTATCCGAGATATTAAGTTTGTTAGTGATAGGATATCATACATAATTCTAAAGGGTAAACGACATGATTTTATAATTGTAAATGTACATGTTCCCACAGAAGATAAAGATGACAAGATCAAGGATGAGTTCAATGAAGAATTAGAATGCTTATTTGATAGCCTTTCACGATATCATATGAAAATTGTCTTAGGAGATTTCAATGCAAAAGTGGGGCGGGAAGATATATTCAAACCAACAACAGGAAAATTCAGTCTTCATGAAGATAGTAACGACAATGGGGTTAGATTAGTCACCTTCGCCACATCAAAGAATCTCATTGTTAAGAGCACAACATTTCAGCATAAGGATATTCATAAATACACCTGGACATCTCCAGATGGCAAAAATCGGAACCAAATAGATCATGTATTAGTGGACAAACGCTGGCACAGTAGCATCATCAATGTTAGATCAGTTAGAGGGACAGACTGCAATTTGGATCATCATCTGGTCAGGGTGAATATCAGACAATGGCTATCGCTTATGAGAGGAACAAACGCTAAAGATAATTCTGTAAAATTTGAATTAAAAAACTTGAAAAATGATGAAATGCAGCAAGAATACCAAATCAAAATTGCTAATAGATTTGAAGTACTGAAATCTTCAGATGGCAATGTGGCAAACGAAGAAGAAACTGATATAAATAAAGAATGGGAGGCTATAAGAGATACTATTAAATTGTCAGCATCAGAAAGCATTGGTTGTTTAAAAAAGAGGCAAAACAAGAAATGGTTTGATGAGGAATGTGTCGACATTGTAAAGAAAAGAAAGCTAGCAAAAATTAAATGGTTACACGATGAGATAAATTTAGAGCAATTGGGTAGTATTAGACGGGAAACCACCAAGTTACTAAAGAGTAAAAAGAGGGAATATTTGAGAGAGAAGAATAATGATCTTGAAATGAATGCAAAAAATAGCAACATTAGAGAATTATATCAGGGAATTAGTATAGAGAAGAAAGGGTTTCAGGCTAGAACAAACATAATTCGGAATGAAAATGGGGATATGATTGCAGATTCCAAGAGTATATTAAATAGATGGAAAAGTTACTTTAATCAGCTATTAAATGTACATACAGAACAGGACATTGAGGAGGATAATTTGCAGACAGCAGAAATGTTAGTCACAGAACCAAGTGTATTAGAGGTTGAAATGGCGATTGAAAAATTGAAGATATATAAAGCATCAGGTTCAGATGAGATCCCAGCAGAACTGATAAAATCAGGGGGAGAAAAATTGATGGACAAGATACGCTGGTTGCTTAGTATGATTTGGGAAAAAGAAGCTCTTCCAGATGAATGGAAAGAATAAATTATCGTACCAATTTATAAGAAAGGAGATAAAACTGATTGCAACAACTACAGGGGCCTTTCATTACTTTCAACTTCGTACAAAATTCTAACAAATATATTAGGAAGCATACTTACTCCCTATATTGATGACATTCTAGATCATCAATGTGCATTTAGAAAAAACAGGTCTACAACAGATCAGATTTTTAGTATAAGACAGATTTTAGAAAAGAAATGGGAATATAATGGTACTGTACATCAACTATATGTAGACTTCAAAAAAGCATATGAATCAATTAAGAGGGAGAAGTTACATAGTATACTGCTGGAGTTCGGAATTCCTAAAAAGTTAGTTAGACTTATACGAATGTGTCTAAACAGTTTTCGGACACTTTTGAAATCCAGAATGGGTTGAAGCAAGGAGATGCACTATCTCCTCTACTATTTAATTTTGTACTAGAGCATGCCATTAAAACTTTAGAGAATGAGGATGGCTTACAACTCAATGGTATTAATAAGCTGTTGGTTTATGCTGATGATGTAGTACTAATGGCCAATAGCAAGGAGATACTAAAGGACAACACGCACACACTATTGAGTAACACTAAGAAATTAGGACTGGAAGTAAATATCAATAAAACTAAATATATGGTCACACGTAGAAATACATTATATAATGGAAATGGACAGCTAATGATAAATGAGGGAAATTTTGAGGAAGTTGCTGAATTCAAATACCTAGGAACAATAATCACAAATAGGAATGAGATGCACAAAGAAATTAAACATAGGCTCAATTCTGGAAATGCGTGTTATTATGCACAGAGACTCTTGACGGCCCAACTCCTTTAAAAAAAACGTAAAACTGAAAATAAATAAAACTATTATTCTACCAGTTATATTATATGGGTGTGAAACATGGACTCTTACTTTAAGGGAGGAAAGGAGATTACAAGTATTTGAGAATAAAGTACTTAGGAAAATTTTTGGACCAAAGTGAGATGAACAGACAGGTGAATGGAGATGACTACATAACAATGAGCTACATGGTCTTTATAGGAAGGCAGATATAATAAGAACAGTTAAGTCTCGTAGACTGCGATGGGCAGGACATGTTGCACGTATGGGGAATGAAAGACTTGCATGGAAGCTTCTTGAATGAAAGCCAGAGGGAAAACGCCCAGTTGGTAGACCAAGAATGAGGTGGGAGAATAACATTAACTATGATTTGAGGAAAGTAGACAGGGAATGATTGGAAAGCATTAGCTCAGGATAGGGATATATGGAGAGCTTATGTCCGTGTGGCCATGAACCTACGGGTTCGATAGTGCCAGTGAGTGTGAGTGAGTGAATAATATATTGTAAGTGAAAGGCGGAGCTATGTTACCCCGATGATATGATGGGTGATAGTGCCAGGAGAGTTCTTAACCTAAATTCCTGACCATGAGCAACCATAGGAATAGCTTCCTTTAAAAAAAAAATCCTATGGTCTGACCAGGAATCGAACCCGGGACCTCATGAACAGTAACACTGACCACTAGTCCATGAGGCTGGTCAGTTATATAAGTGTGATACTGCTTAACTCTATAAACTTCTCAAATACTGGTGTCTTTGTGGAGTCTAAGAATTAATCTCCTCAATTGATGACACTTTAAGCAGCATACTGTCAAGCAGATGTCAAATAACTCTAACATTAATCTGATACACTCATTACATAGTACTTTTTCATTCAGTGTTGTGGACAATTTAGCTAAATAATTAAATAAAATTTCTTCTTTCCTAATCTCATTCCAGTAAGCACCAACTTGAGTTCTTCCAGGTCACCACTAATTTTTGTCTGTTTAATACTAAAAAGACATATGTAGTATAATGTGTTATTTTAGCAAGAGGACTGGAACACGATTCAATAATGCTATCCTTAAAGGAGAGGGAGAGTGATTAGTAAAAACAAGGGGTCGATTTGAAATAAAGAGTATGGACTGGTATGGAATTCAATGCACCGAATACTCCGTTTCCCACTTCCGGCCTATGTCATCTCCCTTCGCTCCAACAACACATTACGCAGGCTGGAAAAATTCAAATGTTGGTGATATTATCCGAGGACAGTAAACAGGCGTTTGCCTGTCAAAAATAAACTCTTACGGAAAAAAAAAGTACGGCAACTTCGTCAATTTTGCTAATACACTTGCCACAAAACACAGCATATTATAACCATAACCAATTAAATTAAAAATACTTGCCTTACAGCACTTGAAGGAAATCACTATCTCTAACTTCATCGTTGCCTTGATCACTTCCATTAACACCCCATATACCCCGTATCGGCCTCCACAGACTGAAACATCGATTGCACATTCTCCTTGTCGATTGTTTATCAATCCTTGCAAATTTAATTCAAGGTCTTACTCCAGATGGCTCTTACAGTCTTACGTAATTATTCGATATATAGATAAAATGAATATCGATTATTGTAATGTAGCCAACACAACAAATATACATCAAATTTTCTTAATCGAATTTATTTATATAATTCATATAATTTTCTCCATAATCAAAAATATATTTTTCCACTTATTTCATATTTAATATTAGTTTCTATGGCTATCAAAACATGAATTCAAAAGAAGCCTAAATAACATACATAAGCAAAAGTTGGCTATGGGGTTCTTGTTTTCCCGCATTTCTTCATGTTTAAAAAAAATATAGTTTATATTTCAAAGAAACAAATTAGTAACTGCTTAATTTGTATATTATGCGATGATAAATGTGTTTTTACGCTCTTCAATAAGGCTTAAAAATTTTATAAAAACACAGTAAGTCAGTGGTATTTTTTTTATCGTAATCAATGTTTAATGACTTCAGTGTAATGACTATTTGAATAATCTTAAATGCTATACTTTATTGTAGTAACTTTTTATGAACATCGTTTTTTTTTTTTTAGGTCAGAAAGCTCAAATTCATAATGAGCATTAGATTAAACTATCTAGTTTAACATAATTTTAGCAAAGAGGAGGTTAAGTCCAATTGCAATTCAGTTTTATAAGTAAAGTTGTACAGAAATATAGGTTATTACTTTCACTGCTTCACATACCATATTCTAAAATAACTTGTTCAGTGATACTGTTTTCTAGACTTCATAATAAAATTGGGCTATTCTATGTTATTTTGTTAGGTGATGAAAATCAGATATGTTTACAGTTTGTTGGGTAATCTGGTGCACCACAGGAAAAAGTTGGCTATTCTGTTTGAACAGTGACTAATGTACAGCTCAAGACCAAGCTCTGTGTGCTTGCGGGGAGAAGTGTAGGGAGAGGGAGGAGGTACACTTCTATGCTTCTCAAATACTAACAGCTGAGTCAGCAAATTCCTTTCAGACACACGGAGCTGGGTCCCGAGCAGTAGGTGGTCTCTGACATAGAATCCATTATAATTGCATAGAAATTTAAGTAAAATTTAAAATCTTCTCCAATTGTATCTTTACCTTGTTTGTGGTTGAGGTGCTTGACCCCACAAGCTAGGCCAGCAGTAGTATTGGTACCAGAAGGGTCTCCCATGCTGGCTATAAACCAGATTAAAGAGATAAACCCTACCTTTATCATAAGATTGATTATCTTTCAGGAAAACTGCACTTAAAGTAGCGTGAAATATTTTCGAAGTCCTATAGAACAACAGTGCGCATGCGCCAGAGTTTATAGAGCCAGTGATAACCCAAAATCGAACCACATATTGATTATCAACCTCGATTACTATCCGTTGCTATGAAATTTAAATTACCAATATTTGCAATAAATCCCCAAATCTATGTTTAATATACACTGCTCAAAACAATTAGAGGAACACTTGTAATAAATTGAATAAGTAATTGTTTTTTAAAGCTGTGATGCTGAAAGTTGGACAATATGTAAATTGAATTATTAATTTTATCATTGGATACAAATTTTAAAGATCCATGGCCTAAATACAGAGAAATTACCTCAAATAACAAATATAGAGAATTTTTTTATTTTGGAAGGCACTGGCCACTTCTAATTGGTAAGCTTCCTGATGTTGCTATAGTGACGAATGTTGATTATTGCCTTGTTTATTGTAGTCTCTGACAAAATGAGGCATTTAAATGAGTTTGAAGTGTATCATGCTCTACATCTTTTACGACAAGGTCAATCTCTGCGACAAGTGGCTAGAGAGCTTGGGGTTTCTCCTTCCGTGGTGTCCAGGTTACGCAACAGGCACAGAGAGACAGGTCAGTATTGTAGAAGACGTGGCCAGGGCCGTAAATTTAAAACAAGCCCCCAGAATGACAGATACGTTGTTCTTTCTGCTCTTCGACAGCGTACAAAAACTGCAAAAGACCTGCAGAATGACCTTCATATGGCTTCCGGAATCCGGGTTTCAGACCAAACCATAAGGAACAGATTAAGGAAAGAGAATATTCGTCCAAAAAGGCCCGTTAAAAAACCACGCTTAACAAATGGGCATAAGGCAGCAAGACGTACGTATGCTGAAAACCATGGTGATTGGAACCTGAACCAGTGGGAGTCTGTGCTCTTCTCGGACGAATCCAGGTATCGTCTTACACGTTGTGATGGTCGATTGAGGGTGTGGGGACGGCCAGGAGAAAGATTTTCTGCAGAGGCTGTACAGGAAATTGATAGATTCGGAGGAGGTTCCATAATGGTGTGGGCCGGAGTTATGTACAACAATCGTACGGACCTTGTACTTGTTCCCCAGCGACTGAATGCTGTCCGGTATATCGAGCACGTTCTGGAAGAGCATGTAGTACCTGCTGCCATTGGAGTAGGCCCTGGATTTCTGTTTATGCAGGATAATGCCAGGGCACATTTTGCGGCTGTCACCAGGGATTTCCTGAGGAGGAATGAAATTGAGGTAATGGAGTGGCCAGCGGTCAGCCCAGACCTCAACCCTATTGAACACTTGTGGGATCTTCTAGACAGGAAGGTCAGGAACCGACATCAAGCTCCACAAACTCTGCAGCAACTTGGAGATGCTCTGAAGGAGGAATGGGAGAATATCCCACAAGAGGAAATCCAGAATCTTATTGGGAGCATGCCACGAAGGTGCCAAACTGTCATCGAATGTCGTGGAGGCCATATACAATACTAACTCTATATAACGAGTGTTTAACGTTGAAAAATAAGCACAAGATTCAATTGCTTACATAGCGGAATTATTTGAAAAGTTAATTGTCAGCGTTATTCATTTGTTTTTACTGACATGAGCAATAAATAAATAACCACAAATAATGTACTTTATTAATTTCATGTTTGTACCTCTATCCAATGAAAAAATATTTGCATATTTCATAGTGTTCCTCTAATTGTTTTGAGCAGTGTATATATTAATAATATTAAAATTACCAAACGTTTATTAAAATGGGTGTACACTTACTTATCACTCACTAACGCTGATCCAACAAGCAATAACCCAAAATAGCGATAGAAAATCATAGACTAAGTAATATACTCTGTGGAGAAAATAGCAGTTGGCATCACAATATTGTCTAACAGTGTCATAATATTGTGATTTGCATATTTAAATAAATACTTCAAAATTGTCTAATAATGTTGTGAAAATTGTTTGAAAAAGTTTAAAATATTATATATTGTTAGTAAATACAGAAGAAGAGCTATAGTTTACAATAATATAAGTGAAAAATCAAGCGCTAGTAGAAGTGCAGTTGAGCCTCTTTCACTGTAAAAATAACCATGAAGAAATGCAGGCATGGGTTCCACTAGAGCAGGGATGTCCAACCTTTTTTGGAAAAGGGCCACTGTCGTTAAGATGAATTGGGTTTGCAGGTCACATGATCCAATTTTTTTTACCGTATTAAATAGGATCAAAGATAAACTAATTAATTTAAATATAAAATAACTACTATATTGTGATGTTATTTTTATTAAAATATTAATCATACATTAGTTATTTGAACAATATAAAATAAAGTAGGCCTTTTATTAACCTTTGTATGTTTAATATAAATTTTAGTATATTAAATTTAAATAAAATTTTTATATTAATTGATTTTTAACCTGTCACTGCGACACCTGGCACTGCTTTTCATGAACAAGGCTTCCGATGTGTGGTTTGGGGATTCTCCACTTTAATTTACCTGATATATTTGCAAAGTCCTATAGAACTACAGTACGCATGTGCCAGAGTTTATAGAGCCAGCGATCACCCACCGTCGAACCACATTATCGATTGTAATCCTTGCCACATATACAGCTTACACTAGTTGGCAGCACTTCGCTATGAAATTTAAATTACCAATCTTTGCAATAAATCCCCAAATCTATGTTAAAAAAAGTATTAATAATATTAAAATTACCAAACATTTATTAAAAATGGATGTACACTAACGTATCTCTTCCTAACACCGTTCCAACCAGCGATAACCCAAACCAGCAATCGAAAAATCATAGACTAAGTAATATATTCTGTAAAAAAAATAGCAGTCAGCATCACAATATTGTATAACAGTGTCCTAATGTTGTGATTTATGTATTTAAATAAATTCTTAAAAATTATCAAATAATGTTATAAAAAGTCCACCGCTGTGGTCTCGAGGTAGCATGCTGCCTTGTCACGCAGCGGGCCCGGGTTCTATCCCCGCTCGGGACAAGTTTCCTGGGTGAGGTTTCTTTCGGGATTTTTCCTCACCTCTAAGACAAATGTCAGGATACTTTAAGGCCCAAATGGTCCCCAAATATCATCTGGCCATCAATATCATATTCACCTCATAGATTTAAGTTTAGGTTTAAGGCCTCTCCTGGCACATCATTACCCATCGTCATCACCCATAATATCATTGGGGCCTTCCAGGTGCCCTAACCTCAGAAATGGATTACAATATTCCAATGTCAGGAGAGAATACCTGAAATGTCGAATGACAAACAGGTGGCAATGAACAAAAAAAAAAAATGTTATAAAAATTTTGGTGATCTTGAAGAAGATTTTCGGGCTGTAGGCCGTGGTTGTGAGGCTTGTAGTTCCCCGACGCAAAATGTAAACCTCTACAAGCACAGTCGACTAGACTATCAAACAGCAATCTCAGTGGAACAATGGAAGTCCCTACCGCTGACCAATCAGAAGGCAGATATAACGTGCAGTCGACTAGACCATCAAACAGCAATCTCATTGGAGCAATGGAAGTCCCTAACGCTGACCAATCAGAAGGCAGATACAACTTACGAACACATCGCGGTGAACGTATAAAATAGGACAGACAGCAGACAGAATTGCCAGTCTCAAGACAACCCTTGAGGATGCCAGACACAGTCTCTGGCGAAACGTCAGCGAACTACAAGCCTCACGACCACGGCCTACAGCCCGAAAATCTTCTTCAAGATCATCATAGCAACTCCGGCCGTGAAAGTCTATGTGAATATGTTATAAAAATTGTTTGAAAAAGTTTAAAATATTTAAAAAGTTAGTAAATACAGAAGACTTATAATTCACAATAATAAACTGAAAAATCAAGGGTAAATCATTCTAAAGAATAGCCTCTGGTCTGATTAATATTGTAGCAATTAGAAGCAAACTCTCCAGATGACTGTCAGTAATCCATGTTCTCGTTGCGCACTTCACATGTTTCATCCTGGAGAACACTTGTTTGCATATTTATGTACTACCAAAAAGTGATGCAAAACAAAGTGCATGTCAATTAATGCCCGGATGTTTTTCTCTGGGAAAATAGTCGTGATAGAATTGTAGTAAGGTGACATTGTTAAACTTATTCTTTAGGTCTGATGCACATTGAAATTCAACGCACTCCATTTGCAGATCCTCGGGGACCTCGTCTATTTAATGGAGAAAGGAGAAGAAAGCAGATTGAAACTTATAACATTTTCCTTGAAATCTAACGCAGAATTTGTTTCTTAATTCTGATGTAATTTCTTTGTACTTTTTAGAATATTGATTATTACACTTGTAGGGCTGGGAAATGTACAAAATTATTTTTTATTTGTGATTCCCAAAGTCGCAATTTTGTTTCAAAGACCTTCACATGATCAAACATAGTAGTGATCAATTGGTCTTTACCTTAGAGACATGAATTAAGTTTGTTCAGTTGTGTTGTTATATCTACCAGAAAGACAAATCACACATCCGTTCTGCATCTTTAAATTCAACAATAGGTTTGCCCTTCTGCATAAATGTATTTCATTTTTGAGATCAAACACTCACTTTAACATTTTGTCACGGCTCAGCCATCTTAATTTCAGTATAATAAACAATATCTTCTATTCTGAATTGAGATTTTGTAAGAAATTTTGAAATTGTCTATATCGCAAACCATGTGAACAAATGAAATTCACTACTTTTACGACTTTCAAAACACTATCTAAATTTAAAGAATTTAGCACAAAGGTTTTCTTGGTGTATTAAGCAGTGATATTGCATTACAGAAATGTTTCCTACTTTAGCTGCCTCTGCTTACAGTAATTTAACTAACCCTTCTCGTTTTCCTACAAACACAGGAGCTCCATCAGCTGTTACACCAGATAAATTTGTATATTTCGAGCCAAGCCGATTCAGGGTTTCTGTGACCCCCCTATTAAATCATTGGCGTTAGTGGTGCCTTTAAAAGGGACAAAAGACCAGCTAATTCTTGTGTAATATTAAAATCTTTATGAATTCCACTTAAGAAAATTGCTAATTGGGCAGTATTGCTAGCATCACTACTCTCATGGAATGCCAGAGAATAAAACTGGAAATTTGTGGCTCGGTATTTTAAAGTTCTTTCTATATAATTCATCAATATGTCTGTCACAACAAGCTTAATTTTGCACTTTTTTTATCAGGGCATATAATATCAGCAACACTCTCAATGCACTCTTTAACAAACTCACCATCTGAAAATGGTTTAGAATTTTTTGCAATAATTTCTGCTACTGTGTAACTCGCTTTTACCAGAGATTCATTTTGAAGTGACACATTCTTAAAAGTCTCGAAAGTTTAATTCCAAGTTCGGATACCCTGTCTTCACAAATTTGACCCTCAAATTTATCATATGAAGATGCATGGTGTCGTAATGTCGCTTTATGTTATAGGCCTACTCCTTAAATATGAAAACTGTTTCACTGCAAATTAAACACACTGATTTCTTGTTTATTTCAGTAAAAAAGTACTGATAATAAAACATCTGGCATACACTCGCCTTTGAAAGAAGTAACCACGTTGTCAACAATACATGGAGACTTCAAAGCGACACACAGTAGGTAGGATCATAAATAAAAATTTGGGCTGGGTGTTTCTTAAAACGGATGTGATTTTTCCATGTTTTGTGTATGAGAATGAGTAGGATGTTCTTACACAAACACATGTGTTGGAAACAGAAAAAGTCTTGCTCTTTCAAGTTTATCTTATACCAAACAGAATTACTTATTTCATAAATGATATTAGACAGTAACTTACAAATATTGTGGGCTGCATGTGATGGAATCGAGGGCGCAAGCAGGCCGCGGGTTGGACACACATGCACTAGAGTATAATTTTCCAGGGATAAAATAGTCCCCTAGGGTACTGATTATAAATATTTAAACATGCAATGTTAGGACATTAGAAAGTATTGTGATCAAATAAATATTAATTGAGCAATTCCTTAAATCTCCTTTGGATATAGTCTTCTTGAAAAAAAATGACTAGAGGAAGAAACTTTGTAATACGCTGTGTTTTAGTGAGACTAGATTTAGAATGGATTTTTAATCTAAGGAGAATCCTCACAGCCATCAGAGATGTTACATTTGTTAGTGAAAGATTTCATATATGATTATAAAGGATAAATTACATGATTTTGTAATTGTAATGTACATGGTCCTACAGAAGAAAAGGATGACAAGATCAGGCGAGTTTTATGAAGAACTAGCAGACCCGGAAGATGTCTTGCCCAAATGTTCAATTCTTGTGTCATGGCCACACAATAAAAATATGTTACTTTTTTACCATAAAATTCAATAATTAATAAATTTGCAAGAATACTCCTCACTTCCATCTGTTGTGACTCAAGAAGCGTGCATTTATGATGTCACATTGTTGTTGCACAGAATATGTCGGTAATGCAGATGACTATATATCTGACATAAAAAATTCCTATTACCCAATTGCAGCGCCATCTACCGAGTCAATTGTGAATCCAAATCATCCAGGGATCCACTAAATCACACACAAAATTTCATCAAAATCGGTCCAGTCATTTAGGCAGCTTTTAATTTCAGATTTCAAGTAAACTTCCACTTCTAATTGTCTGATTTTGCTCACTTTTGGATATCTATCTCGGTTTATTTTAATTGGATGTATTGAGTTTCATTGTGAAACATTGAAAATTGTGACTGCTAGAGCGATTTTTGTAAACTCCTACACCTAATGGTTTTAGAGGGTCCAATTATGAATCTAAAACATCCAAAGACTGACTCAAACAAACACAAAAATTTTCATCAAAATCGGTTCAGTTGTTTAGGCAGTTTTCAATTTCGGATTTCAAGTAAACCTCCACTTCTAATTGTCAGATTTCGCACATTTTTTGACAATACCTACCTCGGTTTATTTTGATAGGTCATACCTAATTCGTTGTAAAACATTGAAAATTGTGACTGTTAGAGTGATTTATAAATTTTCACTTCAGGTGAAATCCTACACCTAATTGTTTTAGAAGATCCAATTGTGAATCCAAGTCATCCAGGGATCCAAAAATTTCATCAAAATCTGTCTGGTCGTATAGGGATTATTTTTTTTAAATTTTGGATTTCATCAAGTAAACTCCTACTTCTAATGGTCAGATTTTGCTGATTTTTGGATAGTATCTACCTTGGTTTATTTTTAATAGGATATTCTGATTTTTGTTTTAAAACATCGAAAATTGCGATCACTAGAGCGATTTTTAAATTTTTGTTTCAGGTGAACTCTTGTAACTAATGATTTTAGAACATAATAGATAATGGCTAAACCTCACTGCATCTGAAACCCTGTATATACAAATTTTCAACGGTTTAGAAGTCTATAATGGACAGACATACATACATTAATTTTTATGTATAAAGATTAGAATGTGTATTGATAGATTTTTCTGATATCATACAAAAATTGTCCTGGAAATTTTAATATAAAAGTCGGATGGGAAGATATGTTCAGGCCAACAATAGCCAAATTCAGAATTCATGAACATAGTAAAGACAATGGTCCCATGCCATAGCCAAGCAGTTTAAGGCATGATGCCTTGGTGCAGAGCTACGGGACTTGTACTGGCTCGAGTTCCTATGGGAAAAAAGTTCTCTAATGCAATTTCAGCCATTGTGGAACCACTGCCCATCTATAAATGTGATGAATTTGGGTAGCTACAATAAGTAGCTTTCCAGATTAAGAAAATGAGCTATAACAGCTGGGGTATCAACATGTTGACCATGTCATCCTTGTACCTGTGCATATCAAAATTCCTAATAGATTTGAAATGCTGGAATCTTCAGATGAAAACATAGAAACTGAAAAGAGAACTGATATAGAATGGGAAACTAGGAGATGCTATTAAATTTTCAGCATCAGAAAACATAGATTATTTAAAAAAGAGGCAAATGAAATAAATGGTTTGATTAGACATTATAAGAAAAGAAAGTTGGCAAAAATGAATAGACTACATGACCCAAATGAAATAAATTTAGATGATTTGTATAAAATATTAAAATACAAGATTAGTACCTGGTAAATTAGTCATCCTCAACTAAATTATAAAATTTCATCAAGTAGCTAAAATATGAAGGCCTTTCAAAAACAGTGTTTCTTCTTCTGCATTTCAACTGGTACTACAGAAGATGAAACATTGTTTTTGAAAGGCCTTCATATTTTAACTACTTGATGAAGCTTTATAATTTAGTCGAGGACGGCTGATTTACTAGGTATTAATTTTGTATTTTAATATTTTATTGCATAACTTCAACAGTGCTTTAAAATGAATTTTAAAAGCATTGATGATTAGTATAAATCAAATGGGGAAACAAACTAGAGTTAGAAGTTCATCATGCAGGAACTCCATTAATTAAGCAAATTCCTTAGCAAGTCAAATTTATGAGTTTTTTTTTGTACTTATGGAATGTAACTTTATTTTGACTATTTAACTCATGCCCCAAATAGAAGTCAATGACCAATCACGTTTCAATGAATGTTGTTTTAAAACCAGTGACAGTCATGTTTCACCTTGCTCTTTATAGATTTCTCTTTACCAGCTTCTGCTTTTGTGATAACGAAAGCTAAGCTCCTCCCTTTTAATATTATGAACAGGTCATAGCATTATTTTGCAGGGACTGACTCTCCAACAAATACATTGAATGTAGCAAATAACGAACAGATTCCTTCGAACTACACATAATTGTGTATTCAATAATTGTGTTTTTAAATAATGATTTTACTGAGTAGTTAACTAAAATAAAAAATTAATAACCTATAATGTTCGTTATAATTAAGGCTAGGATTTGTATGTAATTACTAGAGGGCAGATTTCTGCATATTTGCATGTTTTATTCCTTCAAAGATAAACATATGCATGGAAGAGGAAAATGCATTTCATGTCATTTGGAATCAATTGGCAAAATTTTATAGTGCATATAAATGCATATTCAAGGGATTAGCACATATGGTGGGTGCGCATGAAAAAGGGGTTAAGTCAGAAATTGAGAAAATTGCGATTGTAACATATGCGAAAAGAACTAAAAATTCTCTGCAACTTGATCCAAGTGGGATATGTCAAATCATACTCGTTATGTTTCACTGAGGTTGTGAATTCTGAGTTAAGTGGCGAAGTAGCAAGTATTGCGCATGAGAAAGGGAATAACTTGACATATCTCACTTGGAATAATGACCTTGAAGCAGTGGAGAGGGATAAGTTGGTCCTCACTGTAGCGGTTGGCTGGTCAAAAGAAACGTACTGCCAGTCATTATTGCAGTCTGTATTATTGCCTGTCGTGCTTTTTAAGAGTATTGATGCATCACAGCAAAAGGCAAGAGTGTGCCTTCAAGAAAGCTTCAACCACTTCAGTTGTGCAGTGTAGTGATCATGTACCTGATGAAGATAAGAATAAGATATTTCATGCATACTGGAACTTAGGTGAATATACCAAGCGGTATCTTATGTTGCAAGTCTGATGGAAGTAATAAATAAAAGGCAAGTAGGGTCAGGCCTGATAGCAACAATATCATCACAACAGGCAAGTTACAGTAAAATATCACTTGATTTTGAATAATGGAAACGTTCAGTATGCAAACAATGTTTCTTAAAACATTGGGAGAAACAAACAAGTTCATTGAGACTGTATTGCACAAAAACCGAGCTGGTGAATCCGGGATTACTGCACCTGATACTCGGGGAAAGAATCCTCATCCAAACAAGATAGGTGAAGACAAAAAGCAGAAAGTTCATTCATTTTTGCTTTCTTTACCTACCTATGAAAGTCATTATTCAAGGAGAGATTCAAGCAGAAAATACCTACCTCATTTGACGTTGGCAGCATTGTATGATGATTACAAACTTAAACATCCAGATTTTTTTAGTAAACAGAAAATGTTTTGAAAATGAATTTCATAATCTGAATTTGCCCATAAAGCAGCCACAAAGACACTTGTCAGACTTGTGACAAGCTCCCACATGTTATGTAAGTGTTCAAATAACAGAAACTATAATTGAAAGTAAACTAAAGGACCACCATATGGAAGCAGTCTTTGCTTATCAGACAAAGGATGCATATAAACAGAGGTCTAAGAGTGATCCTACTCGAAAGACTCTCACGTTCGATATGCAATAGTATCTCCCAACTCCTGTTTTGTAAATGCTTCAGTGGCCTTTCTATAAGTGGACAGTTATGGACGTTCAACTTAACAGTCCATTACTGCGATAGCAGCCAGGCTATGCTTTGCTTGAATTCTTTGGAAAAAAAAAAAAACCCATAGCAGGAAGAGGAAGCCAACGAAGTAGTTGGATATTGTACATATAAGGTTCTTCTAAATTTAGATGAAAATGTTAAAACAGGTCACCATGTATTCTGATACATATGGTGGCCAGAACTAAAATAGCCATTTCGCAGCCATGTGTATGGTTGCTGTACAAAACTCCCCAAGTTTGCAAAACCGTAGAGCACAAGTTCCTGGTGCCAGGCCACAGCCACATGGAGTGTGACACAGATCACAGCATTATAGAAAAGAAAAAGAAGAAATTTGACATTCATATTAGTCATCCGCATGACTGGGCTCAGCTTATGCATCAGTGTGGACGAAAGAAGCCAATGGTTGTTATAGAACAACATTGTCAAGATTTCTTTGATTTTGCAGGACTATTTAAAGGACCCCTCCAGCTATGCAAAGAAGACAGTGATGGAAAGAAAATCAGGTGGCGTGAAATAAAATGGTTGCACTTTGAGAGAGATCATGGATTTAACATCTTCTTTAACCTTTTGACCGCCGAGTTTCCATTTTGCGAGCTCGGCTGTGGGTGCCAGGTTTTTTTTAATTTAAAGTACTACGCCATACTATATAATATAAACCTATATAAAGTACAATTAACTGTCTACATGCCATGCTAAATTGAATTTAAACTCACTATTATACATTTATTTGAAGGTTTGACGGTGTTGCTTCCACTTGTGAAGATCCCAGGTTCGAATTCATCATGGTGTCTTCATTGAAATTTGTTATCACTATCACTAAACATTTATCCTATTGAATACTTTTGATGGCATTATCACTAAACACTTATAATATTCAAATTGTTGAAAAGTTTTATGGTCCTGGGTTCGAATCCATTCCAGTTAAACAGCTGTTTTATGCCACGTGTTTCGTCTGGCGCGACACGCCCACCACTGTCACTCACACCATGTTCATTTAGGTCTACATCACTTGCTTTACTATTTACAGGCTTAGATTTTAATAATATTCTCTTAGAAACAGGACTACTATCACATTAGTGAAACGAATAACCATTTGATGAACTGTTACTGTCACTCTCATCTTCTGATAAAACTGACACAATAAACTCGCGTATTGTATTTTCGTCAACTTCGAGACATGAATCACTGTGTTTCACAGCACGACCTACCCCTTGGCCAGGTATCTTTCCAACTAAAAATAAAATAAATAAAGAGAAAATCCTGAAATTGCAATATTCCATAGCCAAAAAAAAAAAAAAAAAAAGGCCTTGAAACATGAATGTACACCCTCCTTTAGAAAACGCATTTACAACTAGCCTGTACCGTTATTCTGTAAGGGATGTGCAAAGTATTGCTAAAAAAGGATGTACAAACACAGCACGAAAAATAATTTTAGTTTATTGAAGTAAAAACTTCAGGAAAAAAATATTTAAAATAATAAGATTGAAAACCGGAGCTTGCCGGGCATGGCGTACCGCTGTACACACACTTTCCCCGGCGCACGACGGGCATGGCGTTCAAAAGGTTAAAACATCACTGAAAGAGGAGGGTCCCTTCAGAAAAGTATCTTTCAGACGAAGAGGAAAATCTACCCCTCTCTTGAGACCTACTCTACGCTATGTTGGATCACAACCTATCACTATAGAAAAGAAGAAAGATCTATTGGTCTTGTTACCTTTCATTGATCCAGTATTTCATGAATATTATAAGTCACTGAAAACAAACACTAATGTGTGTGATATTTATCCTGACTCTGCTGAACAGGAAGAAGACAATGCTGGTGATAATGAGTAATAGTGAACTTAAAAAAAAACATACGAATGCACTATTTTCAGTCAGTTAAAAAGATATGATTTTTTTTGTGTTTTCAACATTAGTGACTCTACAAAAGAGATACTGTTTGCTTTGTAACTTACGTATTATTTTAGAATGTTCTCATTTGCAAGATTACTTACATCTAGGTTTGATAATTTTGGAGTTTTTATATATTTGTTTCCTATAACTTAAAAATGATTATTATTCAAATAATTTTGTATTGTGTTTCTAAATTAGTAGTTGCCGTACTATCTAATGACACTACTACACTGGAAATCTAGTAAAATAGAGCCTTTTTCCTACAGTAATCCTGATAGTATGCTTCAAATAAAACATCTAACTGGAAAAACTAATAATATTTGAATACATGTTCAAAATGGGTTATGTCACATAACTGTTTGAGCCAAAAGGGATAAGTAATATTTTCTATCGATACACAAAAATTTTCAGAATTGAAGATAATACAACATCACAGAGATATTCGGAGCATTTAACTGTACTTTAAGCTATGTTTGTTATCTTCATGCAACTTTCACTAGATCTTGCAAAGTTAATTAAATATTTAACTTTAAATATCTCCATTCCCAATTTTCTGACATAACCCCTTTTTCATGCGCACCCACCATATGTCACTAATATGTGCATATGGGTGCATATATTATACTTTTTTCTGTATTTAATATTGAAATATTAGTTTGTAACCCCATAAAATGACAAGTTCCTGCTTTATTGTCATGTTTCTGCAAATGAAGACAATCTTGTTTTCATAGAAAGCCAGAATCCCTATTTTGCATTTTCACACAACAGTGACAATGTCAAGCAGGGGGTCTGCAGTTTCAAATCTCAAGAGGTCAATAAAGCAATCTGGCCTAAACCATTTCCCGAAAGGAAGATTTCAAAAGAGATGAACGTGCTTGCCAACAATGGACAGTGATAATTTCCTTGTTTTCGTTTTCAACCGGCGATATTCTTTGAAATTTGAACATCAGCTTTATTGAGACTGTCGGCATACACGACAAACACTCAAAAATCATTCCTGAAATATACTTTCATGTGTGCAAAATATACTTCATTTCACACAAAAGAAGCCTGTTGTACATTATTGACCACAGTGATAAAACAAATCGGGAATCAAAGTTTAAATTCTTTTCTCAAATACCATTTTTGTGGTGTGTTAGTGGACCAAGACAAGTGTTGTTTTCAATGCCGAAGGAAAAATCCAGTAAAATATCTTTGCTTCATCAATGGATTGGTAGGAATCCTACATTAACAAAAAGTGGAGAAATTGCCCTATGCCAAGTCTGCGACAAACATGTGAGTATTTTAAATAACTTATTATCAGTTTATCACATTATTAAATCAATATAATTCTTATTCTTATTCTATGAGTGACAGCCTCTTTGCGATACAGCCCTGTGACCTCATGTGAAGTGGAAAGATCATTTTCTTCGTACAAACACATTTTAAGTGATAGAAGGAAGGGCTTTCTACCGGAAAGTTTAGAAAAATATTTGGTTATTTATTGTAACAAAAATTGATAAATGAGTGTTGACTTCTATTTCATAAAACAGACAAGATTAATGAGAATGACACTTCAAAATACAATTATTAACTTCAATTAAGAGCAAAAAAGTAAAAATATTACAATTTTTGCTTCATAAAAAATTAATAAAATAGTGTGAGAAAAATAGTGTATTTTACTATAAGAAGAAAATTAATTATTGTGCATATTTTTTAAATTTCAAGAGCATATTTTCAACTTTTTGCTGCATAGTTGCATGCATATGTTTATGTTTTTTAATGCATATAAATCCGCCCTCTAGTAATTACATATTCTTTCCCTTTGTTTATACATGGGTAAAATTGATAAATGTCTACAAATTAGAAACTTACTTATCATATATGAAAATTTATCATTACATATTTTTACATATTTGATCATAATTACATATTTTAAAGATTTTTATGTAAATCTACATATTGTGCCTCATAATTAAAAAACATATATTTTCATTAGCAAAAAACAATTTAAACAATATTTGTTTACATTAAAAAACTCAAATACCTGATTGTGCACCGGAACTGTTTTTTCCAACTTGTACAAAAGCGCTTAGAAACGGTCAAAGAAGAATTCCATTTACTAAGCACGATAAACATAGATACAGATAGACTTTGTAAAATTGAGTATAGGGTCCCACATAGCAAGATCTCTTTTAAAACCTGAAGGATCTGCTCTGTTTATGAATGAAATAGTAGAAATATATAGGGGGCACACCCTGGTATAGTTGGTTAAGACAATATCCTACAAGTTGGAAAATTGAGGGTCAAGACCCGATGGGGTCAGGATTTTTAAACTGCTTAATCTTCTGGCAGTCCACCGCTGTGGTCTTGAGGTAGCATGCTGCCTTATCATGCAGCGGGTCCGGGTTCGATTCTCGGTCGGGGCAGGCTCCTGGATGAGGTTTTTTTTTTGGGTTTTTCCTCAATGTAAGACAAATGTCAGGAAGCTTGGGGCCCAACGGTCCCTGAAAATCATCCAGCCATCATCATCATCATCATCCTTCACCGGTGTGGAAAGCTACCACACCTATAATTCCCTTGTAAAGTTACAAAGCATAGCATGAAAATGCTATGATTGCAGTGAAAGACCTGCTCTTGGGCAGAATTACTATCGATCAAATCTTCTGGCGGTATCATGACCCTGGGGTGATCGCCTCAGCCTATAAAAAATTAATACCATACTATGTTGTGGAAGGTAAAGATGGCTATCACACAAGACTGAAATCTCTTGACAATTGTCTAGAAAGATTGAAACTAAGATTGAGGAACTGCTTCATACTGTACTTCACTCACATTTACTCTCTTCTGTTAGTAACAGGAACTACTTTTCTCAGCCTTGCCTCTTCAGGCTGTCATTCATGGATTTATTTTTTTATTTATTTTGCAGGTTTCAATTTGGGTCATATTCCAGTATTATGGCTTCGCCAGCAGTTGAAAAGAAATCAGATAAACCATTTCGAGTGTCCATAGAGGGAAATATTGGTGCTGGAAAATCAACTTTAATCCAATATTTTTCAAGATTCCCTGAGGTTGATGTGCATGTAGTAAGTTAAATGAGATTCTAAATCTTTGCAGATACAGTGACATAAATGCATCACTGTTTATAAAATATTATTGCCCCTCGACTTAGAAAGCAAGCTACACTTGCTTATTCGAGCTTTGATATATATATATATATTGTAAAATATTGTTTTTATTTAAAATACAAATCTTCTAAGTGAGCTTCTTTACCAGTGTGCAGAACTCATAAATGACATGTATAATTTCCTTAACAAAAAAATTATCCTCTCTGTATGATCTATGATTCCTAATAATTGTTGGTGAGATACTGTAACATTTTGCATATATATGTTTTTCTGCCTGTGTATATCCCACATAGGGCAAGGGTGTTCCTTGCAGGAATTATTAACTAAATTAATTGCCTTCCTTTGGCCAGCAACCAATCGAAGGGACTATTATTATGCTTTCAAGTCTTATACGAGAATTTCCTGGAAGGTGAAACGCTGGAGGGAAAATTTTTCTATAGGATCGTAACAGGCCTTGGCCTAATACTTGGAAGGAAGAAGAAGAAGAATTTAGTTACACATATTTCTCTACAGATGTCAATAAATGACAAGTGTTGACTTAGGCTTTATTATGATGATCTTGTAGAAGACTTCCAGGCTGTTGGCCGTGGTCTTGAGGCTTATAGTTCCCCGACGTTTCGCCAGAGACTGCATCCGACGTCCTCAAGGGTTGTCTTGAGACTGGCAATTTTGTTGACTACCTGCCCTATTTATACATTTATCCGTGACGTGTTCTCTGCACGGTCCATTACTTCATAAATTGTATGTGCCTTCTGGTTGGTTAGCATTAGGGTCTTCCATTGCACCAATGAGGTTGCTGTCTGATGTTCTAGTAGATTGTTCTTGTAGGGGTTTACATCTGGCTTTTATTAAGACTGGTATCCATGCTTTGTTGACTTTTAATGATTCTTCCTTTCTGTTGTAACTATTTTACTGTTTGAATATTTCAATGGCTTCTCGTTGTAGATGGATAAAATAGTATGTGCAATTAGATAATATATATGTGTTGTTGTATTGTACTGTATGGCCTTCAAGTAGAGAGTGTTCTGCTACTGCCGACTTTTCCACTTGTTTAAGATGGCTGTATCTTTCATGTTCTTTAAGTCTGGTTGTAATGCTTTGTTTAGTGGTGCCTATATACACTTGGCCACAACTGCACGGGATCCTGTATATGCCTGCTGATTGATGAGGATGAAGTTGATCCTTAATCGGTCTGAGGAGGTTTTTGATTTTCCTGGTAGGCCTATATACTGTTTTTATGTCTTCTTTCTTTAGCAGATTTCCAATATGATCAGTTACATTCTTGATGAAAGGTAAGAATGCCCTGGTTGACTTTTTTCTTCTGGTTCCTTGTTGTTGTACCATCTGGGATGGTTTGCTCTGTTGATTTCTTTGTTGGTGTATCCATTGGCTGTGAATACTGTACGGAGATGTTTAAGTTCAGTTTTTAATAATTCAGGATGGCAAAATTTCTTGGCGCGATTTGTCAATGTTTTGATGATACCAAATTTCTGTCTGGGGTGATGATTGGAGGTTTTATGAAGGTATCTGTCAGTATGCGCAGGTTTTCTATATATGGTGTAATTGAGATGTCTGGGGTGATGATTGGAGGTTTTATGAAGGTATCTGTCAGTATGCGTAGGTTTTCTATATATGGTGTAACTGAGATGTTTAGAAAGGCTATGCTGTTATCTTTTTCTACGGTGAATTGTATATTGGAGTTTATGTTGTTGATGTGCACAAGAAATTCTTCTATCTCATCTTCCCTGTGGTTCCAAATTACGAAGGTGTCGTCTACATATATCGAAGCCATGTCTTGGGTTTAAGAGGGGCAGTCTCTAAACATTTATGTTCAAAGTTTTCCATAAAGTTCTTATAGAGGAGACCATTCACCTCATCACTGCGAAGTTTCCTCAAGATATCACTAGTATTTTCGAACACTGCTTAACCACTAGCTATTTCTTATTCAGTAACGACTTCTATGAACAAATAGATGGAGTGGCTATGGGTAGTCCCCTGAGCCCAGTGGTTGCAAATTTCTTTATGGAAAACTTTGGACAAAAATGTTTAGAGACTGCCCCTCTTAAACCCAAGACATGGCTTCGATATGTTACACGACACCTTCGTAATTTGGAACCATGGGGAAGATAAAATTGAAGAATTTCTGACGCACATCAACAACATAAACTCCAATATACAATTCACCGTAGAAAAAGAAAAAGATAACAGCATCGCTTTTCTGGACATCTCAATCAGAAGAGTAGAAGATAGCAACATTTATCACACCACATATAGAAAACCTACGCATACTGACAGATATATTCATAAAACCTCCAATCATCACCCCAAACACAAACTTGGTATCATCAAAACATTGACAAATCGCACCAAGAAACTTTGCCATCCTGAATTATTAAAAACTGAACTTAAACATCTCCGTACAGTATTCATAGTCAATGGATACACCAACAAAGAAATCAACATAGCAAACCATTCCAGACGATACAACAACAAGGAATCAGAAGAAAAAAACGTCAACCAGGGCATTCTTGCCTTTCATCAAGAATGTAACTGACCGTATTGGAAAACTGCTAAAGAAAGAAGACATAAAAACAGTATATAGGCCTACCAGGAAAATCAAAAACGTCCTCAGACTGATTAAGGGTCAACTTCATCCTCATCAATCAGCAGGCATATACAGGATCCCGTGCAGTTGCGGCCAAGTGTATATAGGCACCACTAAATGCAGCATCACAACCAGACTTAAAGAACACGAAAGATACAGCCGTCTTAAACAAGTGGAAAAGTCGGCAGTAGCAGAACAGTCTCTACTTGAAGGCCATACAGTACAATACAACAACACATATATTATCTATCAGACAACAACACATATATTATCTATCAGACGGCAACCTCATTGGTGCAATGGAAGACCCTAATGCTAACCAACCAAAAGGCACATACAATTTATGAAGTAACGGACCATGCAGAGAAAACGTCGCAGGTAGTCGACAAAATTGCCAGACAACCCTTGAGGATGCCGGACGCAGTCTCTGGCTAAACGTCGGGGAACTATAAGCCTCAAGACCACGGCCAACAGCCTGGAAATCTTCTACAAGATCATCATAAATGACAAGTGGTTAGTTCATATCTCAAAGAAGTAACAAGTAGGCCACTAAGGTATGAACTGGATGGAAAAGGCAAATAAATTGAATCATCCAATATGAAAAGACCTCTTCTCCAAATGTTTCCCTTTTTATTTTATTGCCTTAATGTTTCCTTATCAGAAATAGCCCTGATTCTAACTGCAACTTCATTAAATTGCACATAAAAAACCAATCCAGTTTGGTGAAGAGATGGAGAAGAGAAAAACAAATATATTTTCCTGTAAAATTTAGTTTTCTGGAGTTGTGCCCTTTTCATATAGGGTAATTCAATTTTATTCAGAGGTTTGAATTTAGGCTTTAGGTTCTTTTTCGAACCTGAAAATCTTCAGACACAGGACTCGCAGCTTAATACCCCCTGCTGGAGGATTTGTCCCATAGATTTTTCCATCTTAAAAAATACAGTAGAGTTTGAACATGTGACCCTTGGGACCAAAAGCAGGGAACTTAATCCCCAGATATATATATATATATATATATATATATATATATATATATATTTTGGCAAAAGGTATCTATTAAATTTCATTTTTTTATCTAAAATCTGACTTTTTTTAATAATCTTCTTACTTTGTAGTCTTGTCTAAACATCACACTATATGTAGAATATATTTCTTAATTATATTTAATCATTAATTTTAACTAGTGGATGCCCAGTGGTCGAAATTCAACCACAATTTATTAAATTTTTAACTTTGTAACAAATATGTCATTATGCATTAATTTTCAATTTATTTTAAAAATACGAACAATAGGAAGTATGTGGTATAGCTTGACTAAGCTATATTTAAAAAACAATTACGCATCATTTGACATTTGTATACTATTTAAATTTGCATTTGGCCTATTATTGTGTGTACAGGAATACGAGGTGTGATCAATAAGTTTCCGCAATGAGGCCATAAACACAACACAACACTTCAAAGTTTCTATTCAGCACTGTCACCCTCGAAGTAGTCACCTTGGGAGTTGATACACTTGTCCCAGCGCTTCTGCCAACGCTGGAAGCACTTCTGAAAGTCGTCTTCTTTAAATGTGTCCAATGCCTTCTGCGATTCGCGCTGGATGACATCAATGTCCTCAAAACGATGTCCTCGGAGCCGAATTTTTAGCCGTGGGAACAGGAAAAGTCTGCTGGAGCCAGATCTGGAGAATAGGCTGGATGGGGAACAGTACTCATCCTATTTTTGTCCAAAAACTGGCGGACAGAAATTGCTTTGTGCGCGGGCGCATTGTCGTGATGCAGGAACCAGTCACCAGTCCTCCATTTCTCTGGCCGTTAACGTCGCACACTCTCCCTCAGTCTTTGCAACACTTGTTTGTAGTACACTTGATTCACTGTTTGACCCGTGGTACAAATTCCTTATGCACAATTTCATTAATGTCAAAAAAAAATCATCATTGACTTCACATTCGATCGAACTTGTCTGGCTTTCTTGGGGCATGGAGATGCAGGACTCTTCCATTGCGAAGACTGTTGTTTAGTTTCTGGATCGTAGCCATAAATCCATGTTTCATCACCAGTAATAACCTTTTCCATGAACCGTGGGTCATTTTTAAGCTGTTCTTTATGATCTGTGCAGGCAATCACACGACTTTCCTTTTGGTCATTTTAAAGGAGGCGGTGCACGAACTTCGCAGCAATTCTTCGCATGTTCAAATCGTCTTTCAAAATGCTTTGAACACTTCAAAACGAGAGTGCTAGTGCATCAGACAGTTCTCGTATTTTCTAAAAGAAAACAAATTAGATGATGATAGCGTTAAAGAATACATAAAACTAACAAAATTATGCTTAAATCAAATGTTCTTCACCTTTAGAGGAAAATACTTTAGACAAAAATCAGGACTTGCAATGGGAAATCCATTATCACCATTCTTAGCAAACATGTTTATGGGGAACTTTGAATGTCATGTAACCAAAGCACATCCTTTGATGTTTAAATTTTGGAGAAGATATGTAGATGATATCATAGCAATAGTAAAACAGAAACAATTAGAAGATGCCATTAAACTGTTAAATATTCAAAATAAAACAATAAAATTTACAATGGAAATAGAAAATAATCATGAAATACCATTTTTAGACCTTAAATTGATTAGGAATGAAGAAAAAAAGAAAATAGAATTTGGAATCTACAGAAAAGAAACTCACATCGACAATTATATAAAAGCTACTGGATTTAACCATTTTTCACATGAACAGGCAGTATTTAATAGTTTAACACACAGACTTGTGAATGTCCCCATGAGCAAAGAAAATTATATTAAAGAGAAAGGACACATCATAAAAATTGTGAAGGATAATGGTTTTCAAGAGAAGATGATACACAAGAAAATAAATAAATTCAAAGAACAAGAAATCATTAATGAAAGTACTCTTCAGACAGATAAAAATATAGGCAAAAAATTCAAGAAGTTCACATACCATCCTTTAGTATTTGACAAGTATAAAAAAAATTTTCAACAAATTCAACATTAAATTAGCACCGAAAAATGATTACAACTTAGGTAATTTAATAAAAACCAACAAAAATGAAAAGATTGAAGACTGCAAAAAATCGGGAATTTATCAAATTAATTGTAAAGATTGTGAGAAGATATACATAGGAAAAACAAAAAGGAATCTAAATACAAGATTAAAAGAACACCTCAGAAATGTTAAAAATGGAGAAACTGAAAAATCTGCAATAGCTGCACATGCCTGGTCAGAAAAACATAGAATAGAAACCAAAACAAAATTACTTAAACAATTGGAAAAACCGAAGGAACTCACAATTTGGGAAAAAATTTACATATGCAAGAATGAAAATACAACTATGAATTTTGAAATACCCGATTATAAGGAGAGAGGACTGATTTGGAAATTCTTCGGTCGGCCACCAGATGGCGCAGAGGTCAGTCTGCAGGATAGAAGGCCGTTGGACGTCAGTTGTGAGGGTGACACAGCATTAAGAATGTCACAAAAGATGTGAAGAAACCCTGGGTCTGCTATGAATTATGAAGTATGAGGTGAGTGAAATAATAAAAAATAAACAATATTAAAAAACCTCATAGTGTTATTTCCTATCTACATAACTTAACTAAGTGTGTATGTGTATGTATATATGTGCCGGAATAACTCTTGAATACCTGGAGCAATTTTAACCAAATTTAGTATACTTATAAATTACAATCCGGGCCCCTAGGAGGGTAAGAGGGGGTTGAAATGGAAAACTGATTGACAATATATGTTCCAGCACAATTCTAGAACACCTGGAGTAATTTCCACCACACATGGTATGAATATAATTTACAATCTGCAAAATTTTTCATGGAAGTAAGAGACCTCTAAACGCATCTAAAAGGGTGATGAGAGGGAATGAAATCTAAAAATAATTTAAAACCAATATTAATGTAGAATTCATGGTTTTTGGCGTCGCTAAGCTCATTAGTGGCAGTCCCAGTGACATTTAAACCCAAATTTGACCTATAACACCATTAAGAGGGGAGGGGATATTAAGGTTGAAAACTAAATTGACAAAAAGGATCAAAATTAGTGTCAAATCCTTGATTTTCAGGATTGCTATGCTGAATAGTGACAATCCAAATGATATTTATGCCCAATTTAACCCTAACATCCCTAAGGGGTATATGTAGAGAAGGAGTAAAAGTAAAATTTCAAAAAGTGATCGAGATTAGTGTCGAATTCACAGTTTTTGTCATAGTACTGATGACATTTAAGCCAAATTTGTAGCCCTAACATCCCTAGCTGAACGAGAGGGGGCGACGACATGTAGAAATAATCATAAAGGACCAGTATTAGGGTTGAATCCATATTTTTATTAAGTCAAAATTGAGCCCAACTGCATGGAAAACAATAAGGGGTAAAAAATAGCTCAAATTGACTGAGAATAGTGTTGACTCTATCATTTTTGGGGTCACTAAGCTCACTGGTGTCAGGAAGATTGGGTTAAATACCTAACAATGCTTGACAATCGGCTAGTATATATTTAATTTCAAGAGAAGAATGTGTTGAACAAATTACTTTTGTCAACCACCAGGAAAAACTAGGACATACACAATTTCTACTGTACAATAAGTTTAAATGGTCAATGTGCTTTCAGTTTTCTGGCAACAAATGTACATCCATTGATAACACTGGACAACAAATTTTCACTTTAAGTACATTGCACAAACTTTGAGATATGCCCTAATATATTTCAGGTGTGCTGAAACCAAATCTGCAAACGGTTTTCTTGTATCACGTCAGGATTTTTTGCAAAACAGATATTAATGTAATGCACAAATGCACTGGTTTTAAGACAAACTTCTTTTATGATGACGATTTTTATTATTAATTTAACACTTCTCATAGAAGGATAAATTATATTTGAAGAGAATTTTTTTTTTTTTTCGCCTAGACCGGGACTCGAACCCGGGAGGGAATTACAACGTATATAAGAGAAAAATTTGCATCTAGATCATAACTCGCCTCGGTAGCTCAGTTGGTAGAGCACTTGGCCCGGAAAGCCAAGGGTCCCGGGTTCGAGTCCCGGTCTAGGCGAAAATTTTTCTCTTCAAATATTCTTTTATGATGTTTTAAAGTAAAATAATAATGCAGTCACTGCCAGAAATGACTTAATATTGCAATATTGTCAATTTAATTGTCATCTTGATATATAGTATAGAGTACAGTTAATCTTCAGTATTGAATGTGATCTTGTTTTTTTACATGTGGAGCTTTTTCCTGTTGACTTCCTTTTATAAACACTTCCCTCTTCATCATCCAACAGTAGTCGGTGAGCAATGTGGTGCTCCACCTGTCTTGGTATCTTGTTTCTATTCCTTGAGATCTTGGTGGAATCTCTCCCCATGTTCTTCACTATAGTACCCAAGATTCTCGGAAAAGTAGTCCAAGTGAGAATGTAGCATGTGGACCTTGAGACTCATGTTACATCCAAGTTCCTTGAATGCATTCAACATTTTGTTTACCAAGCTTTTGTAATCTGGGTCCTTTATATTACGTAGAAACTTTGTAACAACATCTCAGAATGATTGTCATGCTAACAACTCTTTCAAATTCATTTTACTTTCAAAAGTATCATATGAAGCAGCTTCCTGATATCCGGGTCTGTAAATATACCATCTTTCACTTTTGCATTGCTTAAACCTGGGAACTTATCACTAATATACAAGAAGCAATGCCCTTCCTTGTCCAAGGCCTTGAAAAATTGTTTCATGAGCCTTAACTTAATATGGAGAGGAGGTAAGAGAACATCAGATGCCTCAATAAAACTCTTCTTAATGATTTTTGAACCAACATTCCATTGTCTCTGGGGCATTTCCTTCTTAATCCAATGTTGTGCCTTTGCCCGACTGTCCCACTCACAAATGAAACACGGATATTTTGTATTGATCCAACAAGAGTAAGATAACTTTGAAATCTCCACACACTTGCCATTTATGTTCTTCATATTTTGTTTTGATCAACAGTAGTTCCAGATTTTCATAAGACTCTTTGTGAATCATCGAGTAACCAACTGGAAGTGAAGCATATAAATTCCCATTATGTAGGAGGACACCCTTCAAACTATGTTTTGACGCATCAATGAAAAGTCTCCATTCAGTAGGGTCATAACTATAATTTCTGAGGAAATGTGATGTGATAGGATTTTTCTGAGTTCAAATCTGGATTCTGTAGGTAATTTCACCCTAGAAACAAAATTAGACTTAAACATAAATTTGCAGTTTTGTTTAGTTGTTTCTTGACTCTCCTCATGCTTCTTAACTCCATTGCATATCTAGATTTCATCACTGTATTTGTGACATTCTTAATGCTGTTCACGTTCACAACTCATAATATAGTTGTGAATGTGAACAGCATTGAGAATGTTACAAATACAGTGATGAAATCTAGATATGCAATGGAGTTAAGAAGCATTAGGTGAGTCAAGAAACAACTAAACAAAATTAAAATAAACCTCATAGTCTTATTTCCTACCTACATAACTTAATAAATTTGCAGGTATTGTGAAACAAGGGTTTTTTAGAAAATTACATATAATGGAAATTTGTAAACTATAAGTTCTGAGAAAATGTGATGTGATAGGATTTTTCTGAGTTCAAATCTGGATTCTGTTGGTATGTTTCACTCTAGAAACGTTTGGAAGTACCATGCAATGAAATCATTGTTGCCCAGTGTAATCTTATTAACTATGAACTTATAGTAGAATGTTGCCTGCCCTCTACTCTCCCTGTTTATAAGTACGATACTTTCATAGTTAAATATGGGAAATAACATTATGAGGCCCTTCATTCAATGAATGAATGAGTCACTTCTTATTTTACCTCATACTTTGTTTTTTTAAACACGGTAGCTGCAGTTTTCAAGAGGAGTCCCTCTTATCTTCAGCTGACATTATGACTACCAGATTTTCATTGGAATTTTCATCTATAATGCTGCCAGATCAACACCAGATGGCAACTTTATAGATAAAGATTCCAACGAAAATGCAGTAGTCATAATGTCAGCTGAAGATAACAGGGATTCCTCTTGAAAACTGCAGTTCCCATGTAAAAAAAAACAAAGTATGAGGTAAGATAAGAAGTGGCTTATTCATTCGTTGAACTATGATACTTGTTCGTTTTAAGCATCTGAAAACTGAACAAAATTCAACAAAATCTTACATTTCTTTTTCTGAAAGAGAGCTGGGTATTTACAGCTGGAATAAAAAAGTTAACTATCATATCCTCCTCCGTGCTGCAACTGGCCTACCAGCCAGCTGCTGCCTCACACCCATATGTGTTATCACAGGTAGATGATCATCCAGCTTGTATAGGGTGATGTGGTCAGCATGTTGGGTTCCCCATCCATTATAGCTGGTTTGCTCAACCTGGTAACTATGATATAATTAATACATTTCTCTGCTTATTTTTAATTTGTGGATCACATTCTATTGATGATGAGTTAACTATGATATAACTGAATGAATCATTTCGAAAAGGGATCATCTACAGCTGATCAAATTTTACAGGAGAGAGAAAGAAACTGATTAAATTTCTCCAGGATAAAGCTATGAATCTGAAATTTCTACTGAATAATTTTCATGCCCATTCACATTTACTAACCAATTTACAAGACTTTCTTGTTGGTTTTCCCGGAAAACTAATTATAATTTTCCGGAGATGATCCCTTTTTGAAATGAATGAAGAAACGTTTATTAAATTTAACACATTTCGTTGAAAAAGTTTATTATTGTGAAATAACTACATACATGGAATAATATTGTATACATTTTATTACATTTTATTACTTAGAAGTGACTATAAAAAAAGTACACTCGAAAAATTTTGTCATTGAACATCTTCGGCGTTCTCTACTACTTCAGCTGTAGTTGTAGGCCATTTGAATAAATCATCATAAAAATGTCAATGGATATCAGGAATGTAATGATAAAGTTTATTTACATCATCCATTTTTTGTGATTGATTGGTACTTTGCTGGTGTAGGCAGGGTATGTTTTCACATCTGGTATTTGCAGTATTTCTGGGGGCTTTGATTTGAGCAAGTTGAACTCTTGTTCCCCGAAAAAGGTGTCAATGAATTTCCGGTCGATTACGATTCCAGGCTTGTCACTATTACACTCAAATTCGTAAAATTTATTGATTGTAAAATAATGTTTTTGTTCCTTTGGAACACCTTTACCCATACTTTGTTTGGACAGTACTTTCTTTTTGAAAAATATTGGCCACCATTGTTGAAAATTTATAATGTCCGTATGATGAATTCTCTTCAAAGAAAACTTGTTGGTTTGAGAACTACTACTTATGAAGCCCTCATATTCCTCTGGAGTATAAACAAGGTCGTGACGGCGGATTTTGCGTTTCACTGCCGAAAAATTTCTATCGCAGTCATTGAAGGAATAACCTCTTTCGGGGAAGTATATTTGAACTTAGAATTTTCCTGTCATCGTAAGGGCAAGAATGACTGAAAGCAATGGCGTGGACATCTAAAATTGAATTAAAATTGGAATTTAAAGTTAATAATGAAATAAAATTGTGCAGGTACAGCGTTCTCAATGTTAGGTTCAAACTGACTTAAATTGCTTACCCACAATCCTCTCCTGTTTTTTGATCTGGAATTTCTGTTTTGGCGTGGTTGATATGTCTCTGCCCTTGATTATGTTGTGCAAATATTTTTCTGGTTGTCTGATCCCTTTCTTTATCTCTGTCGAACGACTGCTTTCGTCAGATTCCGACGATTCCGAAACAGATTCATTAATATTATCATCATTATTACAAGGCTGATGGCCTCACAACAGCATAATTTCAATAAACAACTTCACTATGTAAGGTTCAGATCTCAACTGATACGATTGTAATCTACTTAATATTATTCTGCTTATAATTTTATAGAGTTTATGTTATGTATAGTTATTACAAATATGTTAATAAGGTCTGTCATTTGGGTGAATGATCTGTATTTCAAGTGTCCTGCATTAAATAAATAACAATTCTAGCATGATTTTAATGTTGTTTACTTTGAATAACACAGAAAGAGTGCAAAGGGCATTCAGGACAGATATGCAGCTGAAGTCAAGATCACATTCGTGTGTCAGTCCGTTCGAAAAGGGAACAACTCGGTGAGTTGATCCTTTTTCAAAATGACTACCTGAAAGGTAAAGTCAAAAAGTGGTAAAATAATTGTGTATTTGATCTATTCTCACGCGGAATCGATGTAAGGACATGTGTAAACATGGAATAATGAAAAAAGTGAATTTCAGAAAAAATCGTAGATGATCCCTTTTCGAAATGACTGATTCAATTAATGTATACCTCTAGTTGAATGCAGGCTGGTAATCATAATATTAAGAGATTCCAGGCTATGTGACATGGTCCATGACTGGTGTTTCTTCCAGCCTCAACTGTGGAGGGCATCTTCTACTTAGAAGTACTTGCCACTGAAGATGCCCTCTGTAGTTGAGGGAGAAACATCTGTCATGTACCATGCTACATAGCCCAGAATTACTTAATATTATAATGCATTCATCTTTAAAAAAATGCAAATTAGTAGTTATATTATTTTTGGTCTGGACATCTTACCTCAATATTAATGTTGATTTGTTCTTGGACATGTTTCAAAACAATTCTGTTTTATCGTCAGCTTTCCCAGACTGGTTTTATTTATGTTGCATTATGTTGCACCACCTGGATGTCGATGTCAGCTCCAACCTGTGGTTGGCCAAAGAACCTCCAAACAAGGTCACCCTCCATCGGAATATCAAAATTCATAACTCTGTTTCTGTTCTTCTGAATATAAATTTTTTCCCAAATAGTCAGCTCTTTTGTATTTTCTCTTTTGTATAAATTCAGACACTGAATTATTAAAACAGTTAGAAAATACAAAAGAGCTGACTATTTGGGAAAAAAATTATATTCAGAAGAACAGAAACAGAGTTATGAATTTTGATATTCCGATGGAGGGTGGCCTTGTTTGGAGGTTCTTTGGCCAACCACAGGATGGAGCTGACATCAACATCCAGGTGGTGCAACATAATGTAACATAAATAAAACCAGTCTGGGAAAGCTGACGATAAAACAGAATTGTTTTGAAACATGTCCAAGAACAAATCAACATTAATATTGAGGTAAGATGTCCAGACCAAAAATAATATAATTAAAATAACCTCAAAATGTAACTTCTTCCTAAAATTAAATATTTAGCAAATTAGTAGTTTGTATTTGTGGATGTTTTTATCATTAATTTCATACATCTCAATGATGGATAAATCATATTTGAAGAGAAAAATGATACGCTCAGACCGGGACTTGAACCCAGGACCCTTGGTTCTCTAGACTTGTTGGTGGTAGAGCACTTGGTCTAGAGAACCAAGGGTCCCGGTCTGAGCGTATAATTTTTCTCTTCAAATATGAGTTTGTATGTGTACCTAAGGATCACATTTCTAGTGGTAAAAAGTCATGTTACCATTGCATTTAAAGTGACTATAAATAAATTTTATTTTATAATAGGAACCTGTTGCTGAATGGTGCAATGTGAGAGGCCACAATTTATTGGACATGCTATATAAGGATCTGAACAGACATAATTACATGTTCCAGCATTATGTTCAGTTGACACGTGTAAAAATACAGACACATAAAACAGATAAAAAAGTTCACATATTTGAGAGATCACTACAAAATAACAGGTAATTATTTAAGATTAAATTAAACCTCATAGTAATTTTTTTCCTATAAAAGTTCAAGGTAATTATTTATTTAGTTTGACTTGTAATCTGTTTTCTCCTCCTCTCTCTTGATATTTTGTAGTAACTGTCACTTTAGTATATCTTATGGTTTAAAAGAAGAACCTTGCAATAAGATTTTATAGAGACATACAAAATTGAAAGTATGTTAAAAAAAAAAATCTTAGTTTTTTAGTGTTATTGGGTCTGTAAGGTGGGCTAGGTAGCTCAGGTGGCAAGATTTCAAACTGAAGATTGAATAGCCCAAGTTTAAACCTGAGCAGTGGAGGGGTTAATTTTCTTCTACTAGAGCATAATCTCGTATAGTTTAGCTACTGCCCATTAAGTCAGTTTTCAGCTCTCCAAGATGTTCTTCATTTCAGTAAACCTGGCACTGAATCCCACTTAACCTCTTGTTTACTGAGAATTTTCCAGGAGATAAATTTGGCTGGAACGTAAGAATAGTTATAATACCTTCTTTACTTAATCATTTGCTAAGAATTGTGAATGCTTCCTACCATCCGTGATCTCAAAGGTTTTTGAGATCTGTTAATTGGTTATTAGGTCATTAAGTAGCCTACTTCATATGCCCCACATCATATCTGAACAGTTAAAGGCATGATACCTTGTTCAAATCCCCACGGGAGAAGACATTTTCTCATGGAATTTCAGCAAGTAAGGGACCACCCAACATCGTTAGGAATTTGCATAGGTACCTGTATAATACGTAGTGGCTCCAGGTTGAGAAAACCAGCTGTAGCAGCCGGGGTACCCAACATGCTGACTACATGTCACCTTATACTGGATGGATGATCATCAACCTCTGTGGTTAACACGTTTGGTTGTGAGGCCAGCTGGTAAACCAAGGGCTTTCTAGGTCTGTTGTACCATGGTGATTAAGTGCTTCATATTTAAATATATCCTTAAACTAGTAGGCCTATTGCTTTTCAATGAAAATTATAATGGGAAGTAACACTGTATGGTAATTTACAATTTATATCAGGGCTGTCCAAACTACGGCCTGTGGGCTGGATACGGCCCTCTGCCACTTTCTACCTTGTAGGCCTATAGCATTCTAATAATTTAAATATGCTAAGGATAGGCCTATACTATTAGTCTATCAGTAATGGAACAAGAACTGTTTAATATGTTATAACAGCATAATAAGAGAAGTTGAAAATCAACACACACTTATAATAATAATAATAAAATTATATGGTCATGTAAAAAGAATAACAGAAGACAGATCCTCAAGAATAATACAATAATGGGTACCATTTGGTTGAAGAAAAAGAGAACGGTCAAAATAACGTGGATTGGCAGTATTTTGACCATGATGAGAGAAAAGGATTGGAATGACAGTAGATTAGTTGGGTGCAGGAAGATATTGTGAAACCTGCTAAATAAATAATAATAATAATCCACAACAGCTATAATAGGAACCTTCATGTTTATTCAAATTGGCCCGCGACACAAATAAATTTGGGCAGTTCCGATTTATATAAATGAATCTGATATTATTTTTACATCTCACCTCATAAAACTCCATAATTTTGACCAGGCCACTTTCTGAATTGATGGAAGGGATGCCTACAGAAACAGGTCCAGTGAAAATCACAGAGTTTTATGAGGTGAGATGTAAAAATAATATCTGATTTGTTTATATAAACAGTAATTATATTATTTTTGGTCTGGACATCTTACCTCAATATTAATGTTGATTTGTTCTTGGACATGTTTCAAAACAATTCTGTTTTATCGTCAGCTTTCCCAGACTGACGATAAAACAGAATTGTTTTGAAACATGTCCAAGAACAAATCAACATTAATATTGAGGTAAGATGTCCAGACCAAAAATAATATAATTAAAATAACCTCAAAATGTAACTTCCTAAAATTAAGTTATGTAGATAGGAAATAACACTATGAGGTTTTTTAATATTGTTTATTTTTTATTATTTCACTCACCTCATACTTCATAATTCATAGCAGACCCTGGGTTTCTTCACATCTTTTGTGACATTCTCAATGCTGTCATTGAGATGTCACAAAAGATGTGAAGAAACCCAGGGTCTGCTATGAATTATGAAGTATGAGGTGAGTGAAATAATAAAAAATAAACAATTCGTAAAATTAAATATAAACAGTAATTGCTTATTTAATTTTCAGCAAACTGTTGAATTTATTAAATATTTAAATTCTGGAGTTGAGAACATTTAACCCCTTTACATATAATTAATTCAATTAAATGCCAATCTAGAAAACAAAATAAATAAAATTATACTACAAGAAGGAATTCACACTGATGATAATTCACAGAAAATATTCAAATTACCTATTTGTGTTTCTTTGTTAGAGTTTGAAAATCATTTACACTTTTGTTACAGATTCTGCTTCATTGAAATGGCTCACAAAGCAGGACAACTCTTAGACCCAGAATATCTTATTCTTTGCCAATGGTATGAATGGATTGAGCAGAATTTTGATATTGATTTGGATTTAATAGGTAAGAAATCTTTTGAATTTTGTGTTGCTGTTAATGTAACATGTCGGCCGCAGTGGACTAGTGATTATGCTCCTTGCCTCTGGTCCCAACGGTCGCAGGTTCAAACCTGGCCACAATCAATGGATTTTTTTAGGATGGAAAAATCCAAGGAGTAAGTCCTCTGAGGGGGACTTTAAGCCATGGGTCCCGAATCTGAAGATTTGCAGGCTCGTAAAAGATCCTTAAGCCTGAACAAAGATGTCTTTAAGCAAAATTTACCGATCTCAAACATCCTAGTAATACCTTAGTTGCCTGTTAGAGTCTCATTGAGTCAGTGTGTTGACCGCATGCCACTCATGACATCTTTGTGAAAATAAGGTAACTAAAATGAACTTGGTCTATAAACTCCTATTAAAAGAGAGACGATAACTCAACAATGGGCTATGCCATTAATCACACATTAATGTAACATAACTTTTAGGGAGTTAGGACTACTTGTAGTTCAACAAAATTTTACATGACTTTAATGAAATTGTTTTAAGATTTTCGGTTGATATAAGTTTTGATGTGGAGGCATTTGTAATTAATGGAGAATTTGTCTTGCATAAGCATTAAGAAACATATAGTCTAATGCATAAGTTAATATTTGCTCAGTGAGATTTGTGCTATTCACACATATAAAGTTAATTATTTTTTGCTTCTACAATAAGTAATGATACAGGATTAAAAATCACACGAACTATCATTTGTAAAATAAAGATAGTTTCTAACTGATGTACAATATTTCTGCAACGAGTATACTGGAATCCTCTCTCATCCTCAACATCTGCTGGGCAACTTGTGAATCATAATAAGAATAGAACTAGCACCATCCAATAACAAATTCAAACATGCTACAGACAAGAAAATAGTATATGAGTAAAGGAAAATTGACGTTTGCACCAGAAGCCTGGATTAGTGTAATAGACAACACGTTAGCATACAAAGCCAGAGATTCAGGTTTGAATCCTGGTTCAGGCATATATTTTCTTTACAAATTAATAATTTATCCATCATTGTGAATGTTAAAATTTAATTTATAACTTCGACATATTAAACAACTTATATCCTGCCCGAGGGCAGGTCTTTCACTGCAATCATTGCATTTTCATGCTATACTTTGCAACTTTACTAGGGAATTGTAGGTGTGGTAGCTTCCCGTTGCTTTCCACATCGTTGAAGGATGATGATGATGACGACCATTTGGGCCTTAAAGTTTTCCTGACGTTTGTCTTACAGAAAAACTGCCCCGACCGGGGTTTGAACCCGGGCCTGCTGCGTGACAAGGCAGCACGCTACCTCGAGACCACAGCGATTATATATATATATATATATATATATATATATGAGGTTTGATCAATAAAGAAGTATGTGTTTCAATAAAGAATGGTGATAACTTTTTTAGATCATACATTCACTCATCCTCTTGCTTTTCATGGCCTTTCTCAAAGTTGACCCTGTTGGATTTAATGCATCTGTCCCAGCATCTCTTCAAAGACATACTGAAAATTATTTTTTGTTAGGTTGTTCAGAAACATCTCCGCATCTTTCACTACAGCTTCTATTGATGGAAAATGCCTCCTACAAAGACATTTCTTCAAGAATCAAATGAATCGTGAATTCTTCATACCTCATACATCTATGTTTTTTTAACACAGAACTACAGTATCGGAAAATATATCATTCCCATCTTCAGCTGTTTTCACAACATGAGAGTGAAAACTTAATGTAGGAGAATGTAAACTGAGTAATTTTGTGATAATGGAACAGTGGTCATTCACACCATAAACTCTGGCCAGTCAGACTTTAATGAGTTGGTTTTTTGAATCGTCTTGTTAGAGAAAATATATTTTTTGAAGGATATTTGTCTAGATAACTGAAGAAGCAGCAATTACACCCATATCACCTACTGTGGGTCATGTAATTTTGAACCCAGAGTTCAATCAATGATCTAATTAATTAATAAATTCAGTTAGACTTGACAGTTCACCTCATAATTGTAGATTTCTTGAGACTAGTTTCGATACATTACGTATAATTCTCAATTACATGCTTGAAATATTAATGAGTATGCTCTTATTAATGCTGTATTACACTACCATCTTCCTAAAGCATACATTTTTGCAGATGAGGTCTGTTTGTCATCAAGATTTTATGACATGAATTATCCATTTCTAACCATTGGTTCTCCTATCTCAGATTGCTCACAAGGGAATGGTACAAACAGTTGTCGTAACATGAACAACGCCTGAGATGCCATTTGAAAGTATACAAGAAATAATAGTGAATCACCAAGTTTTAGGTGCAATGGATGAGAAATGAAACTAAACAACACTAAAATAGAACATATTAGAAGAGAAAAATTATACGCTCAGACCGGGACTTGAACCCAGGACCCTTGGTTCTCTAGACCAAGTGCTCTACCATCTGAGCTACCTGAGCAAGTACCAGAGCAAGTAGCTCAGATGGTAGAGCACTTGATCTAGAGAACCAAGGGTCCCGGGTTCAAGTCCTGGTCTGAGCGTATAATTTTTCTCTTCTAATGTGATTTATCCATCACTGAGATGTATGAAATTAATAATAAAAACATCACTAAAATAGAAACTCGACTACACAAATTGCTGTGAATGCATTTGAAGGAAATATTCAAACAATTCCCTTCTTAACTGTTGTTTTAATGATTTTGTAGGAACAGCATCTGGCATCTTCAAACCTTCTTCAAATTTTCTAAAATACTGTCTTGTTCTTTATTTTCCCCTTTAGGGTCATAATGGTCGTGAAGGGCACTCAAGGTGACGAATCAATGGCCAATCCTGGAAGGCACAGTTGAGGAGGGTCGGTGTTGCCATCTTTTGCCCTTGGTTGCTTTGTCAAAATTTTGTACATGTCTGCCACATAGCCTACTTGAAATTTGGTTCATGTCCTCTTTGGTGATGGTGCATATGAGGAATTGCTGCTTTCGTGACGTGGCAGTTGTTGCTCTTGATATGTTGGGATGTCATCTTCAAAGTCGCTGACTGTGTCCTCATCACTGTCAGATGATAATAAATCATCATGGACGAGTGTATGCATCCCCTCCACAATTAGGTCCTCCTCAAACAATTCCGTCTTTATGTGATTAAATTTTATAAGATCAACTTTGCTTTATGTTGCCTCTGATAGGCCAAAGAAATCTGCCAATATTTTTACTACTACTGCTGGATTCACGGTTTCCATTGTAGTTTTTGTATAAACAAAACTCCCTTTGTAACTACTTTCTGAAAAGAAAATTAAAGAAAAGAATACAGTGGTTAAATAGTTAAACATTGCAGTATAACAACCATAGTAGTACATGTACAGGGAAACCGAAGTGCTCATGCATATGACTTTATCATCTCTACCTGTTGTCCATTGAACATTAAAGTTTGTATATCAACTGTTCTAATGCCCTTCTTTACAATGCACATATTGCAATTTCCCAACCAGAGACAACTATTTGTCCTATTAAATTATTGTAAATCAATGGTAAAGAGAAAAATTTTTGCCTGAACCGGGAATCGAACCCCGAACCTTTAGCTTTTCCACTGAGCTAATCCAGGCTTCATTCCCATCCAAGCAAGAATCCTTCCTTTACCTTTACTCTACTGGCCCCACATTCAATTGCAATGAATCATCATTCACAAATACACAATGAATGGCTTCTACCTGAAGAAGACATGAAGGGACTCCACACAGCTATAGCATTATTTATTAAATTAATATTGGGAAGCTAAAGCTATTACTATGATAGAAATAAGTAAATTAATAAACACAATTAAATTATTGTAAATCAATGGTAAAGAGAAAAGCTTAAGGTTCAGGGTTCGATTCCTGGTTCAGGCAAAAAATTTTCTCTTTACCATTGATTTACAATAATTTAATTGTGTTTATTAATTTACTTATTTCTATCATAATAATAGCTTTAGCTTCCCAATATTAATTTAATATTTGTCCTATATTGAGGTATTGTACCCTGTTCAGTTTACTGCTTTCTATCATCTATATAATTTTGACCATAAAGGTTAAGAATCTCCTTGTAAATGTATTAATATTTATAAAGAAAATTAATCAGTGCTGACAATATAATAATTCAAAGATTTTTTTTGTTACATGATTTATTGTGATCATGTTTATACTGTTTAATAATGTTTTTTTTTTATTTTATTAATTTTTTCTAGAGTTTTGGTACTATTGAATGATCTAGAATTTTTATTTGTATTGACAGTGTACCTTCGCAGTAGTCCTGAAGTCGTATATGAGAGGATAAAGAAACGAAACCGCTCAGAAGAATCTACAGTTTCTCTTGACTATCTGAGGCAGCTACATGAATCATATGAGAAGTGGTTGTTTCATTCCAACATATCTATCCCAGTTCTTCAAATTAATGTTGATAATGATATTGAAGAAGTTGAACAGCTTTATGTTAAACATCAAGGTCGCATACTGGGTCATGATGGAACAAGTTTACGAGTTTGATTTGATACAAGCTTCATGAAATGGATATTTTGAGATTTGATTTATATAATCAAATAATTTAATTTTTATAGGAATTAATCACTATGAGGTTTAATTTATGGTGAAATTAAATGTTTCTTACCTCTCCTCATATAAATTTTCTAAGTTGATCGCGATTTCGAGACTATAACTGTCTCATCATCAGAACTTTGTTGGCGACTGGTGTCCTGTCGATCGGAAGAAACTCTTCTTCTTCCCTCTGTTGGTGGACCGATGAACCTCTGGTCGAACCTCTCTGATCGACAAAACACCAGTCGCCAACAAAGTTCTGATGATGAGACAATTATAGTCTCGAAATCGCGATCAACTTAGAAAATTTATATGAGGAGAGGTAAGAAACATTTAATTTCACCATAAATCAAATCATTATTTGTATTAATAGGCAAATATTAGAAATTAACAAGATAGTGAGGTAGAAATATACACCTCATATGAGGTAAGATGTGAGGCACGGTGGACTGATGGTTACGCTCCTTGCCTCTACTTCCGAGGGTCATGAATTCAAATCTGGCTGGGGTCGATGGATTTTTTAGGGCAGAAAAATCCAAGAAACAACTTCTCAGGGAGGGACTTTAAGCCGTGGGTCCCAAGTCTGAAGATTTTCAGGCTCGTAAGAGATCCTTAAGCCTAAATAAAGAGGCCTCTAAGCAAAATTTACCAACCTCAACGTACTAATAATACCTTAGTTGTCTGTTAGATGTCTCATTGACTCGGTGACTGCATGACATTTATGACATTGCAAATAAGGTAACTAAAAATTAACTTGGTCTAGTAAGTCCTTACAAAGGAGAGGCTGTGGCGCAACAATGGGCTCCACCATTATAGATAGATATGAGGTAAGATGTATATTTCCAATTCACTTTCTTGATAATATTATTTCATTATGTTATTTCCTGTATATTATTGATAAGTTAGAAATTAAATAATGAACTAAGGATAATAAATGAAGCATTCAGAAGTCAACATGAATATCTGTTTCAGATTAAATTAATCATTGAATTTTTTAACCCATCAGCGAGGAGTGACGTGCACCGCCCGCATGATTTCTTTACTGGAACTAGTTCTTATTTTTCGGAAAAGGTTCACTAAATAAATGATTAAATATCATTTTGTAGAGAAAAGATTACCCTTTTATTAATAACGTAACTCATTTTCAAATTGTGTAATTTTGTTTTCTAACTTACAAATTTAAATGCCATTCCAAGGAATCCACCTGCAGCTCCTCCCATGCTGATGGGTTAAAACTGATAAACAATAATATTCTTAAATTAATGAGTCTTTTTTAACATCTTACCTCATATTATATGAAGAAACATAAAATATGAGGTAAGATGTTAAAAAATGACTCATTAATTTACGAATTAAGAACCTCATAATGTTATTTCCCATATTTAACTGAATAATATTCTGTTTTGCTTTAAAGCAGTGGTCTGCTAGTTGATCATATATTAATAGCAAAAGAGTTTTTTTTTACTACTATAGAATACCCTATGTCAGAAAAAATTCAAAGCAGGACTCTCAAGTAGATCTTCTTTTGCAATTACATCCCCATATTTGCTGGTAATCACTATTGTGTTCTCCTAGTGAGTGACATAGCTACCACTTGGTACATTTAAATCTAAGTGCTGGTTTCCAGGATACATTTCAATAGGACTTTTAGCTAAAGACTGTTTTGCCCACCTTTGGTCTATGTGATTATACTGGAAGAATACAGTATACCAGCAAGGGTTGATTATCTATTGTGAATGTTAAATATGTAATATTAATATAACACATGTATGGAACAATATGAGGTGAGTGATAAAAAATTCTACCTGGAACCTTACTTTTATAGGTCTGATTTTAGAAATGTAAATTTGTTCTCAAATCCAAAGAGGTCGAGGACAAAAAAGTTTGCAATTATTCCTTTATTATCTCTTATGTTTTTTTGTTGAACATATGTTTCAAGTAATATTATAATGATATTGTAAAAAGAAAAATTAATGTGTGAACCAGGAATCGAACCATGGACCTCTAGTTCTCCAGACTACACCATTCCACACCTGGCACAAACACCAACAATTCTTTCCACATATACAAATCTATAATTCTTGTTTTGTCCGCTGTCAGGTAGATGACACATGCCACTGTTGGTGATGGCAGTGTCATCTACCCGACAGCGGACGAAACGAGAATTATAGATTTGTATATGTGGAAAGAATTGTTGGTGTTTGTGCCAGATGTAGAATGGTGTAGTGGGCTGCACACTAGTCTGGAGAACTAGAGGTCCACGGTTCGATTCCTTGTTCACACATTAATTTTTCTTTTCACAATATCATTATAATATTATAGTATGATCCATTATTGGAACTGTGTTAAAATAACAGTATTGGAAAATGTTAAATAATATGTTTCAAGGCTTCTGAGCCCCATCTTCAGTGATTACAGACAAAAACAAAGAAGTAAGAATATACAGACCAAATATCTTAACTATTAAATAAACCTCTTAATATTACTTCTTATTGTATTTTTAAAATGTGTTTATCTAATGAAACCATTTCTAAGATGATTGTCATTATCCTAAATTTCATTTCAACTAATAAATTTATTGTTGATCCTGTAGATATTAGCCCTAGGAGTTTTGTCATTTACTCTTAGAATATGAAAATTTAAAGGGACTTCTTATTTAAATTTCCTTCCAAGAGTTGAAGTTTTGTCAATTTTTTATAAAGATTTTTTGTAAGTCTTCAATTCTGCAAGATTTTTCACTTGAAAATGAAGTTTCTTGTCAAATTTAAACTATGTTATTTCTTTGATATAGATCCTTTCAGTTTTGAGGTTAAATACACACAGAACTTATAATCCTATTATATATATATATATATATATATATATATATGTGTGTGTGACATGAAAAGAAAAATAAATGCCTGAGTCGGGATTTGAATCCGAGTTTCTAAACTCTGTAACGTTTAGCGCTCTAACCATCTGAGCTACTCAGGAATCATAACACAAACATTTATTTTTCTTATATATGTAGTATTCTCATTTTACACGAGAGGTAGTACGATATCATTCCAACTGCCATCTTGTGGCCACTATAACAAGTAAACATATTTAAAGAGAATATTTACTTTATAGCAGTAACGCTTGTATATTGAGATTATATACATACATACACACACACACATATATACATACATAGTTTATACTTAATATAGTTTTAAAATAAGTTAAAATGATTATGTTGAGAGTTAAACTAATAATATTATTTTTGGTCTGGACATCTTACCTCAATATTAATGTTGATTTGTTCTTGGACATGTTTCAAAACAATTCTGTTTTATCGTCAGCTTTCCCAGACCATCTTCAGTGATTACAGACAAAAACAAAGAAGTAAGAATATACAGACCAAATATCTGATAAAACAGAATTGTTTTGAAACATGTCCAAGAACAAATCAACATTAATATTGAGGTAAGATGTCCAGACCAAAAATAATATAATTAAAATAACCTCAAAATATAACTTCCAAAAATTAAATATTAAACTAATAAATTACCAAATATAAAAATATTTTAACCACTGTGCCAACTTAAGTGCCTAACTAAAAGCTACAAAAAATGTAGTTAATCATATTGACTTTTGAATCAATCAAAATATGAATTTATATGTGTAAGTTATTTAAGACTGAAGATTTAAACAAGTTTTCATATGTGCAGTGACGTGTGGTGGTCATAGCAATTACCCCAGCTGTATGACAAAAATGTACTCATATCTTATTGTTTATAACAACTTTTTTTCCAAATTGTTCAATTTATAAATAAGTATGGGCATGTATTATTGTAAATATGTTCCAGAAACCTACCATAATAGTAGAGTATATAAAAAATAATTTGTACAATTCACACTCATATATGCACAATTAAATAATACATGCAGTGATACTCACTTAAAATGGGTCTACTATAGTGTATATTATACAATCACTTAATTCAATTTTTAGTAATTTGACAAATCACATTTATTGTAACACTAACCAAAACTCGTGAAAGCAATTTAATACCGCATTTGAAAAAACTCAGTGCCGATATTAAATTATTTCAACTGTTGATTTCCACGAATAATATATACACATTTGCAATCATTCATTTGTTGAGTTATTCAATTAGATGATATAAATGAAGCTTCTTAAATTAATAGGTTGCTATAGCTGACAAAGTATACCACATAGTTTGATTTTATATTGTTTCTCTGTGTTTTGTAAAAATATAACTTGCATTACATCAAATATTATGAATATAAAAATATTAATTTGAAAAATTATATTATTGAGATACTTGTACTTTTCAAATTGTTTCAAATTAACCAATCACATTTCTTGTCTCGCATCAGCAAAGGAATGCTTCATGAATCGATAGATCGAAATTTCATTTGACATTATGGTTATCAATCAACTTGTATATTTTGCTTTTGAGTTGTGACGTCAGGCCCAGCTAGCTGGTATTCAATGACTTTGTCACAAGTTTCATCTAGTGCAGCGATAACCCACTAGTGTGGGTTGTCAATGGTTTATCAGCCACACATCGAAATACGCATGCGTGATTTTGACCTTATCAAGAGGTTCATCGGTCCACCAACAGAGGGAAGAAGAAGTGGTTCTTCCGAGCGACATAACACCGGTCAACAACAGTGTACTGAAGATGGGCCTGCTATAGGCCTGAAATCGCGATCTACTTAACAGAATAATGTGAGGAGAGGTAAGAATCTTTTAATTTAATACGCATGCGTGAATTCATCTGTAATTTAGTAGCTGGTGTTAGAAGGAGTAATGTGAACACAGGAAGCTCCGTCAAGCCGAATGCAATAGATGAATATTGGCACGGCAGGAAATTTGAAATATAATGTTCACGGTAATTGATTTAAATAAAATTTGAATTTAGTTTATTTTAATCTAAAATTATGAATGCTGGAGTAGCTGAGGTTGAATTCATGCCACTGTAGATGTGACTTTAAAAATTATGATTAATCTTCTGGTGTCAAGAATATGGAATATGATTGAATAAATACATGCTATAATTCATACTTTTATAAATGTGTTTCATTAATTTAAGATAATTGAATGCAAAAGTGGAAAAATAATACATTAATGTAGCAAAACTAACTCTATGGCTTACAGAAACTCCACGTTTAATTCTGCATTCACTAAGATCATCCATTAGTCCTAATCCTTACTTAAATGCATTCAGTTTATATAACTAATATCTACAGTAAAACCTCCTTAATCCAAACTCCGTTAAAATGGATTTTGCTTAACCCATCAGCATGGAGTGACATGCACCACCCGCATAAATAAAACACTTCTTCTCTGCGGAGTGACGGGCATCGTCCGCATGATTTCTTTACCAAAACTAGTTCTTATTTTTCAGGAATGATTCACTAAATAAATGATTAAATAATATAATTTTGTAGAGGAAAGAATACGCTTTTATTTTATATATGAAATTAATAATATAACTTATTTTCAAATTGTATCATTTATTGTTAAATGTGGGTAAGTTTGAAGTACTGATTGAGCATGTTCTATATCTGGCGCATTTGATTTATTATCATTCTTTGTAAAAATATACAATGACAACATAATTTGTGAACTGCAATCTTATAGAGGAGATCTCAAACTTTCAATTAACATACATTTTATATATTTTTTTTTTTTGTTCATGTAGGTCCTCGTTGTTTTTATGGACTGCGTTAGAGACTGTTAGTCTGCGTTTCTCTGCACTCTCTTTTTGAAAACCATGAAACTATTTAAAACTTTGTTTATATGGCTAGGTTGGTGAAGGTTTCCTCTTTCAAATGATATATGTGACACTTATATGGCACCAAATTTGTGAAAGAAATTTTAACTTGAATGAGTGGCTCTGTTCAATCCTGTTAGACTAGCACGAGGGTGGTAGTGTTTCGCCATGGCCTCTACGTATAAACATAGTGAAAATATTACAAAATGCTTAGACGAGGAACTGGAAAACAAACATAAAATCTATTGTAGATTATAATATAAATATAGGATCCTTGGACCTAACAGACTAATTTTGTTACATGTATATTTGTTGGAATGGAAGAAAATAAAAACTAGTACATGAAAATATTTTCCGTCTTCTAAACATTGTTATTTGAACAGCATTATTATCTGTAGGGAGAATTCACCACAAAATATTTTTCACATTGACCTTGATGAAGCGTAACTTGTGCAACATAGGGGTGGGGTAGAAAGAAAGGTTCTCGGATGTCACTCAACAGTACCGAGATTAGTTACAAGGCATTTTCTGGGAAGAATACCACCGAGAAGAAATAAAGCCCTCCCTAACAAAATATGTGTTGTGTGTTATAAAAAAATAAACAAAATGATACAGGATTTAGATGCTCTGATATGAAGCAGGATTATGTATGCAGGGGTGCTTCAAATCAAGTTCAACTAACTTAATTTCTAAGGTACGGTATTATCAATTTTATTTGTATTGTTGTAGTTTACAATTATTATAATTAGCCTCACGTTTAGCTGAATACATTTTAAAATGTCTATTTGGATATTTTGAATATCAAACAAGATATAAACGTTTTACAAAACTTCATTTTCTTACAAATTTAAATGCCATTCCAAGAAATCCTCTCTCAGTTGAGAACCGTCCGGGGATTTAAATCCCCTCATGCTGATGGGTTAATCCAGACAAGCATCCTAAAATTAAATAAATAATAGTTTTAAAAAACTAAAACAACACGCTTTATTAGAAAACCGAACTAAAATATGAAAAATAATTTTAATTTCCAACACGCTTGGGATAAAATTAATGTGGTCAACAAAAAAATAATCTCCAACACATTTAAAATAAAACTAGAATTATCTACAAAAAAAATAATTTTACCATCAAAAGCGTGGGGTGCTCTATATCAATTAATATATTTGATAACAAACTGATATTGGTAAAAGTAAAGTCTCTAAGAAGAAAATGTAAAAACCATAAAAAGCACTTCACGCTTTTGATGGTAAAATTATTTTTTTGTAGATAACTCGAGTTTTATTCTAAATGTGTTGGAGATTATCTTTTTGTTGCCCACATTAATTTTATTCCAAGCGTGTTGGAAATTAAAATTATTTTTCATTTTTTAGTTCGGTTTTCTAATAAAGCGTGTTGTTTTAGTTTTTTAAAACTATTATTTATTAAGTATCGGTAGCTGGAAATTGAGGTAACTAAAAAGGAAGATAGGCTTATATACCAAGCTAACAAGGCAACCAGAATAGCAGGCTGATGTAATTTGGAAGAATAAATATTTAAATAAGGAAGTAAAAATGTAAAAAATAAATTGATAAAGCAGTGATACGGTCAATACTGCCTATGCCTCAGAGACTTGAACTTATTCTGAAAGAACCAAACACATGAGATGAATACAGGAATGGAAATTCTACACAAATTAGAAATAATGAAATATTGAGACAGCTGAACATAAATGTAATAGGTAAATATGAATGAAATTTGCATGTATCTAGAATGGAACGAGGCACAATATCAACAGATGATCTAACATCAGATGGAAAGAGGTCACCTTGAAACCAAATAATATTTGGAAGGTTCTTGGTTTTAAGACTGAACAAGCTGTAAGCCTAGTATAATTTTGTAGAGAAGAAGTAGAGAAAAATGTTTGCCTAGACCGAGACTCGAACCCGGGACCCTTGGCTTTTGCGGGCCAAGTACTCTACCAACTGAGCTACCGAAGCGAGTTGCTATCTAGAAGCAAATTTTTCTCTTATATATGTTGTAATTCCCTCGCGCCAAATGCTTGAAACCTTTCCTTCTATCTTTGCAAATGGCGGCTTCTTAGTTAAGAAGACATTTATTGGGAATTTAACACTACTTTATAGACCCAGTAAGGCTTCTATTGACGTTTTCATTATTAATTTAACACTTCTCACTGAAGGATAAATAATTTATCCTTCAGTGAGAGGTGTTAAATTAATAATAAAAAGTCAGAAAAAAGAAAATTTATGAATAGAATTTTAAATTTTATAAATTCTTTAAACAAACTTATTTATAACACAATGAACGCTTGATAGACCTATAGTTTCCTCAACTTTTAAGAATTATATATATTTTAGCTATAAGCTACTAGCTGTTCCCGATTCGATACCCTGCTAGGTTGAAAGTTTTAATTTCAATTTTTTTAAATCTCAGTTCTTGGAGGAATTGTGGCAAACAATTTTTAATCCCTAGATTGTACATGTCCATCACTGTATCGAGGTATCGCGCTGCCTTTTCACACAGCAGGCCCGGATTCGATTCCCGCTCGGCACAAGCCTCCTGGGTCAGGTTTTTTCCTGATTTTTTCCTCACTTGTAAGACAAATGTCAGGTAGCTTTGAGGCCAGCCTAAAAATTGCAATTATTGATAATTGCAAGCCAGATATATTCCAACTTAAATTCTACCCCCCTTAAAGATAAAACTTTTATAGAATCTTAAGGCCAACCGGAACCTTTATGAATATTATAATAATTACACATATATCATAGGAACATTTTAAACAAAAAGGTCCCCGAACATCATCTGGCCATAATAATCATTCTTATCATCATTATTATCATTTCACCGGTGTTGAAAGCAACGGAAAGCTACCACTGCTATAATTCCCTAGTAAAACTGCAAAACATAGCATGAAAATGCTATTATTGCAGTGAAGGACCTGCCCTAGGGCAGAACACTATGTAATAGATTGTACATAGGATGTCTGGATTAAATACCAAACCTCATCTACTTGCATACCCAAAGAACAAGAAGCGTATTGGATGCCTTTAAAATACGGACATATAATAATATACATTTATATAAAAAAAAGTCCACCTCTGTGGTCTCGAGGTGCCAGGACCTTCAGAATATAATCTCAAGCACTACTGCTTGAACAATTTCAGTAGTTATTTTTTTATATAGATGATGTAAGCTACAGAAAATAATATATTTTCATTTTCTGTTAATTGACTTATGCTGCACCCTTGTATTTTTCATAAAAGGAAACATTTATTTTATAATATTTATATTTTTACAAGCTAAGGTAACATTAATGATAATGAATTCACTTTCTCCAGAATTACATTAACTACGGCAATTAAATCTAACTATACAATATGTTAAGATATATTTACACAAGTTAAAGTTGCTATTTAAAATTATTAGCATTAAGTTGAATTATAAACACGACTGACAGTTCATCACAACACATATAAATGCACTATTAGAAGATATGGCTTGAAATTATTAGTATTGCATGACATTAAACAATGTGCTTAATAAAGAATTACATTAACTTGCAGGAAGTTATACAATTAAACATATTTACACACTAAGTTTATGTATATATACATGTATTGAACTTACTATTTAAAATTATTAGCATTACATTTACATATGAACAGAACACAGTTCACACAGAATATATATTTACAATATTTGAAAATGTTGCTTATAATTGTGAGTATTGACCTGAAGTATGAACTAATCTATCAAAGACCTAATGCTAGTGATAATACAGATAAATCTGATATTAAAATTAACTGCTTTCTACATAATTACTGTCACAGAGACAAATGTATAATGTTGCCACATGTAAACTATTAAAAATAGAACAAGGTATTGCATGTACTCTGCATTATTGTTGTAGAAGTATCCGGATTATTGTGGAGGGTTTAGGCGTCTTTAGAAATATTCCATCTTTTATGTCACTGGAAATGCAGAATTCTTCAGTAAGAACGCTCGTGAGTGGGAGAAAATACTGTGAGAAGCTCACACCTATACACCAATGGAGGAGCTATTTGATAGTCTATGGAAGTTATTCCCCGAGAGTCCGGAGCATATTGTGGCATATTTTTGCCTCTTCTCCCACTGGAGGATCCCGATTTTGTTCACGTTTCACCCTCGGGAGTCGGGGAAAATGTTGTGGGATATTTTCGCCTCTTCTCCCACTGGAGGATCCCGATATTGTTCAAGTTTCTCCCTCGGGAGTCGGGGAAAATGTTGTGGGATATTTTCGCCTCTTCTCCCACTGGAGGATCCCGATTTTCTTCATGTTTCTCCCTCGGGAGTCGGGGAAAATGTTGTGGGATGTTTTCGCCTCTTCTCCCACTGGAGGATCCCGATATTGTTCAAGTTTCTCCCTCGGGAGTCGGGGAAAATATTGTGGGATGTTTTCGCCTCTTCTCCCACTGGAGGATCCCGATTTTCTTCACGTTTCTCTCTCGGGAGTCGGGGAAAATGTTGTGGGATGTTTTCGCCTCTTCTCCCACTGGAGGATCCCGATATTGTTCAAGTTTCTCCCTCGGGAGTCGGGGAAAATGTTGTGGGATGTTTTCGCCTCTTCTCCCACTGGAGGATCCCGATATTGTTCATGTTTCTCCCTCGGGAGTCGGGGAAAATGTTGTGGGATGTTTTCGCCTCTTCTCCCACTGGAGGATCCCGATATTGTTCAAGTTTCTCCCTCGGGAGTCGGGGAAAATGTTGTGGGATGTTTTCGCCTCTTCTCCCACTGGAGGATCCCGATATTGTTCAAGTTTCTCCCTCGGGAGTCGGGGAAAATGTTGTGGGATGTTTTCGCCTCTTCTCCCACTGGAGGATCCCGATTTTCTTCACGTTTCTCCCTCGGGAGTCGGGGAAAATGTTGTGGGATGTTTTCGCCTCTTCTCCCACTGGAGGATCCCGATATTGTTCAAGTTTCTCCCTCGGGAGTCGGGGAAAATGTTGTGGGATGTTTTCGCCTCTTCTCCCACTGGAGGATCCCGATATTGTTCAAGTTTCTCCCTCGGGAGTCGGGGAAAATGTTGTGGGATGTTTTCGCCTCTTCTCCCACTGGAGGATCCCGATATTGTTCAAGTTTCTCCCTCGGGAGTCGGGGAAAATGTTGTGGGATGTTTTCGCCTCTTCTCCCACTGGAGGATCCCGATATTGTTCAAGTTTCTCCCTCGGGAGTCGGGGAAAATGTTGTGGGATGTTTTCGCCTCTTCTCCCACTGGAGGATCCCGATATTGTTCAAGTTTCTCCCTCGGGAGTCGGGGAAAATGTTGTGGGATGTTTTCGCCTCTTCTCCCACTGGAGGATCCCGATATTGTTCAAGTTTCTCCCTCGGGAGTCGGGGAAAATGTTGTGGGATGTTTTCGCCTCTTCTCCCACTGGAGGATCCCGATATTGTTCAAGTTTTCTCCCTCGGGAGTCGGGGAAAATGTTGTGGGATGTTTTCGCCTCTTCTCCCACTGGAGGATCCCGATATTGTTCAAGTTTCTCCCTCGGGAGTCGGGGAAAATGTTGTGGGATGTTTTCGCCTCTTCTCCCACTGGAGGATCCCGATATTGTTCAAGTTTCTCCCTCGGGAGTCGGGGAAAATGTTGTGGGATGTTTTCGCCTCTTCTCCCACTGGAGGATCCCGATTTTGTTCAAGTTTCTCCCTCGGGAGTCGGGGAAAATGTTGTGGGATGTTTTCGCCTCTTCTCCCACTGGAGGATCCCGATATTGTTCAAGTTTCTCCCTCGGGAGTCGGGGAAAATGTTGTGGGATGTTTTCGCCTCTTCTCCCACTGGAGGATCCCGATATTGTTCAAGTTTCTCCCTCGGGAGTCGGGGAAAATGTTGTGGGATGTTTTCGCCTCTTCTCCCACTGGAGGATCCCGATTTTCTTCAAGTTTCTCCCTCGGGAGTCGGGGAAAATGTTGTGGGATGTTTTCGCCTCTTCTCCCACTGGAGGATCCCGATATTGTTCAAGTTTCTCCCTCGGGAGTCGGGGAAAATGTTGTGGGATGTTTTCGCCTCTTCTCCCACTGGAGGATCCCGATATTGTTCAAGTTTCTCCCTCGGGAGTCGGGGAAAATGTTGTGGGATGTTTTCGCCTCTTCTCCCACTGGAGGATCCCGATATTGTTCAAGTTTCTCCCTCGGGAGTCGGGGAAAATGTTGTGGGATGTTTTCGCCTCTTCTCCCACTGGAGGATCCCGATATTGTTCAAGTTTCTCCCTCGGGAGTCGGGGAAAATGTTGTGGGATGTTTTCGCCTCTTCTCCCACTGGAGGATCCCGATATTCTTCAAGTTTCTCCCTCGGGAGTCGGGGAAAATGTTGTGGGATGTTTTCGCCTCTTCTCCCACTGGAGGATCCCGATATTGTTCAAGTTTCTCCCTCGGGAGTCGGGGAAAATGTTGTGGGATGTTTTCGCCTCTTCTCCCACTGGAGGATCCCGATATTGTTCAAGTTTCTCCCTCGGGAGTCGGGGAAAATGTTGTGGGATGTTTTCGCCTCTTCTCCCACTGGAGGATCCCGATATTCTTCAAGTTTCTCCCTCGGGAGTCGGGGAAAATGTTGTGGGATGTTTTCGCCTCTTCTCCCACTGGAGGATCCCGATATTGTTCAAGTTTCTCCTCGGGAGTCGGGGAAAATGTTGTGGGATGTTTTCGCCTCTTCTCCCACTGGAGGATCCCGATATTGTTCAAGTTTCTCCCTCGGGAGTCGGGGAAAATGTTGTGGGATGTTTTCGCCTCTTCTCCCACTGGAGGATCCCGATTTTCTTCAAGTTTCTCCCTCGGGAGTCGGGGAAAATGTTGTGGGATGTTTTCGCCTCTTCTCCCACTGGAGGATCCCGATATTGTTCAAGTTTCTCCCTCGGGAGTCGGGGAAAATGTTGTGGGATGTTTTCGCCTCTTCTCCCACTGGAGGATCCCGATATTGTTCAAGTTTCTCCCTCGGGAGTCGGGGAAAATGTTGTGGGATGTTTTCGCCTCTTCTCCCACTGGAGGATCCCGATATTGTTCAAGTTTCTCCCTCGGGAGTCGGGGAAAATGTTGTGGGATGTTTTCGCCTCTTCTCCCACTGGAGGATCCCGATATTGTTCAAGTTTCTCCCTCGGGAGTCGGGGAAAATGTTGTGGGATGTTTTCGCCTCTTCTCCCACTGGAGGATCCCGATATTGTTCGTTTCTCCCTCGGGAGTCGGGGAAAATGTTGTGGGATGTTTTCGCCTCTTCTCCCACTGGAGGATCCCGATATTCTTCAAGTTTCTCCCTCGGGAGTCGGGGAAAATGTTGTGGGATGTTTTCGCCTCTTCTCCCACTGGAGGATCCCGATATTGTTCAAGTTTCTCCCTCGGGAGTCGGGGAAAATGTGGGATGTTTTCGCCTCTTCTCCCACTGGAGGATCCCGATATTGTTCATGTTTCTCCCTCGGGAGTCGGGGAAAATGTTGTGGGATGTTTTCGCCTCTTCTCCCACTGGAGGATCCCGATTTTCTTCAAGTTTCTCCCTCGGGAGTCGGGGAAAATGTTGTGGGATGTTTTCGCCTCTTCTCCCACTGGAGGATCCCGATATTGTTCAAGTTTCTCCCTCGGGAGTCGGGGAAAATGTTGTGGGATGTTTTCGCCTCTTCTCCCACTGGAGGATCCCGATTTTCCTCATGTTTCTCCCTCGGGAGTCGGGGAAAATGTTGTGGGATGTTTTCGCCTCTTCTCCCACTGGAGGATCCCGATATTGTTCAAGTTCTTCCCTCGGGAGTCGGGGAAAATGTTGTGGGATGTTTTCGCCTCTTCTCCCACTGGAGGATCCCGATATTGTTCAAGTTTCTCCCTCGGGAGTCGGGGAAAATGTTGTGGATGTTTTCGCCTCTTCTCCCACTGGAGGATCCCGATATTGTTCATGTTTCTCCCTCGGGAGTCGGGGAAAATGTTGTGGGATGTTTTCGCCTCTTCTCCCACTGGAGGATCCCGATATTGTTCAAGTTTCTCCCTCGGGAGTCGGGGAAAATGTTGTGGGATGTTTTCGCCTCTTCTCCCACTGGAGGATCCCGATATTGTTCATGTTTCTCCCTCGGGAGTCGGGGAAAATGTTGTGGGATGTTTTCGCCTCTTCTCCCACTGGAGGATCCCGATATTGTTGAAGTTTCTCCCTCGGGAGTCGGGGAAAATGTTGTGGGATGTTTTCGCCTCTAATCCCACTGGAGGATCCCGATTTTCTTCATGTTTCTCCCTCGGGAGTCGGGGAAAATGTTGTGGGAATTTTTCGCCTTTTCTCCCACTGGAGGATCCCAATTTTCTTCATGTTTCTCCCTCGGGAGTCGGGGAAAATGTTGTGGGATGTTTTCACCTCTTCTCCCACTGGAGGATCCCGATTTTCTTCATGTTTCTCCCTCGGGAGTCGGGGAAAATGTTGTGGGATGTTTTAGCCTCTTCTCCCACTGGAGGATCCCGATATTGTTCAAGTTTCTCCCTCGGGAGTCGGGGAAAATGTTGTGGGATGTTTTCGCCTCTTCTCCCACTGGAGGATCCCGATATTGTTCAAGTTTCTCCCTCGGGAGTCGGGGAAAATGTTGTGGGATGTTTTCGCCTCTTCTCCCACTGGAGGATCCCGATTTTCTTCATGTTTCTCCCTCGGGAGTCGGGGAAAATGTTGTGGGATGTTTTCGCCCCTTCTCCCACTGAGGGTCCCGATATTGTTCAAGTTTCTCTCTCGGGAGTCGGGCAAAATGTTGTGGGATGTTTTCGCCTCTTCTCCCACTGGAGGATCCCGATTTTCTTCATGTTTCTCCCTCGGGAGTCGGAGTAAATGTTGTGGGATGTTTTCTCTTCTTCTCCCAACTGGAGGATCCCGATATTGTTCAAGTTTCTCCCTCGGGAGTCGGGGAAAATGTTGTGGGATGTTTTCGCCTCTTCTCCCACTGGAGGATCCCGATTTTCTTCATGTTTCTCCCTCGGGAGTCGGGGAAAATGTTGTGGGAATTTTTCGCCTCTTCTCCCACTGGAGGATCCCGATTTTCTTCATGTTTCTCCCTCGGGAGTCGGGGAAAATGTTGTGGGATGTTTTCACCTCTTCTCCCACCGGAGGATCCCGATTTTCTTCATGTTTCTCCCTCGGGAGTCGGGGAAAATGTTGTGGGATGTTTTAGCCTCTTCTCCCACTGGAGGATCCCGATATTGTTCAAGTTTCTCCCTCGGGAGTCGGGGAAAATGTTGTGGGATGTTTTCGCCTCTTCTCCCACTGGAGGATCCCGATTTTCTTCATGTTTCTCCCTCGGGAGTCGGGGAAAATGTTGTGGGATGTTTTCGCCTCTTTTCCCACTGGAGAATCCCGATTTTCTTCACGTTTCTCCCTCGGGAGTCTGAAATAAATGTTGTGGTATGTTTTTGCCTCTTCTCCCACTGGTTCGCCTCTTCTCCCACTGGAGGATCCCGATATTGTTCAAGTTTCTCCCTCGGGAGTCGGGGAAAATGTGGGATGTTTTCTCCTGTTCTCCCACTGGAGAATCCCGATTTTCTTCATGTTTCTCCCTCGGGAGTCTGAAAAAATGTTGTGGTATGTTTTCGCGTCTTCTCCCACTGGAGGATCCCGATATTGTTCAAATTTCTCCCTCGGGAGTCGGGGAAAATGTTGTGGGATGTTTTCACCTTTTCTCCCACTGGATGGTCCCGATATTCTCCGAGTTTCTCCCTCGGGAGTCGGGGAAAATGCTGTGTGATTTTGTCGAATCTTCTCTCATGAAGGGTCCTATATTATTCAAATTGCTCTCTGGGTAGTGAATGTTGTGGTATGTTTTACGTCTCTATTTTCCGCCGGATGGTCTCAATATTCTTCAAGTTGCTCTCTCGAGTGTTGGAGGTATTTGTTGTGGATGCCTCTCCTGCCGTTCGAGTTTCTCGATATGGTTCTCTCTAGGTTGTCGACGATCCATTTGTATGACTACGGAGTATTTCGTCTCTTTCTCCACTTATAATTTCTCCCTCAGTAGTCAGAACGACATTAATATAATTCTTATGCTTCATTTTACTTCGGATTGCTATTTCACTGAATTAAATAAATAATTAGTCTTCTATATTCCTTGTGCTTTAATTTGTATCGCTTTATTTATAATTTTGAGCTACAATTTTGATCAAATTTTGGTTTATAATATCTTTATTTTTCTTTTTTTCTTATTTATGTTGTTGCTGTACTTAAACAAATTTCCCCCCCCCCTTGTTGATAATGTTCACTTTATAATTGTGTAGTTTACTAAAATTTGATTTTCAATGTCCACGCGTTAAGAATCATATGTTAATACAGTAATTAACTCACTCCATTTCCTACATCACATATTACCTACTCTATTCTCATTTATTCTAATAAATTATCATTAATACAAGACAGTTTTACCATTTAATTGCTCTTTGATTTTGTACCGTTAATTTTTTCCTTTTGTTGATATTATTTTTTATACATATTACTAGAATTTTTTTTTTGTTATTTCAAAGTTCACAGTTTGCTTAGAATTTGTTTATTGTAGGAATTTACAATCTCGTTTTATTGAGTAAATATGTATTTGGCCTATATTCTCTATGCTCAATTATTTTGATCAATTATTTTTATTGGTATTTGTTTATTACTATAACTTACACTCTCTGAAGTAAATATATATATATATATATATATATATATGGCTTACATTCTCTGTATTCAGTGATTATAATACATCTGTTTTAACTTAAGACTGTAGAATTGTCCATTCCATTTCTTCTGATTTCATTTATTTACGCAGAATTTAGAGAAATATTTATAACTAGTGATTGATATAATTTATTTTCAATATAAGAGTGCAGTTTCATAGCAACTGTGTTACAATAAATTAGCATAAAATTAACAATTCCTATTATTATCTAAATACAATTTACTGTCGTATGGTTTATTATACAAATGGACGGGAAATTCCCAAAACACGTGACTGCTGCAGTTACTGCGATTCGTTCAAGTACAATTCAGCAAAAGCGAAAAAATAGATAATGTATTCTATTAATATACCCTACTGTAATTATGTATTTGAAGCTATTTATGTTAACCATTGTTGATCAGAATACAGTATACACATACATATTTCTTCGAAGGTCGGAGAGTAACTAAAAATTCGCATTTGTTTGAAACTGATCGATTCCTGAGAGGAAGTTGAATGTCATTTACAAATATGGCGACTATCGTTTAGTTTCACAGAGTTTCGAAGTTTCTCTATGGTTTAGTTTATGGTAACTTAACTCGATGATAAAATGTGTGATCAAATTTATAAAAAAATCACCCCAAAGGGAAATTGTTAAAAAGTGGTGAAAAACAAATGGTGTTAAATGTATTTTGTAAGTTTATGTGTCTGAAAGTAGTGTTGTGCGTCCTACATAAGATTGGGTCTGGCAGACAACATGCACGCTCGCGCGTGTATATAATCGGGTATTATATTATATACTAGCTAATACCCGGCGTGCGCTACTACGCCTAAATAAATGAAAATTAATGTGCTTTTATGTTTAGTTGAATAAGTATAAGGAAAAATCATTATAAATTTACATTTTTAGATACCCCTGCATTGCCCGGGAATCTACTTATCCCGACCTTCTTGAAATAAATGAGCTGAAATACGAAAATAAAATTGTTTTGTGTTTACTTAAATAAGTAAAAGGAAAAATTTATATCGTAATTATTTTTAGATACCCCGTGCTGTTTACCCGGCGTTGTCCGGGAATCTACTCATCCCGATCTTCTTGGCATAAATGAGCTGAAAGACGAAAATTAATGTACTTCTTATGATTAGTTGAATAAGTAAAATGGAATCTACGTACTTGTCTCGATCTTCTTGGCATCAATGAAAGACAAAAATGGTTATTGTGAGTTATCCGTAAGAGATAAATATATGCTGTCGCGGACTTTTTTGTAGAGCTTTTTGAGATATTCAATTCTGTGTACATTAATTTTGTGTATTTGTTATGGTTTAGGCAGCGTAAGCCATTTAAGCGTCATAGAGCTACTTTTTCACGTTTTCCACTACAAAGGACGATTTTTAAGGGTCTAGGAGTTGATTATCACAACTGTCTTATAACCTATGTTCATCCTGGGAATCTCCTGAACATTTTGTAAAAAGCCCCATCACAATCGGATCAACGGTACGGCCGCGCATAAAGTACAAACAAACATATAAACAATTTTTTAAAAATTACATTAGCTAATAATACACGGCGTGCGCTGCTACATCAAAATAAATTATGTGTTTTTGCATTTAGTTGGATAACTAAAAGGAAAAATAAATATAAATTTATATCATTATTTTTAGATACCCGTGTTGATTACCCGGCGTTGCCCGGGATTCTAAGTATCGCGTTGTACTTGGCATAAATGAGCTGAAAGACAAAATTCGTTATTTTGAGTTATCCATCAAAGAATACCCGCCGTGCGCTGCTATGCTTGCCCGGGAATCAATTTATCCCGATCTTCTTGGCATCAATGAAAGACAAAAATGGTTATGGTAAGTTATCCTTAAAAGATAAACATATGCTTTTCCGAACTTTTCTGTAGAGTTTTTTGAGATATTCAATTCTGTATAAAATAATTTTGTGTATTTGTTATGGTTTAGGCAGCGTAAGACATTTAAGCTTACAAAATGTGACATTTTTTCACGTTTTTTTTTCACTACAGGTGATTTTTAAGGGTGAAGGCTTGACCATTAAAACTCTCTTCTAGCCTATAACGTTCCCAGGAAAATCCTAAACATTTTGCAAAAAACCCCATTACAATCGGATGAACAGTACGGCAGTACATGCTTGTCCGAGAATCTACTTATCTTTTGGCCTCAAAACATATAAATAATAGTTTTAGAAAACTAAAACAACACACTTTATTAGAAAATGGAACTAAAAAAATGAAAAATAATTTTAATTTCCAACACGCTTGGGATAAAATTAAAGTGGTCAACAAAAAAATCATCTCCAACACACATGAAATAAAACTAGAGTTATCAACAAAAAGAAAATAATTTTACCATCAAAAGCATGGGGTGCTCTATATCAATATATTTGATAATAAACAGATATTGGTAAAAATAAAGTCTCTAAGAAGAAAATGTAAAAATCATAAAAAGCACCCCATGCTATTGATGGTAAAATTATTTTGTTTTTGTTGATAACTCTAGTTTTATTCTGTATGTGTTGGAGATGATTTTTTTGTTGACCACTTTAATTTTATCCCAAGAGTGTTGGAAATTAAAATTATTTTTCATTTTTTTAGTTCCGTTTTCTAATAAAGCGTGTTGTTTTAGTTTTTTAAAACTATTATATATTTTTCATTTTTAATATTTTACAGAATAAGATAAAAATGTAAATATCTTTAAATTTGATACTATTGTAGTATCAGCTAAAAGTAACACTCTTCTAAAAAAAAAAAGTCCCCCCAGGCGGATTTGAACCAGCGACCTATGGATTACTGAAATTATATACCACTAGAGTTCACCGTTCTACCAACTGAGCTCTTACAACGATTGACTAAAAATTCGACAAGTCCGCAACCTATTATACCAGTTTTCATTTTTTGATTTTCTGATGATTCTCGCCAGGATTTTAGAAACAAAATATGAAATTATTGTATTGTCAAGGGTCCTTTACAAGTATACAAAGTTTCAAGTCGATCCAATGTTTCTAAGTGGGTGAAAATCATGTTCAAAGATTCCGTTACATAGATACAAAGACACTTTTTTGATTTTTCTGATGATTCTGGCCAGGATTTTAGAAAATAAATATGAAATTATTGTATTGTCATGGGTCCTTTACAAGTATACAAAGTTTCAAGTCGACCCAATGTTTCTAAGTGGGTGAAAATCGCGTTGAAAGAGTCTGTTACATAGATAGATAGATACAGGTCAGGCTAATATAAAGCATGTAAAAAGAGATAGAATTTCAATGAATTGCTAAATTTTAATAAAAATATGGTACTAACAAGGGAACTGCCAACCATTGCATGCTAAACCTATCTTGAAATTTCTTCCAGAGAAGCGTTGTGATGTACAAAGGCCATGTCCAAAAAATGATCTGCCATTTTTAACTGCAAAGCACTATAATCAAGCATCAAATCTCTAAATTAAGCTATAGGGAAGTAATAAAACTGCTGAATTGGTAGATTAGATAATCCTCATTGCCTGCCATGTAACACCTCACACTGCTCCACTCTTTATTCATGCAGGGATACCATCTGCTATTGCTGGATTCTGTTTTTGATTTCTGTGCCTTGCAGATAATTTTTTCACATGGCCTTGGTACATCACAACGCTTCTCTGGGAGAAATTTCAAGATAGGTTTCGGCATGCAATGGTATACAGTTAGTTCCCTTGTAAGACAAACTTAAGAAAACTGACCACTTTAATTTTGCACAGATTGTACACTATGAGTTTTTTAGGAATGCATAGAATATTGTTACCGATAAAGGGACAATAGGCTACCCTTCTTTGCTCAGAACGTTTAGTTTAATACTTGCCTTTCTTCAGTTCTTTTATAACTTTTAGAAACAAATTGAGTGCAAAGTGTTGTCTATTAAACCTGCATTGTTATTGAGGAAACAAACCTAAATTGCTTACTGTACACGAGGAACTGAAAAGGATTGAAAACGGTGCTATTGCTCCATATGTATATGGAAAATATGGAATCACAAAAACAAATAGTTTTGGACACAAAAAAATAAAAAAATTGAACTCATCATTTGCAATTAAATGTGATGTAAATGAAGAGAGTTCTCAGGTCAAACAAATGTTGCAGCTGGAATCCCAAAAGTAAGATTAAGCAGCATCTGAATTATGTAATAGACTTTGTTGAGAAAATTATGATAAAAAAGATTGTGCATACTACAATCATGTGAGGAGACTTTGTGACCTTACTGTGAAAGAGATGTGTGATAAACTACAAAAGAAAATTTTAAAGTTTCTTCATACCAAAAAATAAAGTATATGCACTTAATATCAGGTAGGCCTACTGTATCATTTTATTCACAAATTTTTCTCTGTGGTTTTTATTTAACTTAATCCGGGCTTTTGAAAATCCGGACAACACTGAGCTCCAACTGGTCAAGATTAATGAGGTTTTACTGTTCAAAGTTAAAATTGGGAAACACATTATAAGGTTCTTAATTAATAAATTAATGAGTCATTTTAACATCTTACCTCATATTTCATGTTTTTCAAACACGGTAACTATAGTTTTCAAATGATCTTGTCATTCATTTTCAACCGCCATTATGACAAGATCATTTGAAAAGTATAGTTACCGTGTTTGAAAAACATGAAATATGAGGTAAGATGTTAAAATGACTCATTAATTTATTAGGTTTTACTGTACTTTCCTAAGATCCTCTTTTATGGTGCGACAGGTCTAGAAGGCCCTTGGCCTACCAGCCAGCTGCTGGCATCACATCCACATGTGTTAATCATTGAGGTAGACAATCGTCTAGCCAGTGTAGGGGTGATGTGGTCAGCATGTTGGGTCCCCCAGCCATTATAGCTGGTTTTCTCAACCTGGAGCCTCTACTTATAGCTACCCAAATGCTTCACGATGCTGCATGGACACCAGTCCCATACTGGCCGAAATTCCATGAGAAAATTTCTTCCCCCATGGAGACCTGAACTAGCACAAATCCCGTGGCTCTGGACCAAGGTATCTTGCCTTAACCACTCAGCTACAGCATGGGGTTTCCTAAAATCCATCCTATTATTACCTTCCCCCCTATGCCTAGGTCTTTTCACAAGGGTTTCCAAATAAACATTTTGAAAGCATTTCTACTGTCAACAATTCAAACTACAGAACCTACCCATCAGCCTGAATTTGGTCCCTTAGAAAGTAATGTTGTTTAGTAAACTTGCAATATTATTGGGGAAACGTAAACATAAATCACTTACTGTACATGAGGAACTCAAAATTATCGAAAGGCTTGAAAATGGTGCCACTGTTCCATGTGTTGGAGGTTCATTGGTCTACTAATAGAGGGTGGAGAAACAGTTGATACCAGTTAGTAATGGGGGTTCCTTTAAACTAGTCCCAGAAAGGATACAAAATATGAGGTGGGGTGTAAGATCTGATTTACTGATTCTTAATTTCATTTTGCTTGAATTCTACTTTGGTATCTTTTCATCATTGTCCAGGATTTCACACCTTATGTAACTATGGCCATATAACAGCATTTATACAATGATTAAGTTATGTAGATAGGAAATAACACTATGAGGTTTTTTAATATTGTTTATTATTTCACTCACCTCATACTTCATATACTTTATGAAGTATGAGGTGAGTGAAATAATAAAAAATAAACAATTTATACAATGAGTTTGATTTGTTTTGCTATAATGCAAGTCCACAACATTTTCTTAACTATATTATAAAATTTGGCACTCTTCTGTATTCTGTGTGATTTCTTCTTGCATTCTACCTGCATTCAAAATTGTATTACAGCAAACTCCCGATTATTCGGATTGCGGATTATCCATGCATGTCTCTTTTTACTGTATTTTTTAAAAATTAATATAAAATTATGGAATATTCACCTGAAAGGTCCGTCTCCTCAACTTAATTAATCATTTAACTGTAGCGCTTTCGGGACTTGTCCCATCATCGGCAGGATTCAAAACTGGTGTTTCACTGAAGATCTGGTAGAGGGGGTTGCATGTATTGGGTTCGTTTTCGTTTATCAGGCTGTCGTTGTGAGCTGCTTTCATGATTTCCATCTCTTCGAGTACGTTTTTTTAAAAATGAAGACAAATGCTGTACTGTATTTTGTATTGTTATGAAAAAAATATTTATTTTTAAACATGCTACTGTGAACTGAGCTTAGAAACTAGCACAATAGAGTAACCTTCACTTACAACCCCGTCCCATGACGCGTTAAACGGTACCAATCCACATTCTGAGAGTACAATACAATGTCGGAAATTTCCATTGTGTGAGTCACTGAAAGTTTGTTGTTACATATTGAAACCACAGATATGATGTGACAGTGGGTTTATCGCTGGTTAGTAGTATTGTCATCGGTGGTTACTAGTGTGGTTATCGCTGATTATTTGTGTCATTGCTTGTTATACGTGTAGTCATCGGTGGTTACTAGTGTAGTTATCGCTGGTTACAATGGCCATTTTGAATAACTGTTGTAACCAGAATGGTCATGACAGGAAATAGTCCCACTTTTTTTTTTTCATATTTAGATAGATAGATCATCGGTTGATTAATGTCTTTGACATCGTCCGATTCCTAATAGCCAACTTTGTCGGTCCATCCAATCTCCTGGTTGTAGATGTTTCTCCTTCATATATAAACATATTCCCTGACTCCAGGAGGTTTTAGGTCTTCCTCTGCTTCGTCTTCCCTCAGGTTTCCATTCCAAAACAGATTTTGGTAGTCAATCCTCTTCCATTCGCTGGACATATCTGTACCATCTTAATTGCTGAGTTTTAATATAATCTAAAATAGTATCTTCAATCTTCATTTTCTCCCTTATAACTGAGTTTCTAATTTTTTTCTCTTCTTGAAATTCTTGCGGCCCTTCGTATAAAATCCATTTCCGTTGCCAAAAGGTACTTATTTGTTTTTGTTGTTAATGGCCAAAGTTCTGCTCCATAAGTAATGATGCTTTTAACAATTGTATGATATATATTCATTTTATTTTTATTACTTATATTTTTATCCCACAATATTCTATTGAGGCAAGCAATTGCAAATATTCCTTTATTATTTCTATTTCTTATTTCCTCTTCATAACTCCTTTTTTCATATTTTCGAGTAAAATAAATTAATGATAATTAAGACTTGCACCTAAATACATTTAATATAACATTTTATGAATATTTGTTGCATTTAAGTAGTGCTAAAGTGGGTAAATAAATTTCTGATCAACTTCCACACTAACGTAATTGGATTATCCGTGTTTTTTATTTTCTGTGCATATCTCGGTCCCAATTAACGTGGATAATTGGGAGTTTGCTATACTTAAATATTTGACTAATTTTACCAATATGTTTGATAGTAAAACGTTCATGATGACTGAATTCTCCTAAAACTTGAGTTGATTATGTCAAATTTGTTGGATAATGCATTCTTTAAAAATTTCATTCCAACACCAAATGTAACTTAACAGCTTAATAAATTATCAAATGTGACAAATCAGTCATTGATGCAAAAAATCTTTATGTTCTTTCTAGAGGTTGAAGTTACATTAATTAAGTCAATATTATTTTATTTCAAACATTGTTTATAAATTTTTTAATATTATATTTAAATATTAATACTTTCCAATACTGACAATATTATTTTGAAAAGAAAAATTAACAATTCTCTATATGAGAAAAGAAATGTTAATATTTGTATTATGTCTTGAATGGTGGGAATAGACTGCATACTGGTGTGTAGAACCAGAGGTCTGGGGTTCACATTCAGGTTCAAGTTTTAATTTACTTTTCAAAATTGTTTATAAAAAGTACTAAATAACATTAGGTTGATTAATCTGAGAATCTTTAAATAATGTAATAGATTCTTGTTTCCATTGTGAAATTACAACAGACTCAACTTATTTATCTTGTTTCCATATTAAACTAAAAGATAAAAGAATGTACATTATATCTCAAAAAATGAAAACCAAGAGAATTAAAAGATGACACTTAACTACATTTGATTCAGGATGTCTACAGAGTGGCAATAAACAAGTGCAACAATTATTTTCTAACTTTTAATGATAAAAAACAACTGAAATAATTAAATTAATATTAAGAAGCTAAAGCTGTTACTATGATTGAAATAAGTATATTAATGTACACAACTAAATTATTGTAATCAAATGGTAAAGAGAAAAATTTATGCCTGAACCGGGAATCGAAACCCGAACCTTCAGCTTTCCGTGCTGATGCTCTTAACCATTGAGCTAATTCAGGCTTCCTTCCCATCCAAGCACAAATCCTTCCTTTACCTTACTCTACTGGTCCCACATTCAAATGCAATGAATCATCATTCACAAATACACAATGAATGGCTTCTACATTAAGAAGACATGAAGGGACTCCACACAGCTGTAGCATTATTTATTAAATTTCAAACCCGGCCGGGGTCGATGGATTTTTAGGACTGAAGATTTCCAGGCTCGTAAAAAATCCTTAAGCCTGAATGGAAAGGCCTCTAAGAAAATTTACCGAATTTTCCCATCCTAGTACTACCTTGGTTTCCTAGATGTCGGTGTGAAGCGGAACGCTGACCACGTACCACTCAAAATGACATCTATACGAAAACAAGTGTAACTAAATTAGCATGGTTCAAATTCTTCCCTGTAGGGGGAAGCGCCTAAATCTCTGTAAAGGGAAAACATAGGCTTATAATACAAAAAAAAAAGTTAAGAAGCTAAAGCTGTTACTATGATTGAAATAAGTATATTAAAGTACACAACTAAATAATTGTAATCAAATGCATTTGAATGTGGGACCAGTAGAGTAAGGTAAAGGAAGAGTTTGTGCCTGGAAGCCTGAATTAGCTCAATGTTTAAGAGCATCAGTACGGAAAGCTGAAGGTTCGGGGTTCGATTCCTGGTTCAGGCATAAATTTTTCTCTTTACCATTTGATTACAATAATTTAACTGAAATAAACTCATTTAATTGTTGCATTTGTTAATGACCACTCTATAGACATCCTGAATAGAGTATAGGTGGTTTGATTAAATTAAAAGTGATCTATGAACTCATAGTTTGTAATAATGAGGAGAAAATAGTATGGGATAAAACAGAAAGATAAAGAGAGATGATTTATTGAGGGGGGCTGAGGACCCCCCTCCTAGCATTCATATTTACTGAATTAATTTATTTAAGAACTAACTATATATCCTTCTGGGAAATTCTCATATAAGACTTAAAGCATAATAATAGTCCCTTCGATTGGTTGCTGGCCAAAGGAAGGCAAGACCAGTGATGGGGCTGCCATCTTATAGCCTCTGGTCAGGCTTTTCTGGAGAAGAAAAGAAAATAAAGGAAAGAAGAAATGGAAGAAAGGAAAGACTCCCTAGCCCTCGGATGCCCTAACAGCGTCGGGGTAAAAAAAAAAAACAAGAGTTAACCAAGAGAGGTTAGATAGTAAAGTTAAAAGAGTGTAAAACACAAGTAAGTGGAAGAAATGTTTTGCTCAGCTTGGGCACCTTGTGGTCGCCATCCACATATCCCCAAAGCTGTTTATAATTATATACCAAGAGGACGAAGATCACTGGGCCGTCCTATGAAACGCTGGAGGGAAAATTTTCTATAGGATCATAATAGGCCTTGGTCTAATACTTGGAAGGAAGAAGAAGAAGAAGAAAGAAGAACTATATATATTTTTTTATTTGTAGCCATTTGCTTAAAATTGATATGATTTCTTTGTTACTAATGTTACATCAAGATGCTTTATTTCGGGGTTAAATACAGTCAATGTGGCGCTCACAGATGTGTGGATTGGTATTAAGGAGGGTGTTGAGAACTCGCACCTTTCTACTAATTTTTATAGAGTATGCACACGTGTGATTGCCATGCTCATAAGGTTTTAATATGGAGCTGAGTATCTCTCAAGGACACTGAAAATCTGCCATGACGTTTCTTCTGTAGTATCGTTCTGTTGGCAATTCTTTTAACATTCAAACAAGACTTAGAAACAGATAGATTTTTTATTACAGATCACGGTGAATTTATTCAATATTTTATCACTTCTTTTTCTATTTGCAATTAAGTTTCGAAAATGTGGAGTATACTAAATAAAAATAATACCGGTGAATTTAATGAAAATAAAAAGCTCTAGAAGAAAGTGCAAATGATGTGTCCATTCCATAACGAGTAGATGAGCTTTCATTTGAGTTGTGTTTCATATACGATAGCATACATGTTCAAGCAGAAATATAGTGCCAGATGTCATAATTAATTTTTAATTTTATAACTACATAATTAAAGCATCTAGAAGCCAAAGGGAGGTTAGTGAATTAATCAATTTTCAGAAAATTACGTTCAAAGTTTGATCCTGTGTCAGTTACCATTGGTGATTTTCTTTCTTAAAATTCTTATTATGAACTCAGCACCCATACATTTTATAGAACATTTCCTTTGTTCTTCAAACAATTGACACTCTAAGTCATTAAGTTTGACATTGTTTAAAAAATCCACTTAATCACTTTGGCTTCTAGATGCCTTAATTACAATGCATTGTAAGAATTAAGGAAAGAGTGAAGAATGCTGAGTGTGCCGTGAAAGACCTGCTCTTGGGCTGAACACAATGTATGTATATATGTGCATTGTATGTTGGCAAACCTAGGTCACTGATAGCTCCCATATTCTCAATCCACAGCCGGTATTGTTATTGATATTCTAAGAGGATACATTGAGATTACAACATAAAAACAAAAAGAGAAAAATTTGCGTCTAGATCGTAACTCGCCTTGGTAGCTCAGTTGGTAGAGCACTTGGCCCGGAAAGCCAAGGGTCCCGGGTTCGAGTCCCGGTCTAGGCGAAAATTTTTCTCTTCAAATTTAAAAATTTTTCTCTTCAAATTTAATAAAAACAAAAACTTTTTTTTTTCAGCTTTTTATTGAATTATTGGAATATTGGTTTCTGATCTTAGCGTCTATATATAGGATTGTTCTTGGAAATAATAGTTCCTGATTACCACAACTTTATTTACTTCCATTTCTTCTAGCTTATGTATCTTTCAAGGGTTCAGTTTCTCTTACTATTGTACTTTTATAAATATTCAGAATATGATAAACAGCAAGATAGGATCATTGGACATCAAACAAGTGGCAAGTGTTTTGCCACAGTATCTCTCCAATCTTGTTTCAATATCTCAACATATTTATCTTCCAACTTTAAATTTTCCTGCAGCTCCTGAAATCATACATGGTTAATCAATAGTGAAATGGCATGGTGTAATGACATGAGTTTACAACATAATACAAATTAAAACCAATTTGAATTGAACACGTCGATAATATCTAATAAACCACCGATGAATTTTGAAACTGGATAAAGGCTTGTAAGAAATAAAACTGTTAACACATTTTTAGTTTCTTCTTTCTTTTTTTAACGCCACCAGGTTGTCTTTTATGGCATTTCTGGCTTTCTCCCCTGGCATTGGCAGAATTGTAATCTATTTCTTAGGTTGGGGCCCTGGAAGGCAAAGTTATGTTACCCCAATGATATGATGGGTGCCAGGAGAGTTCTTAACCTAAATGGGCAACCACAGGAATAATTCTCTTTAAGAAAAAAAAATCCTATGGTTTGGCTGGGAATCAAACCAGGGACCTCATGAACAGTAGTCAGGAACGCTGATCAGTAGACCATGAGGTTGGTCACTTTTAGAAAATTGAAATCAAATTACAAAGAAAAGTTTGGAACACTGAATACAAGATAAATGGGACAAAAGAAAAATATATTGTAACATTAGAGTTACCTGAGCCTTGGTTAGAAGCTCTCGTCCAATATGTACAGTGTTCTGTGAACTTGTTTCCTTTAATAGATGCAACAGAGAATATTTAACATGGTGTAACACTTTCACATCTGTACTTTTGATGAGCATCACAGTGCAATCTTCATTTAGTGATATTTTAATTAGATGTTCACCCACATACAAGTCCAACTCTCTTCCTGTAGGTATCTATAACATTAAACATATATATATATATATTAAATAATTGAAGAATCAATTCTGAACTAATCCACAGTCCTCTCAGCCTAACTTTGGTCCCTAGAAAGTAATGATATATTTCAAACTGGAGTACCACCTTCACACAATAATAAAACTTCTTCTTCTTCTTCGGCTTTCCCCCACTTATAGGTTTGCCGTCTTCAGTTTCCATTTATCTCTCATTCCAATCTCCCTCTTCCAAATTCCTATCATCCATTATTGTTCTGACGTAGGTTTTCCATTTCCATCTAGGTCTGCCATGTTTATTTCTTCCAGGGGGTGACCATTGCTATATATTTTTTAGCCATCTTTCATTTTCCATTCAATAATAAAACTACATTGTAAATTTAAAAAAATATATACTACACATACTGTCAAATATATTTTATTAACTAATACTGAATAGTAAATAAAATTCAATTGTAAAAATATATGACCATACATAGTAATTCAAAACTCATAGTATTATTTTCTACTTATTATATCTGTATAATAAGAATAATAATAGTATTCATTCATTAATGAATACCACAAATTCAGTAATTTCAAAATGGCTAAGTAAGAATATCAGTATTTTGGTTAGTATCTAGATGATTTCATACATTTCAGCAGCCATGGCTCAAGGGGATAGCTCTGAAACAGAGCATTTCCTAAAATTTCGAGAAAAAATGTGAAAGCTATTATTATTTATAACATTTTTTAATTGCCTTACTATCTTTATAACTATGAAAATTATCCTTAACATATTTTATATTCACAATGAACATTTTAAATGCTAAGAAAAATGTCTTCTTTCATAGAATCGTAGATACGATATATAGTGAACACTTGTTTTTAAATGCTGTGTTGGTGAAAGGCTCTAATGCCTTATTAATAGAAAGTCTCCATTTTCTTGAGCTGGATAAGGTGAAAACATTGTATGAAGGTAGGTACAGCTTTCTCTCTCCCTCATGGTGCTGAGTCATTTGCCTTACTGACTGGATCGGACAAGAAACACTTGAAGTGGGAAGAGATGTTTGTCACTTAATAGGTTTTACTGTCCTTCAGGAAACAGTGGACTCTAAAATTATATGCTTTTGACATTTTCAAAGACTTTTTATTTAATTTTATCACTGATATATTTATACAACAGTTGGCATATATTTAAACTCTTAGTTTAACAAGATATTCAAATATGGCAAAACATGATAATAAATGCATATTTGCAGTATTACAAAAGACAGCTGACATGTTTTCCAAAACCAATACTTCCATATTATCAATATTTTTATTTGAATTAACATTTTCCCAATCCTGGATACAATCTAATTTAAGAAAGAAAAATTAATGGTTGAACCAGGATTTGAACCTTGGACCTCTAGTTCTATGTACTAGTGTGCTGTCCATTACACCATTCAAATGACGATACAAACATTAAAAACATTAACATTTCTTTCAACTTATACAATTCTCGTTCGTCCGAAGGCTAACAGCTGTCGCTACCATCACACCAACTGACATTTTGTATTCTATTAAATTAGATTGTATCCAGGATTGGAAAATGTTAATTGAAATAAAAACATAGATAATATGAAGCTTTACCACTAAAAATAATGTATAAATTCTCATTAAAAATACTTCTGAATAGAAGCCGTCAGTTGGGAGATGGTAATGACAGCTATTAGCCTTCGGACAAATGAAAAAAAACTCCTGGCGCGACAGGCGTAGATGGCCCTTAGCCTACCAGCTGGCTGCTGGCCTAATATCCACATGTGTCAATCACAGAGGTAGATGATCATCAGTCAATGTTGGGGTGACATGTGGTCAGCATGTCGAGTCCCCCAGCCGTTAAAGCTGGTTTTCTCAACCTGGAGCCGCTACTTATTGTAGCTACCCAAATGCCTCGCGATGCTGGGTGGGTACCGGTCCCATACTGGCCGAAATACCATGAGAAAATTTCTTCCCTCATGGAGACTCGAACCAGCGCAAGTCCCATAGCTCTGCGCCAAGGCTTCCTGCCTTAACCACTTGACTACGGCGCGGAACCTTGGACAAATGAGAATTGTATAATTTGAAAGAAATGTTAATGTTTGTATCGTCGTTTGAATGATGTAATGGACAGCACACTAGTACGTAAAACTAGAGGTCCAGGGTTCAAATCCCGGTTCAAGCATTAATTCTTATTTCTTAAATTAAACAATATTTTCATGTTGGCACATAACAGGTGGAAGAAAGCATCCCTCCAAAATTGATCGGAGATTTAAATTATTCAATTTATTATAAACTATTCAATTTATCTATTACAATCTTAATCCTTAGCCTATTTAATAATATAAAATGATCAAATCTTGTCTAGTAACTGTAGGCTTACTCATCAGTGAGCAATTGGTTAGTTTAAGAGCTCTATTATTATAAGAACTGATTTAGTATTATTCCTGTGCTTATTTAAATATTGTTGTAATTATAATAGTGACTGTGATTGTTAAAGATGTTTAAAGAAGTTAATTCTGTTCAGAATATTTAAAAAAAACCCTCGATTTTGAAACAAAACTGAAATTAAAATAACTAGTACCTCCAAGTCCACCGCTGTGGTCTCGAGGTAGCATGCTGCCTTGTCACGCAGTGGGCCCGGGTTCAATCCCCGGTCGGGGCAGTTTTTCTGGGTGAGGTTTTTATCGGGGTTTTTCCTCACCTGTAAGACAAATGTCAGGAAAACTTTAAGGCCCAAATGGTCCCCGAAATCATATGGCCATCATCATCATCCTTATCATTATTCATTATCATCATCATCATCCTTCACTGGTGTGGAAAGCAACGGGAAGCTACCACATCTACATTTCCTTAGTAAAAGCTGCAAGCATAGCATGAAAATGTTATGATTGCAGTGAAGGACCTGCCCTCGGGCAGAATTACTATGGATGGATGGAGTACCTCCAAGACCACAATTAAAAATTGTGCAAGTTCAAAACAAGTACAGAAACAAGAAACCTTAAACTATAAATTTTAATATGGGCCTGTATAAACCGACTGAGTGGTTATGTGTGTACAAAAAAAAATGTTTTTTACATGTTTCACTTGAAAAACAGTGACAATTACAAGTGTTACAAATTAAAAATGTTCAAGCCAAAGTGAAAAGAACAGATCAAGCCAAATTCACATAGATAGTGGGATTGAATTAGAAATGTTAGGCAAAGTCGATATCAGATCCCAGTTGACAATTGTTAACTAAGGGCTGCATGCAAATACATTAGTCTCTGGTGAGGTGAGTTTTCCGTGAGAATGTGCAAAGTTTGAATTAGCGAGTCACTGACTGGTCATGCATGAAAGTAGTTTTTCATAATATTGGCAAGAAATTACCCAGAATTCTCAGCGATAAAACCACTTCCGTTATTTTCGTCTGCTAGAGAAACGCATTTACGCTTGCATCCCGCATATAATACCGTATATGACAACATCTGCGTCGCGCGATATTACGCCGATTCTCCTGTTCTTCTAGTTCAATTCTTTGGCAAACTCTATCAAATTCCTCTTCTCCGTGTATACCAAAACATGATCAAAGTCTTCAAGGTCCGACATCTTGGATAAAGCAGCAAGGTTTCAAAGTACATCGGTTCCCATTGGGTTGCTCACGATTCGTTCTCTGCAAAGTCACCTCGCCAGGTAGCTTAGGAATTTCGTCAATTACGCCGTAGCGTAGTGGTTTAGGCACTGCGCTACAAGCCGGAAGGTCGAGGGTTCAAGTCCCGGTGGGGTCAGGATTTTTAAACTGACCAAAACCTTCTGGCGGCACTATGGCCCTGGGGTCGACTCAGCCTCTAACGGAAATGAGTACCAGACGCTTGTTCTGGAGTAAAGGCGGCCGTCACGCAGGGCTGACAACCCGGCTGACATCAAGTGCCGATTGTCCAGAAAAAGTGGGAGCCTTAACCTCCCACTACCCCAAGGGCCTCCTGAGGCCTGTAGTGGGAATACTTTACTTTACTTTTATTATCGCATGAACAGATTTTTGAGTATGCAAAAATGTCTTTGGTTGCAACTTTCTCAGCAGAGTACAAGCTGAGAACGACTTTTACGGCCTAATGCATTCATAGATACGACCCTAAGTAACTCACTGGCACTATCAAATCCATAGGTGCAGATATAACCTCTCCATCATCCCTATCCTGAGCAAATATTTTCCAATCATTCCCTGTATAATTTACCTCCTCAAATTATGGTTAAAGTTATTCTTCCACCTCATTCTTAGCCTACCTACTGGATGATTTCCCTCTGGTTTTCCTACGAGGAGTTTCCATTTGTGCCACATGTTCTGTCCATTGACATCTACAAGACTTAACAGTTCTTATTACATCTGGCTTCTCATAAAGATCATATAGCTTATAGTTATATAGTCTTCTCCATTCACTTATCTGTTTGTCTCCCTTTGGTCCAAAAATATTGTTAGGAACTTTATTATCAAATACTGTACTCATAATTTTTTCTCTTCCTTAAAGTTAGAGTCCTTGTTTCGAATGCATATAGTACAATTTGGGAAATAACAGTTTTATATATTTTCAATTTAACTTTTTTGAGAGAAGTTGGGATGCATTACCAGAATTGAGCTTATGATTAATTTCTTGCTGCACCTCATACCTGTTTATAATTATTGTTCCTAGATATTTGAAATCAGTCACTTCAAAAATTTCCCTCATTTGTCATTAACTGTCCATTTACAATTACATAATCAATTTCTATGTGTAACCATGTATTTGGTTTTATTGAATATTACTTCTACCCCCAATTTCTTAGCATTAGTCAATAGAATGTGCATGTTGTCCTGTAGTATCTCCTCACTATCGCCTAATAATACTACATCATCACCATTACTAACAGCTTATTAAAACTAGTTGCTAGAAATTGAAAATAAAAGAATTCAATGAAGACACATCAAAAAATCATTATACAGTTGGAAAGCTGATATACTGTATAAAGTTCTGTAGAATGTAGTAGTAGTATTCAAATGTTCTGTAGCTCTTGATTTGCTTGCGGGCTTCCCAATAATATTCAGCAATTTGGAATGGTGTTCCAACTATTTTCTGAAGATCAGCGCAGAACATCAAGTGATCCTTGTTCATTATCATATTTGTGTTCTTGCATACTATGCAGTGTGGAGAGTCTAGTAGCTTAATTCTATGTAGAAGTGCTGCCAAGTAATCATGACCAGTTTCAAGACGAAATGATGCAACTGCAATTGATCGGGGGCTGTTTGGTATTGTATTTGGTTCTAGTAATGTCTTCCATATCTTGGTTTCACATTGGATTTTGTTTTGTTCAGCTATATGGGGTTTTATTTTCATTTTGGTGTAGAGTTGTACTGATTTGTAAGATAGGTAATTGATCTTACTCTGTTGGGTTGGATGAGTGTACCTTTTTTTGCAAGCATATCAGCCTTCTCATTACCTTCCACACCACAATGTGCTGGAATCCATTGTAGAACAACATTTCTGTTTAGATTTTTCAACATCCTGATGCAATTTTTGGCTTCTATTATTCTATGGATGGTCTGGTTGTGTGTTAGTGTCATTATGGCTGAGCTAGAGTCAGAAAGTATTACAGCATTTTGGAAGGAATTGATATGAAGAAACAATTGTTGTAGGGCTGTAAGTATGCTTGTAGTTTGCCGTCATGATGTGTTTTATATTTCCCAAGAGAGATGTAAAATGAGAAGAGTTTACACGTTATTCCTGCTCCTGCTGCTGCTTCTCTATTCATTAGCGACCCATCTGTATAGACATGAAGCCACATTTGTTCTGGATATCTAATGTTGATTGTTTCTAGAGCTAACTGTTTCATTATTATTGAGCTTGTATTTTTTTGTTGATCTCTTCTGTCAGGTTTAATGAATAGTTGATGCTGCTAAATTTGAGAGGGGATATTGATGTTATAAGTTTTTTTGTGTCAGCTGTGGTATTTCATATTTCTCTTTAATGTGTAATATTTTTTGGATGAATCCTACTTGAGTTTTTATGTCTGTAGAATGTTGGAACTCACATTAAGAGAGGGGCATGATGAAAATGTGAGTTCTGAAAAATCCTGACTTTTTCGAGGACTAAATTTAATCTCTGAACTTGTCCTTATCTTAAAACAACACATACACAAAACAGGGTGTTCTTAGGCCTATCAAAAAACCATTTAGAATTAACTATTCAATTCGGTTGGCCATAATCTGATTCAGGATGATTTTTTTTAATGCCCCAGGTTGTCTTTCTTTGGACATTTGTGGTGTTCTCTCCTGGCATTGGCAAAATATGTAACCCATTTCTGAGGTTGGGGCGCCTGGAAGGCAGAGTTACATTGTCCTGATGATATGATAGGTGATGATAGTGGTGCGCCAGGAGAGTCCATAATCCTAAGCTTAACCTAAGATGAATATGAATGATCATGATTGCGATGGCCATATGATCTTCGGGGACCGTTTGGGCCTTAAAGTTTCCTGACATTTGTCTTACAGGTGAGGAAAAACCCAGATAAAAACCTCACCCTGGAAACTGTCCCGACCGAGGATTGAACCCGGCCTGCTGCATGACAAGGCAGCACGCTACCTTGAGACTACAGCGGTGGACTCAGGATGAATTATCACAAACTAATTTTATTACTATTGAAGTTGATGAAACTGCTGATTGTCACATTATTGCAACTGGTTTTTGTAATGAGGTATTAACTAAACGGAACATAAAATGAACGGTTTATCAATTTTTCCCAACCAGAAAATCATACTGCAGAGTAGTGAGCAAAAGAAAATGAAGATTAATGATACCACTGGAAATCTAATAGCACATGATTACGATGGTATGCCTGTTATGAGTGGCTTGAAGATAGAGGTTCAAATTAGAGTTAGAGCATTTTGTTCATTGCTATGCTCATCAACTGAATTTGATTGTTGAAGTTGTGTTACAGGTAATATACAAGTAAGAATTTTTTCAGTACCTCGGAAGAATTTTTAACATCTTTTTTTACAGTTACCAAAACACACCGCTATTCTTGATAAAATTAAGTAAACGCATTCCCAGTTACCTGCAATTCAAATCCCAGTGTGTAACAGCCATTTTTGCTTATAGAAATAATATTTAAGAGTGCATGAATAAAATTATAGCTGATGAGAGCAATGAATATAAAACTGTGTAAAGCTGTGGGTCTGAAGAGGCTAATATGTGACAATGATTTCTTCTTCTGGTTAAAATTTTTCAACAAATGTATGCCTCAGTGCAATATTTAGTTCAATGAACTACAGCAAAGGGCCCTTTATTCAATTAAATCGTTAAAGTATGTGTCTGATTTCCAATCATCAATCCAGTGAATCAGGTCTTTATTTGATCTTGAACATCACTGGGATGTGGAGAATCGAGAAGAGGAAAATCAGCCTCAATAAAGTGTACACATTTTACAGATACACGTAAATCATCTGCCAAACAAGTCTGTGATATTACCATGACAAAAATTAATGATCACTCTCTATTTATTATCGCCTCACTATGATGGTTGTCAATTTATATAAAAGCGAGTGCCGCAACAATGCTCGACAATGATTAACATTCACTAGCGGTAGTTGCCATCTTTGTATTTAATTATATATCACAGCTGCAGGGAAACAAAGCGAGCCGGTGGACAACCATCATAGTGAGGCGATAATAACAATTATCTATCAGTGGCAGTATTTGAACTTTCTTTGTTTTCCTTCAGATTGAGTTTGAAGTCATGACTGAAGCGGGACAAGACGTTGTCTGAAACCATCGGTATCAAAGAAATTTGAAATTGTATGAGGTGAGTCATTAGAAATATGGTCTCCACTCACTATTAAGCTGTTAGGATGTTTTCTCAAGAACTGAGTAATGAACTAAATGTGTTGTACAACAGAACTGAATTTGGAAATGTCCTCATGCAATAGTGCTACTGAACTGCATATATGAAAATAATATTTTGAAGAGAAAAATATATAATTCAAAAATCTTAATTATTAAGTAAACCTCTTAATATTTAATTTTAGGAAGTGATATTTTGAGGTTATTTTAATTATATTATTTTTGGTCTGATCATCTTACCTCAATATTAATGTTGATTTGTTTTTGAACATTAATATTGAGGTAAGATGATCAGACTAAAAACAATATAAACCTCCTATTGTATTTTTTAAAAAATGTCTAGGCTGGGGTTTTATATTTGAAGAGAAAAATACATGACTAGACTGGAGTTTGAACCCAGGACCTGTAGCTTTATACACTAATGCTCTGCAACCGAGCTATCCAAGGCATCCAATCTAAACACATTTTTTTTCTCATACATTTCAATTCCTGTGAGCTGCAAAGGCTTGCAAACCATTGCTCGACATGCGAATGGCAACTTCTTATTTAAAAATACTTTTTAATGAAAATTTAACATTACTGTATAAAGTCAAAGCAACGGGAAGCTACCACATCTACAATTCCCTAGTAAAGCTGCAAGCATAGCATGAAAATGCTATGATTGCAGTGAAGGACCTGCCTTCGGGCAGAATTACTATGGATGGTATAAAGTCAGTAGAACTTCTTTTCTCTTCAAATATAATTTGACCTTCAATGAGAAATGTTAAATTTATAATAAAAACATTGAAATATTTTGGAACTTTTACCCAAAACTGTAAAACTGCTGCAAACAATTGTCACAATACCATTGAGCACTGGAGAATCTGAACATTGTTTTGAATTAAAACTTTCAAGCAATGTACAATGAAGAGAGCCAGACTTTTGTGCTCTGGAAATGTATTCAGTAAAAGAGCAGTTGCATAGTTTTTGAAATCGCCAAATTTCTACATACTTGTGTTAATCACTTTGCAATGCAGAAGGAGAGAAGAGCTCACTTCCATTTAAAAAACTATAAATTAAGGTCAGCCTGCATAAAATAACATGTTAACCCATTGGAGACACGTTTAAAGCGCCTAGCATGTTCACTGGGAACCCATTTAAATCTCCTCACCGCTACTCCGGCTGCGCTGGACTTTAAATCAGAATACAAAATACACATATTGTGTTCTATCACTTATGTTTTCAGATATTTTGTTTACCCCTGAATTTCTTTTAGTATCTTGTACTTTTACGAATAGCAAAGGAATGTGGCCTGCCTGCTACCCTCTTTTGTGCATTGTAAACCGTTATGTTTTGTTATTTTCAAGGCTGTGAAAGTTGACAAACAATTCAAAAACCATCTTTTTATAAAAGTTCTCGGACATTGCCTTGAAAGTAAACACAAATCATATGTTCAAACAAGACCGAAAAAAATAACAAACGCAATATAATACTGTACATAATAAAAATAAATATATGAAATAAAATAAGCATAGACCTATACATTATAAAATCAGGAAAAGTTCTTCGTATATTCTTTAATTATCTTAGTTATATATCGACCTGTAAATTATAAAATACTATAGATAAAAACTGGACAAAACTCACCTAGTATTTCTACCATCAGTAGCACGCACGGTTACGTTGTCCCTGTATATTATTTCATCGTCCGAATCTTCGTTCCATGATAATTCACTACAATCACTGTCACATAACATTTCATCCACTACTTCACTTAGTTTCTCAAAAGCAATGCGTTCTCTCCTATTTACGCACATATTGCAAAAAAAAATAATTTAAAACTATGAATTTTAACAAATAAGCACTGAATTTATATTCATTTATATTTTACCGTAATAAATGCCTACAACTATAGTCTACTATTCTATAAATAATAACTAAAATAAACTATACAATACACTAGGCCTATACATATTTACTTTACATAAACAAACAACAAATTTTACTGATGGTGAACCGAAAATTTAAACCACTAAAAAAACCTAACTTCTTACAGTGGGGGTTATAACGCAACAACGAGTCTAGCTCGTGGAGGAGCTGTTTGGACTTTCTACCTGCTCACGAGGGAGACTCGTTAAAAGTCTCCAATGGGTTAATATTATGTCATCATCCCCTGATTCTCTAACCGCGAGCCAGCTCTACTCGAGTTTATTAACAACCTTCTTATGTGAAAACTTAAAAAGACTAATGTAGACTAGAAGTTTAGACATCCACAAAATTCTGATGCAATACTTCAAATTCAACACTCTTCAATAACTAACAACTTACTGGCTCTATCGAACCTATTTGTGCCACATGTCCTGCCCATTGCAGTCTACAAGACTTAACTGTTCTTAATAAATCTGGCTTCCTATAAAGGCCATGTAGTTCACTGTTATATAGCTTTCTCCATTCATCTCTCTTTGGTCCAAAAATTGTCCTAACTACTTTATTCTCAAATACTAGTAATCTTCTTTCCTCCCTTTAAGTAAGAGTCCATGTTTCGTATCCTTATAATATAACTGGGAGAATAACAGTTTTATATATTTTCAGTTTAACACTTTTTGAAAGGAGTTGGGATGACCAACACTCTCCAATAATGCAATAAGAATTTGCAACTAACATAACAAACCCAATTTATAGAAACTACATCATGCCATATTTAGAAGTAGGAAAATAAATGTATGATTTTCCAGTATTAATTGCAATTTAACAAGTTACAAAATAATTAAATATAATAAATCAAGTAATATTATAATTACAAAAAAAAAGTTATCTCAGTCCAACTGAGTGAATAATAATTAAAAAAAAAATCAAGTAATGGTAGAAAATGTTCAATGTTTCTCCTTAGGGACCAAAGTTAAAATAATTAGACTATTATTCAAATGAATCAGCAACATCTACAGTAATTATATTATTGTTGATTTGTTCTTGAACATGTTTCAAAACAATTCTCTGTTTTATCTTCAGCTTTCCAATAATATAATTAAAATAACCTCAAAATATAACTTCCTAAAATTAAATATTAACATCTACAGTAATTATTTAGTAACTTTTTAAACAATGACATTTTGTTTCAAAGCACATAATTACCATTTACTTCAGCTTTGAATATTCTAAAGATCTCTTTTAGAAAAAAAGAAAAATCACAATTACATTGAATAATTTTTCTTTTCTAAAAATAAATTTGTCCAAGACTGGAACATGTTAAACTAAATATAACATCAAAATGTTAAGCTTTACCACTTAAAAGTAATGCAAAATTCTCGTTAAAAATACTTTGAATAGAAGTTGTCTGATGGCGTTGTTAATAGCTCCAGCTATCTGCCTTTGGACGTAAGAAAATTGTTTAAGTGGAAAGAAATATTAACGTTTATGCCATGTCTAGAATGGTGTAGTGGGCTGCATACTGACGTACAGATCTGAGTATTGCAGTTCAATTCCCGGTTCAGACATTAGCTTTTCTTTTCAAAAAATAAATTTGTCAAGGATTGGAACATCTTAAACTAAATACAGTATAACATCAAACCTTTACTGCTTAAAAGTAATGTAAAATTCTCGTTAAAAATACTTTGAATAGAAGTCATCTGTTTGTATTGTTAATAGCTCCAGCTATCTGCCTTCAGATGTAAGAGAATTGTATAAGTGGAAAGAAATACTAACGTCTGTGTCATGTTTAGAATGATGTAGTGGGCTGCATGCCAACGTACAGAGTCAGAGATCTGCGGTTCGATTCTCAGTTCAGATGTTAAATTTTCATTTTAAAAAATAAATTTGTCCAGGACTGAAACATGTTAAACTAATATAACATCAATATATTGAATAAGTTTTCTATTTTTGGACACTCAAAAATGGATAACTAGACAGGATACCAAAGATAATAAAAGGCAGCTGTTTTTTCTTTTTGTGAATATTAAAACAACACCACCCTATCACGGATGTATAAAATACTGTAAAAAAATATATATTGGTTCTTGAGTTGAACAAATCTGACTCACCTATGAGTTGAAAACGTATGCAAGTACAGTTCATCTCCTGAAATTAATGGATTAAAAATCATAATTTACTTACATCAGAGAAATTATGTTTGCTGTTCTTAACAACTGCTGTCCATATATCATTTGCTGATGCTTTTTCATTAAGCAATCTGCATAAATAAGTATAATCACATGATTCTGTAACTTCTTTCCATTCTGCAATATTGTCCTTTCCCATGTAGTTCTGAGCAATCTTTGAAAGGTCATCTGCCATATTGGTTCCTCTGCTTACAGGTGATGGAAAAAAGAAGTATGATATATCCAAACTTGTGGATGCAATTGGAATCAATGCCCATGACCTACTGTCTCTTTTATTATCTTCTGAAAATTTAGCAATCAAACTACATGATATATCAACTGTAAAGACAGATTCTGGAATTTCAGCAACAACTGATGTCTTTATATTCAATCCTTTTCGAATTTTCTGTTCCAATTTGCTATTTTCTGCAGTTTCCAGAGTACCTGCTTTCAACCTGACATGTAAGCTCCACATTTCTGGGGAATAATCCTGGTCTATATTATTTTTCAATGCAATATTAAACAAAAATGTGGTGTTATCATTTTGTTTCACTCTGTGCATCTGTAAATCAAATTGAACTTTAATACAATACATTTGGAAAATTTTACATTGTGAGGTTTTCTTAATAAGAATCAAATGAATTGTGAATTCTTCTTACCTCATACATCTATGTTTTTTAACACAGAACTGCAGTATCAGAAAAAAACAGTTGTTTTCACGACTTCACACAAGAATTCATGATTCATTTGATTCTTAAATTGAACTTTATTTAGAATGAAATTAAATATTTTAAGAATGTAATACAGAGAACATGAAGAAACAAAATTAAAAAAGAATGGGAAATAAATAGAACACAGATAAATTACAAGATGTTTTGGAAAATAAAAGAATGAAATGTTATATATCAAAAGAACGTGCACAGGAAAAGATCTTGGAGCAACTGACAAACAGATAGGGAAAACAGGCTTAAAAAAAAAAGAGACAAAAGAGTTGAGTTAAATGGAAGAGTAATAATTCAGAAAAGATAAAAATGTCTAAAAACTTAGTCCTCTCAAGGTAGGCTTGAGAACAGGTAATAAAGAAAAAAGAATTAAAAATAATATTATTTACAAGGAAACTGTCACCCATTGCATGCTGAAATCTACTTTGAAATTTCTCCTACAGAAGTGTTGTGATGTGCCATTTTAAAGTACAATGCACAGAAATTGAAGCCAGAATCCAGCAATGACAGCCCACTGTACAGAGCAGATATACATCCCTGCATGAGTTAAACACAGAGTGGAGTGAGGTGGAACGCAGCACAGACGGCAAGTAGTAAGGGTTTTCCTGTCAGCTAATACAGGAGTTGTATTATTTCCCTAGAATTTAAATTTGGCACTTGATTTTAGTGTCTTGTAATTAAAAAAGGCAGATCATTTTTTGGACATAGCCTTTGTACATCACAACGCTTCTCTGGAAGAAATTTTAAGATAGGTTTTGGTAGGCAATATTTGACAGTTCCCTTATTAGAAATAATGTAAATGCAAAACAAGAGCTTTAGATTAAAACAAGTAGAAAAGTATGTCGCTTTCACCTCACGGGAAAGAGTCTGCAAAATATATTTTTGTGACAATATGAGCCAGGTACGAGGTAACCGGATATATATACATTTATATTAAATACACCAACTAAAAAGACCATAATAATCATATTTTTGGGGGCACGCCATAGCATAGTGGTTAAGGCACTGTGCTACAAGCCGAGGGTTCAAGGCCCGTTGGGGTTAGGATTTTTAAGCTAACCCAAACCTTCTGGCGGCACTATGGCCCTGGGGTCGACTCAGCCTCTAATGTAAATGAGTACCAGATGCTTGTTCTGTGGGTAAAGGTGGCCGTCACGCAGGGCTGACAACCCGGCTGACACAAAGTGCCGATTGTCTAGAAAAAGTTGGAGCCTTAACCTCCTACTACCCCAAGGGCCTCCTGAGGCCTGTTGTGGGATCACTTTAATGAAATATTTATAAAGAAATAATTAAATATAATAATGTCCATTTTATGTCTATAATTTCCGGGTTAACACAATATTAATTATGGGCAAAATAAACAATAATAAATTTTGGGGCACGACTGAGGACATCTTGTCTCACTTCTGTACGAATTTCCTGCCATTGTGATAGTTTATTGTCATCTCTTACTGTAATTAAATTGGATTTGTAAAGGTTATATATATTTAATATCAGTTCATGTTTGAATGCATGATCTCATGAATACTAATCCACAATGTTATCACTACACTATAACACTATATGCAGTACTCTTCCATTATAACTATAGATATCAGAATGCTTCAGACTGAGGTCCACAACATGTAGCATTACTTATTTTTGGAATTCACACTATGAGGTATATTCATTTAGGTAGAATTTTTTATCACTCACCTCATACAGTTCTTCTCATTTCACTATAAACTAGTTTCGGAACATAGTTTATGTTCCATCCTCAGTATCGTTGTTCTGACAGAACAACAGTCGTGACAATACCGAGGATGGAACAGAAACGATGTACCGAAACTAGTTTTTAGTCATATAAAAAGAACAAATGTAGTATTGCCTTCTCCAAGTAGTAGCAAAATCATTCAGAATGAACATTTAATTTTAGGAAGTGATATTTTGAGGTTATTTTAATTAAATTATTTTCAGTCTGATCATCTTAATATTGATTAATGTTGATTTATTCTTGGACATGTTTCAAAACAATTCTGTTTTATCGTCAGCTTGTCCAGACTGGTTAGATTTATGTTGCACACCCTGGATGTCGATGTCAGCTCCATCCTGTGGTTGGCCAAAGAACCTCCAAACAAGGTCATGCTCCGTCGGTATTTCAAAATTCATAACTCTGTTTTTGTTCTTCTGAATATAGATTTTTTCCCAAATAGTCAGCTCTTTTGAATTTTCTAACTGTTTTAATAATTTAGTGTCCGAATTTATATTATGTTTTTCAGACCAAACATGAGCAGCAACTGCAGATTTTTCTATTTCCCCATTTTTAAAATTTCTTATGCGTTCTTTGGTTCTAATTTTTAGGTTTCTTTTTTTTTTTTCCTATATATATATATATATATATATATATATATATATATATATATATATATCTTTTCACAACCCTTGCATTCAATTTGATATATTCCTGATTTTCTTATTTATATCAGTTTTTTTCATTTTTGTTGGTTTTTATTAGTTTATTTAAACTGTAGTTATTTTTCGGTGCTAATTTAATATTAAACTTCTCAAATATCTTTTGGAATTTATTGTGTACCCAAGGGTGATATGTGAATTTCCTATATTTTTTCATAGGCGGTTCTTCTTTTTCAAGAGTACTTCTGTTTATTATTTTTTTGTTTTTTTATACTTTTCTATCCTATAGTGTACCATTTTTTCATCAAACCCATTTTCTATTGCTACTTTGATTATGTGTTTTTTCTCCTGTTTGAAATCTTCTTCGTTTAAGGGTAAGTTCACCAATCTATGAAAAGAAACTCATTCAGAAAATTTTTATTAATCAACAGGGTTCAATCCAATTGGACATAAATTAGCAGCCTTTAATAGTTTAACTCATAGATTGGTAAACTTACCCTTAAACAAAGAAGATTTCAAACAGGAGAAAAAACACATAATCAAAGTAGCAAGAGAAAATGGGTTTGATGAAAAAATGGTACACAAAAGGATAGAAAAGTATAAAAAACAAAAAATGATAAACAGAAGTACTCTTGAAAAAGAAGAACCACCTATGAAAAAATTTAGGAAATTCACATATCACCCTTGTGTACACAATAAATTCCAAAAGATATTTGAGAAGTTTAATATTAAATTAGCACCGAAAAATAACTACAGTTTAAATAAACTAATAAAAACCAACAAAAATGAAAAAACTGATAAAAATAAAAAAAATCAGGAATATATCAAATTGAATGCACGGGTTGTGAAAAGATATATATAGGAAAAACAAAAAGAAACCTAAAAATTAGAACCAAAGAACGCATAAGAAATATTAAAAATGGGGAAATAGAAAAAGCTGCAGTTGCTGCTCATGTTTGGTCTGAAAAACTTAATATAAATTCGGACACTAAATTATTAAAACAGTTAGAAAATACAAAAGAGCTGACTATTTGGGAAAAAATCTATATTCAGAAGAACAAAAACAGAGTTATGAATTTTGAAATACCAATGGAGTGTGACCTTGTTTGGAGGTTCTTTGGCCAACCAACGGATGGAGCTGACATTGACATCCATGGTCTGCAACATAAATCTAACCAGTCTGGACAAGCTGACGATAAAACAGAATTGTTTTGAAACATGTCCAAGAACAAATCAACATTAATATTGAGGTAAAATGATCAGACTGAAAACAATTTAATTCAGAATGAACCTTAGTTTTGAAGACAGCATTCACTTTCGTTGTTGGCAGCTGCATAAGATGAAACTCCTGGTTCAGATCTATTTGTTATCTTTAAAAATATATCCAAGAAATTGTAGAAATTTTCATGTCACTAGATGATGGTGTCCACCGCTGTGGTCTCGAGGTAGCATGCTACCTTGTCACGCAGTGGACCCGGGTTCGATCCCTGGTCGGGGCAGTTTTTCTGGGTGAGGTTTTTATCGGGGTTTTTCCTCACCTGTAAGACAAATGTCAGGAAAACTTTAAGGCCCAAATGGTCTCCGAAATCATATGGCCATCATCATCATCATCCTTCACCGGTGTGGAAAGCAACGGGAAGCTACCACACCTACAATTCCCTAGTAAAGCTACAAGCATAGCATGAAAATGCTATGATTGCAGTGAAGGACCTGCCTTCGGACAGAATTACTATGGATGGATGGAGATGATGGTAATGGTGGAGTCAACTTTTTCAAGAAACCTTCTACTGCAACAGTTCTGATCGTGAAACCGAAAGTTGTGTTTGTTGCTGAAATTTTATTCCCTCTTGTAGATTTTATTACATTCTTGAAGGATCTTATCCAACGATTCATGTTCTCACAGGGAAACTCAATGACATTGAAATGAAACTAAAAATTCAAGTTTATATAAATAATATTGTTTATTTTTTATTTCACTCATCTCATACTTCATAACTCCTATCTACTTAACTATCTCTTGTGATTCTCTAGCAAATTGTGAGCTGCAATGCCAATTTTGGAAAATAAACTATTGAAACATTTAGGAAAAGTTATACATTCAGAAGACCAAATACAGATCTATGATTTCTGAAGTTCCCGGTGAGCAAGATTTGATTTTGAAGTTCATCAAACCTGCACCAGATGGGCAGGTGAAAAGTTGGTAGTGATGGCGGAAGTTCGACAGTCAGAGTTTTAGCTGAGGATAGAGGGGATGCCCTTTATTACGCGGGCGGTCAGTTAAGCCCCGCCGTAATGATAGCGTTAAGTTCACTATTGTTTAAGTGGTCTTTGGCCCGAGCGGTTGGCCTTGGTTTTGGAGGATGAGTTCCATATTTAACATGTTAAAAACACAGTAAACGAAAAATAACATTATTTATTAAAATAAAACCAAACATAAAGAAATATTAGATCAATAACATATAAAACAATTTATTGAAGTCAGCTGAAATCGCCATATTGTCAAACGACAAAATACTAAAGTGTTAAAATTCAGAGAGAGAAATTAATCATTTTAAAATATCCAACTTTGTTCGTTATTCTAAGTTCTTTGGACCATTTGGTCCCTTATTTAATTCTATGTCTGAAAATGACCAAGGAATGATAAAAAAGATTCATATTACCAATGTAGCTGCCTCCCCTGCTGGGGGACCGAGTTCGGTCCCGCCGCTGTTCTCCTTTTTCCACTAAAAATCCCGGCTTTTATATGATTATCTTTACCTTTCACCATCCCCTAAAACTAATGGAAACTCTATTTTCTTGCCCCATCTGTAGTAATATTCCTAGTATGTCATGGCCAAGTTATATAAGGTGTTTTTAACTTCTTATCCTAATGTGTTTGGGTTATATAAGTTTTCGTAAGAGTTTCCTATTTGGTTGAAACTAACAAGTTGTTTTTGATATTATATAAGATTTCGTAAGTGTGTCTTCATTGATTGAAAAATATATTGATGTGAAATAGTCATTTTATCATAATTTTTTCCTTAGTTTTTTATCTATAAAACACTTATGTATATTTTGATTGAGACTTTTAATCCGCATTTAAAGGGTGAATATTTATGCCCTATTTTTTGGTATAATACACATGTATATGTGTCTATCCTTTATCGGCTTTTTATAGTATTTTATTATTATGGCAGTTAGGCCCTAGTGTAGGCATAACACCCTTTGAAACTAGAAATCACAGATATTATGAGGTGTGATGTAAAAATAATAAATATCGAATTTGTTTATATAAATTGTAATTTACCTCATAGTATTACTTCCCATTGTAATTTTTATTAAAATTTAAGTGATGATATCTCTAATCAAAGTATTCTGTACAGCTTCTATAAGAAGTGAAGACATCAATACAAGTTACTTTAAGCTTTTCACTGCTGAGATATTTCCAGCCTTTAAAACCATCCTTGCTCAATGCAGGGAGAAATATGGAAAAAGTTTATTTAGGTTCCTAGGAGATGGCAGAGTTTGAAAGCAATGCAATACGTATTATATAACTAGCAGGCGTTTGGAGTTGAGAATGGATACACACACCCATAGCACAGCAAGCATTTTCTTTGCCAACGGATATACCCGTTCGTAGCAGTGTAAAGGTTAATTACACTGGGCAACAAATTTTTTCTTTCGGAACATCGCACAAACTTTGAGATGTGCCCTAATACATTTCAGGTGTGCTGAAACCGAATCTGGAAACAGTTTCCTTGTATCACATCAGGGTTTTTTGAAAAATAGATATTAGTCTAACGCTCAATGCACAAATGCAGTGATTTTAAGACAAACTTCTTTTATGATTTATATTTGAAAAGAAAAATATACGCCTAGACTGGGGTTTGAACCCAGGACCTTTGACTTTCTATGTCAATGCTCTTCCATCTGAGCCACCTAGGCCTCCAATCTAAACGCGTATTTTTCTCTTACACATAGTTAATTCCCTAACCCCAAATGCTACGAGCTGTTGCTACGATTTTTGCAAATGGCGGCTTCTTTGTTAAGAAGACTTTTTATTGGGAATTTAAACATTACTTATAAAGCCAGTAGTGCTTCTTTCAATGTTAATATTATTCGTTTTTAAACACCTTAATGATGGACAAATTATATTTGAAAAGAAAAATATACGCCTAGACTGGGGTTTGAACCCAGGACCTTTGACTTTCTATGTCAATGCTCTTCCATCTGAGCCACCTAGGCCTCCAATCTAAATGTGTATTTTTCTCTAACACATAGTTAATTCCCTAACCCCAAATGCTACGAGCCATTGCTACGATTTTTGCAAATGGCGGCTTCTTTGTTAAGAAGACTTTTTATTGGGAATTTAAACATTACTTATAAAGCCAGTAGTGCTTCTTTCAATGTTAATATTATTCGTTTTTAAACACCTTAATGATGGACAAATTATATTTGAAAAGAAAAATATACGCCTAGACTGGGGTTTGAACCCAGGACCTTTGACTTTCTATGTCAATGCTCTTCCATCTGAGCCACCTAGGCCTCCAATCTAAACGCGTATTTTTCTCTTACACATACTTAATTCCCTAACCCCAAATGCTACGAGCCGTTGCTACGATTTTTGCAAATGGCGGCTTCTTTGTTAAGAAGACTTTTTATTGGGAATTTAAACATTACTTATAAAGCCAGTAGTGCTTCTTTCAATGTTAATATTATTCGTTTTTAAACACCTTAATGATGGACAAATTATATTTGAAAAGAAAAATATACGCCTAGACTGGGGTTTGAACCCAGGACCTTTGACTTTCTATGTCAATGCTCTTCCATCTGAGCCACCTAGGCCTCCAATCTAAACGCGTATTTTTCTCTTACACATAGTTAATTCCCTAACCCCAAATGCTACGATTTTTGCAAATGGCGGCTTCTTTGTTAAGAAGACTTTTTATTGGGAATTTAAACATTACTTATAAAGCCAGTAGTGCTTCTTTCAATGTTAATATTATTCGTTTTTAAACACCTTAATGATGGACAAATTATATTTGAAAAGAGGCCTAGGTGGCTCAGATGGAAGAGCATTGACATAGAAAATCAAAGGTCCTGGGTTCAAACCCCAGTCTAGGTGTATATTTTTCTTTTCAAATATAATTTGTCCATCATTAAGGTGTTTAAAAACGAATAATATTAACATTGAAAGAAGCACTACTGGCTTTATAAGTAATGTTTAAATTCCCAATAAAAAGTCTTCTTAACAAAGAAGCCGCCATTTGCAAAAATCGTAGCAACGGCTCGTAGCATTTGGGGTTATAATAATAATAATAATAGCTTTATTTTACCTGGCAGAGTTAAGGCCTTAAGGCCTTGTCTACCACTCAACCAGGTTTAAAAAAAAATACAAACAAAAAATAGTCTTAAATCTAAATTACAATATATATATATAAATATAAACGATTACAAGTTATGAATACAATACAATTAATATTTATAATGTATTTTGATTTACTCTAAATTTAACGAATTAAATATATATGTATAATATATATATAAAAAAAACAGGAAAAGATTAATGACATAGTATAAAATTAAATAAATAGAGAAAAATTAATTATTAGACAACAGGTAACTGTATAAGCGTGACTTAAAGGTACCAAGTGTGCGGCAACCCCTGATCTCTTGAGGAAGGAGATTCCAGGAGCGGGCAGAGGCTACTGTGAAGGAAGTAGAATAGGAGGAAGTGCTATGAAGAGGAATTGTTAGCAGACTGCTATCTTGTGATCTAGTGTCAATATTGTGGTAAGAGGATAACTTCTCAAATCTAGACGCCAGGTAAGTAGGGATGTAGGAATTCAGAAGCTTGAAAGTAGTGAAAGAGAGTGCAATTTACGTCTGTCAGTAAGACGGAGCCAAGAGAGGTTATTAAAGTGTTCGGAAATATGGTCATAACGGCGGATATTGAAAATGAATCGAACGTAAGCATTATGAACACGCTGCAGTCTCTGCGACAAGTCATAGTTTAGATCATTATATATAATGTCACAATAATCGAAGTGTGGTAACACAAGATTCTGCACAAGGATTTGTTTTTAACGAAACTGGGAGAAAATTCTTTAAACGTCTAAGATAATGTAAGATGGAGAAAGTCTTTTTACATATGTGTTTCACTTGTGTTTGCCAGGTTAAATTTGCGTCTAGATGTAGTCCAAGATCTATTACTGAAGAAGAATAAGGGATAATTATATTATTTATAGTAATGTTTGGTAGTGTAGATATGTCAAAGGTTGTAAGCAGTCTTTGTTGTCCCATTAGAATTACTTGTGACTTGTTAGGATTTAGATTTAGACCGATACTTGAAGACCAGTTAAAGATGGATATGAGATCGTCATTCATTTTTGTCAAGCTGTTATGAGAGAATGAGGAGGTGAATGTAGGTAAATTTGGAGATCATCAGCGTAGAGGTGATAACGGCAGTGCTTTAGTACAGTTGGCAAGTCATTTATGTAGATTGAGAAAAGAAGAGGTCCGAGAACACTGCCCTGGGGGACTCCAGCCAGCACGTTGCGCCAAGACGAAGATCTAGAGTTTAATGAAACGTATTGTTGACGACCGTGCAGGTATGAGTCGAACCAGGATACAGCGCTGTCAGACAAGTGTAGGTGCTTGAGCTTTATCATAAGTAAGTCGTGGTCTACTGTGTCAAAAGCTTTGCTGAAGTCAAGTAAGGTTAAAGGAGTCAATTGACGTCTGTCCACGGCTTCACAAATATCTTCAGTAATTTTTAGCAAAGCTGTGGTTGTGCTATGACCATATCTAAAGCCGGATTGATAAGGATCAAGGAGGTGATTTTCTTGGATATATTCAGTCATTTGCTTATGTACAATATGTTCCAGGGCTTTAGATAATGTCGGAAGGATGCTAATCGGTCGGTAGTCATTACAGTTAGTAGGTGTACTTATTTTTGGTATAGGCCGAACTCTAGACTGTTTCCATACAGTAGGGAAGATAGAAGTTATAAGGGAAGCATTAAAAATATGAGTCACTGTGGGTAGTATAATGTCAATGATTTTATTTAGCATTAAAATGCTGATGTTATCTGTTCCTTGTGCATTGGATTTAATCCGCTTGAGTGATTTTTTAACGTCTATAGGCGAAATGTCGTTAAAGTAAAATTTATCTCTTCCTATATGGGGGGATGGGGATAAGTCTTTAAGAGTGTCTATTTTAGTCTTGTTGTCTGGAGGTGTCATGGGTATTGAGGTAAAATGTTCATTTAAGTCATCTACAGAAATGTCTATAGAGTCAGTTGAGGGATTCAACTGTCTAAGTCCCATTGCACGGAGATTTCGCCAAGTGTCCCGTGCACTTATTTCAGGTCCGATTATACTGTGGGCGTGTCGTAGTTTGGCATTGCGTATAGTTTGTGTAGTTGTGTTTCTAAGTTGTTTGTACAGTTGCCAGTTCTCGTCATTTTTAGTCGTCTGTATGTTCGGTATGCTTTGTCTCGTTTTGACATAAGTTCACGTATTGAGTCATTCATCCAGGGTGCAGGGGGGCGGGAAAATCGTCGGGTTTTTACTGGTGCATGTCTATCATATAGTTGTAATATCAGTGTATTAAATGTGTCTACTTTTTCATCAACTGATCTAAGATTCCATATTGTGTACCAAGGTAGTTCTAAAGCATCTGATTTTAGTTTAGTATCGTCTATGTTTTGTAAATTTCTGTACGTAATCAATTTAGAGCGTCTTTTAGGACATTGGAGTGAGTATTCTACGAATACAATGTCATGAGCAGATATGCCGGGAGCAGGAATTAACTATGTGTAAGAGAAAAATACGCGTTTAGATTGGAGGCCTAGGTGGCTCAGATGGAAGAGCATTGACATAGAAAGTCAAAGGTCCTGGGTTCAAACCCCAGTCTAGGCGTATATTTTTCTTTTCAAATATAATTTGTCCATTATTAAGGTGTTTAAAAACGAATAATATTAACATTCTTTTATGATGTTTTAAAGTAAAATAATAACAGTCACTGTTAGAAATTACTAAATATTGCAATACTGTCAATTTAATTGTCAACTTAATATACCGCGATAAAGAGTACAGTTAATCTTTAGTACTCAATGTGATCTTTTTTTTTTTGCATGTGAAGCTTTTTCTTGTTGGCATCTTTTTACAAACACTTCTAGGAGTTTCCCTCTTCATTATTCAACAGTAGTCGGCAAGCATTGTGGTGCTCCGCCTGTCTTGGTATCTTGTTTCTAATTCCATGAGATCTTGGTGGAATCTCTCCTCATGTTCTTCACTGTAGTCCCCAAGATTCTCGGAAAAGTAGTTCAAGTGAGACTGTAGCATGTGGATCTTGAGACTCATGTTACATCCACATTCCTTGAATGCATTCAACATTTTGTTTACCAAGTTTTTGTAATCTGGGTCCTTTATATTATCTAGTGGAATTTCGTGAGTGAACAATGGTTTGTGCCTTGGTGTATAAGTTACATAGATGTGCAGTTTTGTCGTGTAGAACAAATGTGTGATATGTCTATATTTTCTCAGATACATTTTTAAAATTATGCGCAGAGATAAGACTGCATTGTAATAAAAGCTAAAATGCTAAGAAATTGTGTGTATAGTCCACATAACATTTGTTATATTTTTGGAAAAGTGACGTTCACATTGCAGAAGTGACATATAACTCCATTTATTAAGAAAGCGTACCAATCTTTATTCAGGTGCAAAATAGAGGATCTTGACAAACATTTTGCTCCACATATTTGCTGTTCTGCAAATATTAGTGACAGGTTGGAAGGAAAGAAGAAATCCTCATGATTTGGAGAGAACAAACTAATGTAATGGTGAGAATGTAAAGTTATCTGCATATAGAACATGCAAGAAGCCACTTGAACAATTAAAAAAAAATCACATTGTATTCTGCAACAATATACAAGGTCTAATGTCTGCTATAAACATCGGACACAAACCGGAAGAGTGGCGATTATTTTTGAATTAATCAAAGTTCAGTCTTAAGGCAGTGTTACTGATGTGAGAGTATTTAGATACTTGATGGGAGTGCATTTAAGTACTTACAAAATTTCTGAGTTTTAAGTACAATTAAAATTAAGGAAGGTATTTTTTATTGGTTCCTAGTCAGTGACGTGAAAAAACTCTTCAAGGAATTAAACACTGTTTGAAACTTCTGAAAAGAAAAGAAAAGAAAAAAAAAATCTTGAGAATCTTTCAGAGCAGTTGCCTTAAATTTCTTGAGGAACCATCAGGCCCCAAACTACAAACAATGTGTGGACAATATGTTATTAGCTTATCGTGAAATGGGGTGTAATATGTCATTAAAAATCCATTTTCTCCACTCTGTGGTGTAGTTTCTGATAAACATGGAGAACATTTTCACCAGACAATCTCATCATTTGAAAAACGATACCAAGGCAAATAGAATACATCTATGCTAGCTGACTATTGTTGGTCAGTGGTCAGAGATGTCCCCGAGGTCCATTACAGCAGACAAGCTAAAAGGAAACACCCTAAACTGAGGTAAGCTAGTCTTAATATTACCAGATTTAAGGAGGGAATAATTTTTACTCAAAGATATTTTTCAAAATTACGAAAGAACTAGACCACTACTGACAATTTCATTGTCATTTTCGTGTTCAGCATGAAAAAATACATCGAAATCTGGTCATTTCAATTCCGTAACTAACAAAAAGTTAAAATTTGTTGTCCAGTGATAATCAAAATCCTTATACCAAGACTACAGTGAGTAGTCTTACAATGGATTCCAGCCCATGTTGGCATTGCTGGTAATGAAATTGCAGATATGCTCACCAAAAAGGGAACCACAAAACTATACAAACCACATAAGAAACAGGATCTAACTTTCAAAATCAGAGACATAAAACATCAAAACTGGAAAGCACAACAAATAACAAACGAAAAACTAGAGGGAAAATGATATGCAAATATTCACTAACAATCCCACATCCTGACAATACCAAGAAAGTCTGCTGTGGTCATATTCCGACTCTTCACTGGTCACCATTATCTACTTAATCATCTCCACGAAATGGGAATCATGAATAGTACTCAGTGTTGCATATGCAATGAAGAAGATCAAGTACTCAACCAGAAACATTCTCTAACATGCAAAGGATTGGAAGGAAAAAAACATATTAAGAATCAAATGAATCGTGACTTTTTCTTACCTCATACTTCTACTTTTTTTTAAACACAACACCGCAGTATCGGTGACCATCGTCAGCTGTTTTCATGACTGTCAATTTTTTCTTTTGCCGGTAATTATCCAAACTGCCATCTGGTGTTCTTTTGCAGGAGTCATTTTCTAAACTGCCATCTTGTGTATTTTTGAACAACTTTGTAATCAAGCTTGGTTTGCCCGGAATCTAGAAATTCATGGTTCTAGTATGGTTTTTTTTTTAATATATATCTTTTCCCAAACTGTTAAATCCAAAGGTTTAAATAGATGTTTAAAAAGTTTTGCTTCTTTTTCAATTCTATGATTCTCTAATAAACTATGTGCTGCTATAGCTGATTTTTCAATTTCTCCATTCTTTATGTTTCTAAAGTGTTCTTTTTTATGAGTTTCCAAGTTCCTTTTTCTTTTTCCTATATATATCCTATTGTAATCTTGCAATCAATTTGATAAATTCCAGATTTTTTGTTGTCTGGGGTGTTAACTTTATTATTGGTTAACAGAAGATTGCCCAGGCTGAATTTGTTAATTGGAGAAATATTATATTACCTTTGGATTTACAAAATTATCAGATTAAATGGTTCCAACACGTCCAGAGAATGTCAAATTCCCGTTTACCAAAGATGATTTACCACCTCAACCCTAATGGCAAAAGAGACCTCGGAAGACCCTTCAACCGATGGAAGGATCAGTTTTTGTAGTCGCAGAACGGGCATCATCACCCAATACTGCATTCGGAAGAAGAAGAAGAAGAAGACCTTTGGATTTAACAGTTTGGGAAAAGATATATATTAAAATAAACCATACTAGAACCATGAACTTCGAGATTCTGGACGAACCAAGCTTGATTACATAGTTCTTCAAATATACACCAGATGGCAGTTTAGAAAATTACTCCTGCAAAAGAACACCAGATGGCAAAAGAAAAAATTGAGTCGTGAAAACAGCTGACGATGGTCGCCAATACTGCGGTGTTGTTTAAAAAAAACATAGACTTATGAAGTAAGAAAAAGTCATGATTCATTTGATTCTTATTAATAAAACCTCATAATGTTAAAAATTCCCAAATTTATTATATTAAAATAATGAGTCTTTTTTTTACATCTTATCTCATATTTTATGTTTCTTTAAACACGGGAACTAGTTTTCAAGAGAAAACATCTGTCTCATTTTCACCGACATTATGACTAATCATCATATGAGGTAAGATGTAAAAAATGACTCATTAATTTATGAATTAAGAACCTCATAATGTTATTTCCCATATTTAACTATGAGGAAAAAACAGCTCAACCAAGAAATTTTAAGTCTCTATTGGGAAGCAAGAGAAAGAATGGCACAAGTCAACTAACCCTCATCATCATTGGACAACAACAACATATCGACCGTAGGCAATGAAAACCTCATAACTCCATCAGTCATTGAAAACCACATAACTGCAGTAGCCAGCACAGAAATATGTGATGCATAACCTGTTGTGAACACGACTTCAAATTTATTAATAACTTCACTTGAATTCTGTAGTAAAATATGTGGGAACTATTTCTGTATCAATTTTCATATTTATTTAAAACAGTAATTTGTTTCTCCTGTAAAATTTACCAAAATGGAGTTATGAGATTTTCATGGCCCACCATCGATATATATATAAAATAAAAACATGATGACATGTCATAAAATATGCACACACAATAAAAAGGTGTAAAACAGTAATTTGTTTCTCCTGTAAAATTTACCAAAATGGAGTTATGAGATTTTCATGGCCCACCATCGATACATATATAAAATAAAAACAGGATGACATGTCATAAAATATGCATACACAATAAAAAGGTGTAAAACAGTAATTTGTTTCTCCTGTAAAATTTACCAAAATGGAGTTATGAGATTTTCATGGCCCACCATCGATACATATATAAAATAAAAACAGGATGACATGTCATAAAATATGCACACACAATAAAAAGGTGTAAAACAGTAATTTGTTTCTCCTGTAAAATTTACCAAAATGGAGTTATGAGATTTTCATGGCCCACCATCGATATATACGAGGGAGGATCGGAAAGTAACGCACAATAATTTTTTTTTAAAAAGTTTAATAGTAAAAAAAAAAGGAAAAAAATCACAAATGAACTTACATCTTTTATCTACTTTTCGACATAGTCACCAACTTTCTCAACACATTTTTCCCATCGTGTTACCAGTTTCAATATGCCCTGTTCGTAGAAGTCCGTTTGGTTGGAGTGTAGCCATCTGCGCACTGCTGATTTCACTTCCACATCTGTCTCAAAGCGTTTGCCGGCCAGGAATTTCTTCATGGGACCAAACAGATGAAAGTCCGATGGTGCAAGATCCGGACTGTATGGTGGATGCTGGAGCACCTCCCAACCAAATTCGGCGATTTTCTGACGAACGACAGCAGCAACATGGGGGCGAGCATTGTCATGAAGAAGTTTAACGTTAATGTTGTGACGTTTGTCACGACGCAACTTCACCAAAATTTTAATGTAGGCTGCAGCATTCACAGTGGTCCCGTGTTCAGCAAAGTCCACCAATAAAACACCATGCATATCCCAGAACACTGTCACAAGCACTTTCCTGGCAGATTGAGTCACTTTGAATTTTTTCTTTACTGGGGAACCAGCATGTTTCCACTCCATTGATGCCTGCTTTGTTTCGGGCGTGTAGTGGTACGCCCACGACTCATCACCTGTGACGATTCCTTCCAGAAAGTCATGTCCTTGTGCGGTGTACCGCGTTAAGTGGTCCAAGCTTGCCATCATTCGCTGGCCCTTGTGGTCGTCTGTCAGGTTCTTAGGCACCCAGCGAGCACTAACTTTACGGAATTTCAAATTTTCATGAACAATATCGTACACCGCACCATAGGAAATGTTGAACTTCTGCAATAAGACTCGCAGTTGCACACGCCGGTTGTTCAGAATTGCCGCCTCAATGCCTCTGACATTCTGCAGGATTGCTGCTGTTGTCGGCCGGCCGGAGCGTGGCGAATCACTAAGGTTCACGCGTCCCTCTTGGAAGAATGTGCACCACCTGGAGACATTGCTATGGTCCATACAATTATCTCCATACACGCCACGCATGTCCCTGTGAATTTCACTGGGTTTATGCCCTTTGGCCCACAAAAATCGAACAACACTTCTCTGTTCCTCACATCTTTGTTGCATAGTTCAAGCTTCTCTCGCAAGAGGTGCACCTGAGAAAAAAATACCATCTGTAGTGAAAACTTCAAATTATATCTCTGTGAAATTTCAACATTCTAGCTGCAATACCAAGGCAGAAAAAAATTATTGTGCGTTACTTTCCGATCCGCCCTCGTGTATATATATATATAATAAAAAAAAGGATGACATGTCATAAAATATGCACACACAATAAAAAGGCGTAAAACAGTAATTTGTTTCTCCTGTAAAATTTACCAATATGGAGTTATGAGATTTTCATGGCCCACCATCGATACATATATAAAATAAAAACAGGATGACATGTCATAAAATATGCACACACAATAAAAAGGTGTAAAACAGTAATTTGTTTCTCCTGTAAAATTTACCAAAATGGAGTTATGAGATTTTCATGGCCCACCATCGATACATATATAAAATAAAAACAGGATGACATGTCATAAAATATGCACACGCAATAAAAAGGTGTAAAACAGTAATTTGTTTCTCCTGTAAAATTTACCAAAATGGAGTTATGAGATTTTCATGGCCCACCATCGATATATATAAAATAAAAACAGGATGACATGTCATAAAATATGCACACACAATAAAAAGGTGTAAAACAGTAATTTGTTTCTCCTGTAAAATTTACCAAAATGGAGTTATGAGATTTTCATGGCCCACCATCGATACATATATAAAATAAAAACAGGATGACATGTCATAAAATATGCACACACAATAAAAAGGTGTAAAACAGTAATTTGTTTCTCCTGTAAAATTTACCAAAATGGAGTTATGAGATTTTCATGGCCCACCATCGATATATATATAAAATAAAAACAAGATGACATGTCATAAAATATGCACACACAATAAAAAGGTGTAAAACAGTAATTTGTTTCTCCTGTAAAATTTACCAAAATGGAGTTATGAGATTTTCATGGCCCACCATCGATACATATATAAAATAAAAACAGGATGACATGTCATAAAATATGCACACACAATAAAAAGGTGTAAAACAGTAATTTGTTTCTCCTGTAAAATTTACCAAAATGGAGTTATGAGATTTTCATGGCCCACCATCGATATATATATAAAATAAAAACAAGATGACATGTCATAAAATATGCACACACAATAAAAAGGTGCAAAACAGTAATTTGTTTCTCCTGTAAAATTTACCAAAATGGAGTTATGAGATTTTCATGGCCCATCATCGATACATATATAAAATAAAAACAGGATGACAGTCATAAAATATGCACACACAATAAAAAGGTGCAAAACAGTAATTTGTTTCTCCTGTAAAATTTACCAAAATGGAGTTATGAGATTTTCATGGCCCACCATCGATACATATATAAAATAAAAACAGGATGACATGTCATAAAATATGCACACACAATAAAAAGGTGTAAAACAGTAATTTGTTTCACCTGTAAAATTTACCAAAATGGAGTTATGAGATTTTCATGACCCACCATCGATATATATATATATATATATATATATATATATATATATATATATCAAATAAAAACAGGATGACATGTCATAAAATATGCACACACAATAAAAAGGTGTAAAACAGTAATTTGTTTCTCCTGTAAAATTTACCAAAATGGAGTTATGAGATTTTCATGGCCCACCATCGATATATATATATATATAAAATAAAAAATAGGATGACATGTCATAAAATATGCACACACAATAAAAAGGTCTTTAAAATACTGTATATAATAAATCTTGAATCAGCATGTATAGAAATATATCTCCAAAATTGTGAAAAGTTTGTAATTCTAGCTTTAAAAGAAGAGATTTTTTTTTTCCTGCACTAGTTTTTTAAAGGTACCACTTAATTTTGGGATTGTGGATGCTTAAACTCAGGACTCTCTTTATATTCTGAACTGAGAAATATTAATTATAACTATAAATTAAAGAGACTATCTCACAATAAAATTTGAAGAAATGTCAACTTACTTCTTTATCCTATAACACGGCATATTTCACCACATAATATAGTTATAAGTTTACAAATAAAAATAAATAAATTCATGGAGTGAGAGAGGATCTTTTCCTACCAAATCCTTTAATTACATACCTGTATATGAATAGTAAAACTGTCCTGTAATAAATTGTCCCTCATACTGATACTGATTGCCTCCATTATTTTTTCTTCTAGTAATATTTGTTCTTTGAGTTTTGCTAAATATTGTGTTTGTTTATCTATATTAACCATTGCATTGGAGGGTACAGAAAAATGTTTATCTCTTTTATCTGTTGTAACTGTTCCTGGGCATACACAGTAAAGCGTAAAATAACTCTGCAAAAAAATAAAATTATTATTTACAACAAAGGTACTAAAAATACTAAAAGTTAAGGCTGCAATACAGTATGTGTAAATGAAATCTATCTCTCTCTTAGTGCAAAAACAAAAAAAAAAAACAAAAAATGTAAGAATAATGCGTAAATTAATGAATTATTTTTTTTACATCTTACCTCATATATTATGTTTCTTTAAACACAGAAACTAGTTTTCAAGAGAACCATCTCTCTCATTTTCAACCGACATTATGACTACCGGATTTTCGTTGGAATCTCCATCAATAACGTTGCCATCTGGTGTTGATTTGATGAACTTCAAGATGTCACATTCATCAGGAATCTCAAAATTCATGGATCTGAAATTTGTTCTTCTTGAATATATATCTTCTCCCAAATTGCCAATTCCAAATGTTTTAAAAGTTGGGCCTCTTTATCAATTTTATGATTTCCAACAAACTATTTGCTGCAATAGCAGATTTTTCAATTTCACCATTTTTAATATTTCTAAAGTGTTCCTTTGTGCGAGTGTCCAAATTCCTTTTTGTGTTCCCTTAGTATACTTTATTACAGTCCTTACAATTAATTTGATAAATTCCAGATTTTTTGCTATCTGGGGTGATCAATTTCTTATTAGTTATTAATAGATTGCCAAGACTAAATTTATTTATCGGTGCCAATGTAATATTGAATTTCTTGAAAAATTTTTTTAATTTGGTTATGTATTTCAAGATGATAAGTAATTTTCTTAAATTGTTTTTCTTTCTTTGAATGAGATTGCGGGGTAGTGTATTCTTTTAATTTTTTTTGTCTGAATTTCTTTAATTTATTTATAATTATTTCTTTTCCAAAACCATTTAAATTGGCTATGTTAAAAATGTGTCTGTATTCTTTCTTAAAATCTTCTTCATTTAATGGAACATTTAATAATCTATATATCAATATTTAATTTTAGGAAGTTATATTTTGAGGTTATTTTAATTATTACATTAATATTGAGGTAAGATGTCCAGACCAAAAATAATCTATATATCAAACTGTTGAAAATTGCATGTTTATGTGCAATATGATTGAAACCTGAAGATTTTTATATAACTGCCTGTATATCCTTCCTATATATATTGAATTCAATTTTTCCTTGTAGTTCATTCCTTATTATGTAAAGGTCCAAAAATGGGATTGGTTATCCTTTTCTAATTCCATAGTACATTTTACAGATTCATCTTGAAGGTTGAGAAATTTCAATGCATCTTCAATATATTTAGAATTTATCACAGAGAAAATATCATCCACATATCTATACCAACACTTAAACATCCAAGGATAAGCATTAGTGATATGACACTCTAAATAACCCATACATAAATTTGCCAAAAATAGTGAAACTAGGTTACATAGCCAGACCTGAGAGTTGTTTGTAAGGTGAAAACATTATTGTCAATGCAAAGTTTTGTAAGATTTAAATATTCTTCTATTATTTCTCTTTTTAATTTTAAGGAATTTAGCCATTTTTCTAAAATAGTTAATATCTTCCCAATTGGGATGCTCGGAAATAAAGAAATGACATCGAAATAAACCAATCTGTCATAAATCCAATAAACATTATTCAGTTCTGAAACTAATTCAATAGAATTTTCAATACTTTTGCTGTCAAAACTAGGTAATTTTTTTCATTTCTTGGTAAGCCATTTTGCCAAAATATAACAAGGTGAGCCAATATTATTAATAATGGGTCTCCATCTTTTTACCCTCCTTGTGTATTTTTGGGAGTCCATACAGTTTTGGATTCTGTGAGTTTGAAACTTTTAACTTATCCTTGATGGTGTATTTTATGTTTTTTAATAATTATTAAATTATTTTATTGATTTTGGAAGAGGATTGCATGTAATTTCTTCATATTCATTTGAATTTAAGAGAAGGTTCATTTTATTTAAATAATCATCCTGATCTAAAATAACAATTTTATTTCCTTTATTGGCTTTAGAAATTACTGCTTTTTGGTCTTTTATATTTCTCAAAGTTTTCATATTTTTAATGGCTCTATTATTTTTTGGTTTTTCTTTTATATTTTCAGAAACTTTTTAACAATTCTTCCTAATGATAATTTATCTTCAACTTTAACATCTGATATTGTAATCTCAATGTCAGCAACATAATCTTCTACCTTATTTGAAAAATTAACACAAGTTTTTTGTCCAAGATTCAATTATTTATTTTTTTCTTCGGTCAATTCTATTTTCGAAAGGTTAACTACACTGTTATTGTTATTTGAATTATGTAATTTGTTTTTTGATTCATTTCTATTGCAACCTTTTTCAGTATTTTGTTTAGGTACATTATTACGCTTCTGGATTAGATTAATAAATTTCTTGTTTTGTGTAGCAATTTTCTTCCGAATTGTGAAATTCAAACTTCCAAAAAAGTTTTTTGTTAAATTTTTTAAGCAAATATCACCCAATAATTTTGCCAATTTAAAATGGAGGGAATATATTTCTAAATTCTGAATACTTAATTTTTCGTAAAATTTTTTTTTTCTTCTTTAAGAACTTTCTTCTCTGCACTCATTTCTTGTTTTGAGTTATAATTGAATTTCACAATTTTTCTCATGAATTTTCGCGTCACATTATTTTTCATGTATTTATCTATAAATTTAATATCCTCCAAAGTTTTCTTCTTTTTTTCTTTTAATCTCAAGAACTTCCTCATGTTAGGTTTAAGATCGAAAAATGATGTATTGAAACTTGTTAATGAATTTAAATTTAACGAACTTCCAGATGCCATTTCGTTTGAGGTTATGTTACCAAATAGTCGTAATAAACTTTCCAAAGATCTGAGTCGTCTTATTTATTAATAATTAAATATGGGAAATAACATTATGATGTTCTTAATTCGTAAATTAAGAAATTTAATAATCTAATCCAGAAGCGTAATAATGTACCTAAACAAAATATTGGTGTAATTGTAACCCACTTCTGAGGTTGGGGCACCTGGAAGGTGGGGTTAAGGCTGCCCCAATGATATGAGTGATGATGATGATAGTGGTGTGGCAGGAGAGTCCTTCATTAAAGGTGAATATGAATGATGATGATTATGATGATCATATAATGTTTGGGGACCATTTGGGCCTTAAAGTTTCTTGACATTTGTCTTACAAGTGAGGAAAAGCCCTGAAAATAATCTCACTTGTCCCGACCGGGGATCAAACCCAGGCCTGCCGCGTGGCAAGGCAGCACGCTACCTCCATACCACAGTGGGGGACTCAAATTAAAAGTAAAAAAAATATATAGCCTCGATAACTTAATGGATAAAGCCCTGGAACAGAGATCCTAGGTTCAAATCCCAGTTTAGGAAAAAAAATGTTTAATGGATATTAATTTGTCCTTTAACATAAGCGGCAAATTTAAATTTAAATATAAAAAAATGTGCTTTACTAGCTAAAAAAGTAAAGTTAAAACAATAATAAAAACATTGAAAAATAAATAAATTCAAGATTGAAAATTAAAAGTTTAAAATTCATTGCTTTATCTATTGAATTGTATTTTTTTTATTTCATTCTTAGTTACAAATGTTTCAACATATGAGACCATATCACATCTAGAACATTTGATTATATCCAAGAGATTGGAAAAAAATATTATACCTAATTTACGAATGTGAATGCAGCTGTAGAAATATATTTTGCACAAATAACTATGCGTGCATAAACATCCAAATTGTTTTGTCAAGAAAGAACAACAGTTCTGCAGTCAAACCAAAATAAATGATCACACTATTCATCATTGTCAGAAGGATCAAGATATGGGGCTATTGACCCATTCTTCTCCCTATTGTAAAATGTGGTAGGTCATCTATCACAGAGTTTTACTTTGGAGAATATCATCATCATTAGGCCATGTGGCCTGTTACAGTCTCAAAGAGGCATTTTTCATCAGTGCTTTTTTGGACACCCCAGCGATCTTTTGCGAAGCACGGCTTTTGGAATTCTATGAGAGGCATTCATTGAAGATCGGCTTTCCAGTTGTTCTGGTAGTTTTGTATATTGTGAAGAATGGGTTCTACAACTCTTTCATAATTTCCTCATTTCTTTTATAGTCCCACTTTGTATAGCCTGCTGTGCGGTGCATAAATCACAACATATTTGCTGTTATTTGGCTTTCATATCTTCTTCATATTGTCCATGCTTCACTACCATATCTTAATACTGTTCTTGTGAGAACCTTACAAAGCCGTAATCTTGTGTTCTTTTGTACTAAAGATGGTTCCATTATACTGTTAATCATCCCATTGTTTTTGTGAAATTTGTGATTTTCTTTGGTAATATCAGCTTCATCTTGAAATGTTAAATTATAACCCAAATAATTAAATTCATTTACTCGTTCTAAAATTTCATCATCAAAAAGAATTTTGCTAGGTATGGGATAATTCTCACAAACGGCTATCCATATTGAACCTTTTTGCAATTATATTGAAATTGTGTATAAAATACTGTAAATCTAATGGTTTATTTTAGGAAGTAATATTTTGAGGTTCTTTTTAATCAAGATTTTCCGGTCTCAAAAATCTTGATTACTGTAAATCTGTTAATATGTTTGTTTACATTTCCTCATAATGGGTAACCAGCCATGCTGCCAAGTAAGTCTCTGCCATTGCAAAACCTGCAGATATGCTTTCCATTTGTACTAGTTTAAATGGAGGGATACCTCTTTTGCATTTATTGAAGCTTGTTCTTTTGGTGGTCCAAACATGGAGGGCTTCATCCAATATCCCTGGATATGGGGAGCTCATTATACCTTGAGATACTGGATCTTTGATAGAATTTAGTAATTAATTCAATTAGTGTTCACCCTCACAATGAGAATCATTCAACTGTATACAGTTACAGCTTTTGCCCCCTGTATGCAATGGGTCAGGTTAATAGCTTTGTATAATATCAAGACTAAAGAATCCATTCAACAAAACTAATTATCAAAAAAGAATTAACCAAAATATGCAACAATAAATATTATTATTGAAAATGCTATTAAACACTAGAACTGTATGTGATGTTATATTTAGTTTAACATATTGCAGTCCTGGACAAATATTTTTTTAAAAGAAAAATTAACATCTGAACTGGGAATTGAACTTGGACCTCCGATTCTGTACATCAGTGTGCAGTCCATTACACCATTTGAAACATTATACAAATGTTAACATTTCTTTCTATATACACAATTCTCTTACGTCTGAAGGAAAATAGCTGGAGCTATTAACAAAACCATCAGACGACTTCTATTCTAAGTATATTTATGAAAATTATCATTATTTTTAAGTGATAAAGCTTAATATTTTGATGTCATATTTAGTTTAACATATTCCAGTCCTGGACAAATTTATTTTTTGAAAAGAAAAATTAATGTCTGAATCGTTTTGTATCATGTCTTGAATGGTGTAATGGACTGCATACCGATGTACAGAGTCGGAGGTTCAGGGTTCAATTTCCAGTTCAGATATTAATTTTTCTTTAAAAAAAATTAGAGCTATATATTTAAGGATAAATGGTTGATTCCTGATTCTCAACAAATAAATACTGTTATTCTCTTCAGAACAGGAGATAACTATCAACAAAACATGTATAGCTCTCTAAGATGTATGTGTGCTCTACAATAAACTGAATAAGGAACAAAAATACACTTTCTAGAGTGAAGTCCCCTTAGAAATAAAGTCTTACCTCTATATTTCTAGGATCCAAAATGGCAAATGGAAGCTATCCACTAGGTCATACATTATCAATCAAAAGTCCACTATTTATACATATACTGACAAGGGAATTGTCAACCATTGTATGCCGAAACCTACCTTGAAATTTCTCCCAGAGGAACGTTGTGATATACCAAGGCCATGTCCAAAATAATATCTGCCATTTTTAACTGCAAGACACTAAAATCCAGCACCAAAGATCTCAATTAAACTACAGGGAAGTAATACAACTCCTAAAATGGTGAAATGGATAACCCTGACAACCTGCCTGCACGCCACATCCCATCACACTCCAACCCTGATAACCTGCCCACACCCTGCGACATTCCACACTACATTCCAGTTTACTCACGAAGGGAGTCCACAGTGAGTTGCCATTACTGAATTCTGGCTTCAATTTCTGTGCCTTGCAGTTAAAAAGGCAGATAATATTTTGCACACAGCCTTGATATATCACAATGCTTCTCTGGGAGAAATTTCAAGGTAGGTTTTGGCATATAATGGTTGACAGTTCCCTTGTGAGTACATTATACACACATTTCTCTCATAGTGTTTCTAAGTCTAAAATATTACAAGAAAAGTAGAAGAATTGGGCAATAATATGCACAAAATAAAATAAGTTAAAATATACATTGTTAGGTAAAATCCGTGCCCTCAACTTATAAAATATGTAATCTTTATGCCTGTATGCCTTTCAGAACATCCGTTCCATCTTCAGCAGATCCCTCTTTGCTACAACATCCAGTATGATGGTTCATGTAGTTGGTCCTAATGTGGTGTTGTCGTGACCATCATACTGGATGTTGTAGCGAAGAGGGATCTGCTGAAGATGGAACGGATGTTCTGAAAGGCCTACAGGCATAAATATTACACATTTTATAAGTTGGGGAGAACGGATTTTACCTAATAAGGTAAATTTTAACTTATTTTATTTGATGACTCTCCACCTCAATGGTTTTAACAATGAATTTTATTAGTATTAATATGCACAAATTTATAAGGTAAAAAAAAATTACCGTGATTGCTAGGATGAGTTCAGAATTATGAACTGAACACACAGCACATACTCCCTTTATGCCAATCATTCTATTTTCTAAAGTAATTTTTCTCTCACTACTTGAACACAGCTTGCTATACCAGAGATCTATGCCATCAGCAACAATGATCCCCTCCTTAACCAAGCAGTAAGTCTCCACTGATCCAGGCAAATAAACCATCTGATAATGCAATTTCTGCATGAAACTTGTAATGTGTACCATAAAGCTGCCTTCAAGAAATATCCCTATATGAGAATATAATTGTGCCTGGTCATCTGAAATACATATAATCAAAAGTGAATGAGAGAAGGGGATAGAGAATATATATTTCCTATGTTTCATATGTATAAAAGTTTGTATATAAGTAAAGTGATCCCACTACAGGCCTCAGGAGGCCCTTGGGGTAGTAGGAGGTTAAGGCTCCCACTTTTTCTTGACAATCGGCACTTGATGTCAGCTGGGTTGTCAGCCCTGCGTGACGGCCGCCTTTACCCCAGAACAAGCGTCTGGTACTCATTTCAGTTAGAGGCTGAGTCGACTCCAGGACCATAGTGCCGCCAGAAGGGTTTGGGTCAGTTTAAAAATCCTGACCCCACTGGGACTCGAACCCTCGACCTTCCGGCTTGTAGTGCAGTGCCTTAACCACTACGCTACGGCGTGCCCCCCAAAAGTTTGTATATACTTTTTTAAAATTGAATAACTGCCCTGAACTGGGTTATAACTATCTTCCCTCTCCCCAAGTTAAGGTATACATGGAAAAGGTTGTCAATAGGATGTGAGAGCTTTTTCAATGCAAAAATCAAATTTGGAAGAAGTTATAATGTTGTTCTAGGTGGTCAATCAATAGTTGATCAGGATTTAAGCACAAAAGACCAGATAGGTTCTTGAATACTGGGATGTGCTGTTAGTTTATGCTGATGATGTAGTACTACTGGCCGATAGCGAAGAGATACTAAAGGCCAACACGCACACACTATTGAGTAACACTAAGAAATTGGGACTGGAAGCAAATATCAGTAAAACTAAATATATGGTCACACGTAGAAATTCAGTATATAATGGAAATGGACAGCTAAGGACAAATGAGGGAAATTTTGAGGAAGTGGCTGAATTCAAATACCTAGGAACAATAATCACAAATAGGAATGAGATGCACAAAGAAATTAAACATAGGCTCAATTCTGGAAATGCATGCTATTATGCATTGCAGAGACTTTTGATGTCCCAACTCCTTTCAAAAAACGTTAAACTGAAAATATATAAAACTATTATTCTACCAGTTATATTATATGGGTGCGAAACATGGACTCTTACTTTAAGGGAGGAAAGGAGATTACGGGTATTTGAGAATAAAGTTCTTAGGAAAATTTTTGGACCAAAGAGAGATGAACAGACAGGTGAATGGAGAAGACTACATAACAATGAACTACATGGTCTTTATAGGAAGCCAGATATAATAAGAACAGTTAAGTCTCATAGACTGCGATGGGCAGGACATGTTGCACGTATGGGGAATGAAAGACGTGCATGGAAACTTCTTGTAGAAAAGCCAGAAGGAAAACGTCCAGTTGGTAGACCAAGAATGAGGTGGGAGAACAACATTAACTATGATTTGAGGGAAGTAGATTATACAGGGAATGATTGGAAAGCATTGGCTCAGGATAGGGATGTATGGAGAGCTTATGTCCGCACGGCCATGAACCTACGGGTTCGATAGTGCCAGTGAGTAAGTAAGTAAGTAAGATATATAATGTATTTTCACAGAAATAAGTAAATAAATTCTATTACTATACTATATTACATTACTATCTATAAATCAAAAGAAACTTCATACTACACAAAGTTAAGCCACAGACAGGATCAAAATTAGTAGATAGTTGTCTTTCAATTACTTTCAGTCAACCTTGGCTCTTATGAATTGCTGTGCCACAGACCTTTAATGCACAATAACAGTTTTATTGTACTTTATGCTAGTAGACAACCTGACTTCTGAGGTGGTGTGCTGAGTATAAGATCAACTCTTAGAGATAATGTTTAACTCTTAAAAGTATAAAAATTTAAAATAAAATACATAAAGAGCAACTCTTTTAAGATGTGGAAAAGTTGTACAAGTTTGAAGAAAAGAACAGGATGATAAGTTAGAACATTCAAAATGCCTAATTCCTGTAATAAAAACCATTTATTGATTTAAAATAACTGCAGTCATCTTGAAGATAGATTCAGTACAAAATTATTTTTAACTGAGAAAAAATTAAATTAGTTCCTGTATATTACTTATAATCAGTTATATAACTATGTTTAATGTAGACAACATTATTTTGATTAACAATATAATAGTTTTGGATGTAGAACACTTGATGAATTGTAAAGAACTGAAAAATTAGCAGTATATTACCATAGACATAAAGAGAGACCAATAATAGCTTATCTCACAGGATTTAGTAAAGGCAGAAGTTTGCTTCTTTTGCCACATTGCAATTCTGGTTTCCATTTAAATATATTAATATCACATGTGTTATCATAATTATTTTTTTAACTATTCTTTACTTTTTTATTATGATTATTTTTGGTGATTCAATCGATTTTATTTGAATTAAGCTTGAACAGTAGCAAGAACTGAACGGAAATAGACTGGAACCATGTTAGAAAATTAAGTCTTATAATTTTGTAAAAACTTCCTAATTCAGTACCACATGGCTATCTTTTTCTTTATGTCTGTGCTTGTTACCTCCAAATGCTAGAAGTACCCTTGTTAACTCTTGTATTTGTATAAATGCTTAATATTTTATTTTAGGAAGTGATATTTTGAGATTATTTTAATTAAATTATTTTTAGTCTGATCATCTTACCTCAATATTAAAATATTAATACTGAGGTAAGATGATCAGACTAAAAATAATTTAATTAGACTATTTAACTCATGCCCCAAATGGGAGTCAATGACCAATCACATTTCAATGATTTTTTTTTTACAACCAATCACAGTCATGTTTTGCCTAAAATTTACCAACTAAAGTTTATCATAATAAAGAAAGCACCTCCTTTTAACATTCTGAATAGGTCATAGCATTATTTTGCAGTGACTGACTCCTCAAGAAATACGGCTACCAGATTGTATATAGTGCATGAAAGTCAACAGAAAGCGAATGCGAGAGATAATATAAAAACATTTGTAACAATTGATTATACCAAAAAAAAAAAAAGAAACCATTGTTTGCACTTTCTTAAACAAATTATTTTGCAGGAAATGACATTGCAGAAAAATATAACTGACATTAAGTTAGTAGATAGGAAATAACATTATGAGGTTTTTAATATTGTTTTTTTTTTTCACTCACCTCATACTTCATAACTCCTCGCAGACCTAGGTTTCGTCACATCATTTGTGACATTCTCAATGCTGTGTCATGTTCACAACTGACGTCCAACAGTCTTCTATCCCGCAGACTGACCTCCGCGCCATCTGATGGCTGACTGACGAACTTCCAAATCAATCCCCTCTCCTTATAACCGGGTATTTCAAAATTCATTGTAGTGTTCATTCTTGCAAATGTAAATTTTTTCCCAAATTGTGAGTTCCTTCGGTTTTTTCCAAATGTTTAAGTAATTTTGTTTTGGTTTCTATTCTATGTTTTTCTGACCAGGCATGTGCAGCTATTGCAGATTTTTCCGTTTCTCCATTTTTAACATTTCTGAGGTGTTCCTTTAATCTTGTATTTAGATTCATTTTTTATTTTTCCTATGTATATCTTTTCACAATCTTTACAATTAATTTGACTATTTAACTCATGCCCCAAACGGGAGTCAATGACCAATCACGTTTCAATGATTTCTGTTTTACAACCAATCAGAGTCGTGTTTCACCAAATATTTATCAGTGCTATAATTACCATATTAAAGAAAGCTCCTCCTTACAATATTGCGTTCCTTTGGCAATAAATAGTATGATCTGGTTGCAGTGATAAACAAAAGAAGCAGTAGAAGCGTACCTATCGTTTCTCATTTGTTTTCAAACATCGCCGTTTACATTAAATATATAAATATTTTAAAATAACTATAGTTAAATAATGATTTGTGAGTAAACAGCTTAATTTTATTCGTTAAATAGTCCTAACAAATGCCACTCTTGATTTCCCAATTTATCAATAATTTGGAAATCACTCATGGCATTACTTATGATAAATTCCCGATTTTTTGCAGTCTTCAATCATTTAATTTTTGTTGGTTTTTATTGAATTACCTAAGCTGTAATAATTTTTCGGTGCTAATTTAATGTTGAATTTGTTAAAAGATTTTTTGAAACTTGTCAAATACTAAAGGATGGTATGTGAACTTCTTGAATTTTTTGCCAATATTTTTATCTGTCTGAAGAGTATATTTCATTAGTGATTTTTTGTTCTTTAAATTTATTTATTTTCTTATGTATCATCTTCTCTTGAAAACCATTATCCTTCACAATTTTTATGATGTGTTCTTTCTCTTTATTGTAATTTTCTTTGCTCATGGGGACATTCACAAGTCTGTGTGTTAAACTATTAAATACTGCCTGTTTGTGTGAAAAATGGTTAAATCCAGTAGCTTTTATATAATTGTTGATGTGAGTTTCTTTTCTGTAGATTCTAAATTCAATTTTCTGTATTTCTTTATTCCTAATCAATTTAGATCTAAAAAATGGCATTTCATGATTATTTTCTATTTCCATTGTAAATTTGATTGTTTTATTTTGAATATTTAACAGTTTAATGGCATCTTCTAATTGTTTCTGTTTTACTATTGCTATGATATCATCTACATATCTTCTCCAAAAATTTAAACATCAAAGGGTGTGCTTTGGTTACATGACATTCAAAGTTCCCCATAAACATATTTGCTAAGAATGGTGATAATGGATTTCCTATTGCAAGTCCTGATTTTTGTCTAAAGGTGAAGTACATTTGATTTAAGCATAATTTTGTTAAAGGTAAAGTGATCCCACAACAGGCCTCAGGAGGCCTTTGGGGTAGTAGGAGGTTAAGGCTCCCACTTTTTCTAGACAATCGGCACTTGATGTCAGCCGGGTTGTCAGCCCTGCGTGACGGCCGCCTTTACCCCAGAACAAGCGTCTGGTACTCATTTCCGTTAGAGGCTGAGTTGACCCCAGGGCCATAGTGCCGCCAGAGGGTTTGGGTCAGTTTAAAAATCCTGACCCCAACGGGACTTGAACCCTCGACCCTCCGGCTTGTAGCTCAGTGCCTTAACCACTACGCTACGGCGTGCCCCGCATAATTTTGTTAGTTTTATGTATTCTTTAACGCTATCATCATCTAATTTGTTTTCTTTCAACCATTTTTCTAAAATTTTAAAAGTTGTATCAGTCGGGATGTTTGTGAACAATGAAGTAACGTCAAATGAGACCAATCTTTCTGAAGGTTCTATTTCTACATTTTCTAATTTTTCCACTAATTGGTAAGAAAATTGATTAGGAATAAAGAAAAAAAGAAAATTCAGTTTGGAATCTACAGAAAAGAAACTCACATCGACAATTATATAAAAGCTACTGGATTTAACCATTTTTCACACAAACAGGCAGTATTTAATATTTAATACACAAGTGATCTTCTTGGTGATAAAATATTAAAATATGTATACAGTCAATATGCCCATTTCACCAATTAATGTTTTAAAATGGTCAACAAGTTTCCACAGCCAAGCTGTCATTCTCAATATCTGGTCTTGAGAATGACAGCTTGGCTGTGGAAACTTGTTGACCATTTTAAAACATTAATTGGTGAAATGGGCATATTGACTGTATACATATTTTAGTATTTAATAGTTTAACACACAGACTTGTGAATGTCCCCATGAGCAAAGAAAATTACAATAAAGAGAAAGAACACATCATAAAAATTGCGAAGGATAATGGTTTTCAAGAGAAGATGATACACAAGAAAATAAATAAATTTAAAGAACAAAAAATCACTAATGAAATTACTCTTCAGACAGATAAAAATATTGGCAAAAAATTCAAGAAGTTCAGATACCATCCTTTAGTATTTGACAAGTTTCAAAAAATCTTCAGCAAATTCAACATTAAATTAGCACCGAAAAATGATTACAGCTGGGTAATTTAATAAAAACCAACAAAAATGAAAAGATTGAAGATGGCAAAAAATCGGGAATTTATCAAATTAATTGTAAAGATTGTGAAAAGATATACATAGGAAAAACAAAAAGGAATCTAAACACAAGATTAAAAGAACACCTCAGAAATGTTAAAAATGGAGAAACCGAAAAATCTGCAATAGCTGCACATGCCTGGTCAGAAAAACATAGAATAGAAACCAAAACAAAATTACTTAAACACTTGGAAAAACCGAAGGAACTCATAATTTGGGAAAAAATTTACATATGCAAGAATGAAAATACAACTATGAATTTTGAAATACCCGGTTATAAGGAGAGAGGACTGATTAGGAAATTCGTCGGTCAGCCATCAGATGGCGCGGAGGTCAGTCTGCAGGATAGAAGGCCGTTGGACGTCAGTTGTGAACCTGACACAGCATTGAGAATGTCACAAATGTTGTGATGAAACCTAGGTCTGCAAGAAGTTATGAAGTATGAGGTGAGTGAAATAATAAAAAATAAACAATATTTTTATCTGTCTGAAGAGTACTTTCATTAATCATTTTTTGTTCCTTAAATTTATTTATTTTCTTGTGTATCATCTTCTCTTGAAAACCATTATCCTCCGCAATTTTTATGATGTGTTTTTTCTCTTTATTGTAATTTTCTTTGCTCATGGGAACGTTCACAAGTCTGTATGTTAAACTATTAAATACTTCTTTTCAAATATTAAATACTGCCTGTTTGTGTGAAAAATGGTTAAATCCTGAACCTTTTGTGTCAATGTGAATTTCTTTTCTGTAGATTCCAAATTCTATTTTCTTTTTTTCCTCATTCCTGATCAATTTAAGGTCTAAAAATGGTATTTCATGATTATTTTCTACTTCCATTGTAAATTTGATTGTTTTATTTTGAATATTTAACAGTTTAATGGCATCTTCTAATTGTTTCTGTTTTACTATTGCTATGATGTCATCTACATATCTTCTCCAAAATTTAAACATCAAAGGGTGTGCTTTGGTTACATGACATTCCAAGTTCCCCATAAACATATTTGCTAAGAATGGTGATAATGGATTTCCTATTGCAAGTCCTGATTTTTGTCTAAAGTACTTTCCTCTAACGGTGAAAAACATATTTTGATTTAAGCATAATTCTGTTAATTTTATGTATTCTTTAACACTATCATCATCTACTTTGTTCTCTTTCAACCATTTTTCTAAAATTTTCAAAGTTGTGTCAGTCGGGATATTTGTGAACAATGAAGTGACGTCAAATGAGACCAATCTTTCTGACGGTTCTATTTCTACATTTTCTAATTTTTCCACTAGTTGGTAAGAATTTTCTATTGCTAAATTTTCAAATTTTTCCATACCATTAAATTTATTGCTTAGCCATTTTGATATATGTCGGTGAATTGATATTGTTGATGATAGGTCTCATTTTCATAAGAATACATAAAATTAACAGAATTATGCTTAAATCAAATGTTTTTCACCTTTAGAGGAAAGTATTTTAGACAAAAGTCAGGAATTGCAATAGGAAATCCATATCACCATTCTTAGCAAATATGTTTATGGGTAACTTTGAATGTCATGTAACCAAAGCACACCCTTTGATGTTTAAATTTTGGAGAAGATATGTAGATGACATCATAGCAATAGTAAAACAGAAACAATTAGAAGATGCCATTAAACTGTTAAATATTCAAAATAAAACAATCAAATTTACAATGGAAGTAGAAAATAATCATGAAATACCATTTTTAGACCTTAAATTGATCAGGAATGAGGAAAAAAAGAAAATAGAATTTGGAATCTACAGAAAAGAAACTCACATTGACAATTATATAAAAGGTACTGGATTTAACCATTTTTCACACAAACAGGCAGTATTAATAGTTTAACACACAGACTTGTGAACGTTCCCATGAGCAAAGAAAATTACAATAAAGAGAAAAAACACATCATAAAAATTGCGAAGGATAACGGTTTTCAAGAGAAGATGATACACAAGAAAATAAATAAATTTAAGGAACAAAAAATGATTAATGAAAGTACTCTTCAGACAGATAAAAATATTGGTAAAAAATTCAAGAAGTTCACATACCATCCTTTAGTATTTGACAAGTTTCAAAAAATCTTTAACAAATTCAACATTAAATTAGCACCGAAAAATTATTACAGCTTAGGTAATTTAATAAAAACCAACAAAAATGAAAAGATTGAAGACTGCAAAAAATCGGGAATTTATCAAATTAATTGTAAAGATTGATAGGAAAAACAAAAAAGGAATCTAAATACAAGATTAAAGGAACACCTCAGAAATGTTAGAAATTGAGAAACGGAAAAATCTGCAATAGCTGCACATGCCTGGTCAGAAAAACAATAGAATAGAAACCAAAACAAAATTACTTAAACATTTGGAAAAAACGAAGGAACTCACAATTTGGGAAAAAATTTACATTTGCAAGAATGAACACTACTATGAATTTTGAAATACCCGGTTATAAGAAAAGGGGATTGATTTGGAAGTTCGTCAGTCAGCCATCAGATGGTGCGGAGGTCAGTCTGCAGGATAGAAGACTGTTGGACGTCAGTTGTGAACATGACACAGCTTTGAGAATGTCACAAATGATGTGACGAAACTTAGGTCTGCGAGGAGTTATGAAGTATGAGGCGAGTGAAAGAAAAAATAAACAATATATAATTGACATATTTACATTATAGGACATCAGAAATTAATTAATACCTATTAGGTTGGTTATAAATTTCTCTGCATTCTTACAACATTGTGATCCTTTGGCAATAAATAATAAGATCTGGTTGCAGTAAGAACAAAAGAAGCAAATGAAGCATACTAATCGTTTCACATTTGTTTCCAAACATCGCCGTTTACATTAAATATAAACATATTTTAAAATAACTAGTTAAATAATGATTTGTGAGTAAACAGCTTAATTTTATTCGTTAAATAGTCCTAACAAATGCCACTCTTGATTTCCAAATTCTCTAGATAAATTTATCGATAATTTGGAAATCACTCGTGGCATTATTTATGATAAATGCTTACATACATACAATAGTTTAATACTACAAATTATCCTCATTAGGTTTCCACATGCAGAAAGTATATAAACAATATTGAAATTGATGTTTCCTCCCAATTCACATATGTAAGATTTATTACAATAACATAGTTAATATTTAATTTATGTAATTTTAGACATTAAAAATTGTTCCATAAATTTGGTTACTTAAAATGTAGGTATACTCTTAATTGTACTGATAGCTAAATCAAGAATTTATTATTCCTTGTCCAATTTTGTTAAGAGTAAATGTAGGTCAGAAGTGGTAAAAACAACATTTTTTTTTAAATATGTTATTTGATAGTGTGATGTTTTAAGAATATGCTTACAAATTTTTAGTGCTTAATTCCACCTGTAAGTTGTTTTTAAAAAATAAATTCCAGAAGCTTGTGTGCTGCCACACCTCTTTTAACTAAATCATTTAATTGAAATATCTAGCATTTATTCTCTTTACATTTTCTCTAGCCTTTGATCAGAAATATTAGAATGACTCTGATGTTAGTAATGAAAAATTGGAGCGAGTTGGACACATACAAAAAAAGGATGGGTGGCCAACTTCTGAAACTTACAAAGGAAATGAAGGGGAAAATGTTAGAAGATGGTAAACCCTTAGGAGGACCTCGTCGCCTGACAAAGAATTAAATAAATAACCTTCAAACTTACTATGGCAAGGTCATAAGGGACAATGTTGGTAGTCTGGAAAATATGAAACGTGCAATCTATTTCCACAAACTATCAACATCATGATGGTGAAGATACGTGGTGTGGTTTCAAGAAGGCACAATTTAGTAATCAGGAATATAAACACAAACACAGTCTTCCTGGACCTGTAATGTCTGGAATCAAACCAACATTATAGTTTTAGCTAATCCTGATTTGCTAAACAAGTTTCTTCATGGTGGCACCCAGTACGCCAATGAAAGTTTCAATAACCTAATTTGGAAATGATGCCCAAAAACTATGTTTGTTTCAAAGATTGTTGTTGAACTTGGCATATATGATGCAGCAGTTGTTTTTAATAATGGTAACAAAGGGAGAGCAAAGATCATCCAACACCTAGGCCTTAATCCTGGAGTCTTTGGAAAGAAAATTTTCCATGACATTGATAACCAACGCATAGCAGCAGCTGTGGCATCACTGAAAAAACTGTGTCAGGAAGCCAGAAAAGAGAAAAGAGTGAAGAGGAAACAAACAGAAGATGAGGAGAGGCTGAAGAATATAGTTATGGACAATGTTAGATATTTGACACATAAGGTAACTAAAATATTGATTAAAACTTTGAGCTTAGTTTTCCAAAACTTATATGTTTCATACTTTTTCTCAGAAACTGCATGAAACTTGGCACACTAGTTCAGAGTAACTAAATACACATTTCACTGCAACAGAATTTTAACATGGGCAGTTACTTTTATTTTTCAGTAGAAAAAGTACATTGTCGAGCTATACTTTTTTATTAAGAATCAAATGAATCATGAATTCTTCTTACCTCATACATCTATAGAGTGATTCCGAAATATGGCTATATGTTTGATCGCATTTTGTGACGAAAATGTTATTATTAAAGGAAATATGATGTTGTCATTGGAAAGGGAATCCTTCAAATTACAACTATAGAACAAAACAAAACAAAACAAATCACTGCTCACGTGCAGCTTGGCGGGTTGATTTTTGTGGCCTAGCGTCGAATGCCTCCACAATTCTCTTCGTTGTTTCTGCATCAGTGCTAATGCGAGGCCTTCCAGAAGGTTTGATTTTCTGCATCCTTCCCATTTCCAGCAGTCATTTTCTCCACTTCCCCACAGTCGACGGCTGCAATGCTATGTTAAACTCACGTCTTGCAGCCTCACGATCATTAGCATACGTTATTGCCCATGCAGCAATTGTAATTTGCTGTTGCATATTCAATGCCATTTTGACTAATGACGTAAGTTCAACACTGTTTTGTTTTATTCCATTGTTGTAATTTGAATAATTGCCTTTCCAACGGTAATTTCATATTTCCTGTAATGGTAATATTTTCATCACACAACGCAATCAAACGTATAGCCATATTTATGATGTTTTTTAACACAGAACTGCAGTATCAGGAAACATATCATTCCCATCTTCAGCTGTTTTCACGACTGTCAATTTTTCATTATGCTAGTAGTTTTCTAAACTGCCATCTGGTGTACTTTTGAAGAACTTTGTAATCAAATTTGGTTCGTCTGGAAACTCGAACTTCATAGTTCTAGTATGTTTTTTGAATATATATCTTTTCCCAAACTTTTAATTCCAAAGGTTTAGATAGATGTTTCAAAACTTTTGCTTCTTTTTCAATTCTATGATTCTCTGATAAACTATGTGCTGCTATAGCTGATTTTTCAATTTCACCATTTTTTATGTAGTAAAGTGTTCTTTTTTGTGTGTGTCTAAATTCCTTTGTTTTTCCTATATATACTTTATTGCAATCTTTGCAATTAATTTGATAAATTCCAGATTTTTTATTGTCTGGGGTGTTAACTTTTTTATGTTAAAAGAAGATTACCCAGGCTGAATTTGTTAATCGGAGTCAATATTATATTACATTTTTTGAAAATCTTTTGAAATTTGTTATGAACTTCTGGATGGTAAGTAAATTTCTTGAATTTTTCATCTTTCTTGGAAGATGAGAATGATATATTTCCCGATACTGCAGTTCTGTGTTAAAAAACATAGATGTATGGGGTAAGAAGAATTCTTATTAACCCTTTTGCCCTGCCTAGCATTGTAGAACATACTGAATATGCTTTGTTGCTGCCCTGCTTAACGTACCAAAGCATAGTATATTATAATAGAGCTGTATTTCTACTTGTATTTATTTTCTTGGAAAAATGTATTATTTTTGTCATACTTTGGTATCTGTGGAGTGCATTAAAAATGGCAACAAGGCTATTAATAAATTACAGTTAGGGGATATTCGGAGAATCTTTTAAAAAAAATTTAAAAACACTTTTTTTAAAAGCGATTTTCTAAAATATAGGAACTTGTGCGAGAGAAAGAAAGTTAGATTTCTACTGAACTATTCTGATTGGCTAAAAGTAAATGTAAAGTTTCCAGTTATTAAGAATTTAGAACACTGATAGTCGTTTGAAAATCCTGTTCCATCTGCTTATGGAATTGTAAGACCCAAAAATATCTTTCGAAGAGGCTGCAATAAAACAAAAAAAGTCTTACTTCTGCTGAAATGTCTGTCTTGGGAAAGGTAACATAACAAATTTGCTTCCCTAGAAGCATTATAGGGTGGATAAAATATCACAACCTCTCTTTTTGACACCTAGTCTCATGTTAATATATCAACATATTGAAATTTTATTGTCAAAAAAGACAATGCTTCGTTCGACATAGATAGGGGAGTTGAGAGGGGTGATCACTAATGTTTATTATTATTTTGAAGCTATTTTTTGTGGCTTTTTGAGTAATGTCTTTAAAACATCAGCAGTATCCCGTTTACCATATGACCAAAGTGATATTTCTGTTGCAAGAGCAAGTTCATCGCAAGAGAATTCCTCCTTAAGTGAACATTTCTTTTATTCCAGCCTCCTCGAAAGTTATTTTGGGTCTTCCAATTCCATAAGCAGATGGAACAGAATTTTTCAATGACTGTCATTGTTCTAAATTAATTCTTCATAACGGGAAAGTTAACATTCACTCTTAGCCAATCAGAATATTTCATTAGAATTTTTTTTTCTCGCGCACAACTTCACCTACGTTTCAGAAAATCACTTTTCAAAAAATATTGATTTTTAATATCATTTAAAACATTCTGCTAACATCCCCCTAGCCCTAATTTGTTTACTAAATGTTAACTTATTGCCTCTATCTAAAATTTTTTTTTCCATATTAAATTAAACAATTATTTTCAGCGCGCAATGGTAGGCCTCAGTTGCTGGCTACCTCCTGTAATGAGAAAGCTAATTAAAAAGAATGAAATAATTTGCACACACGTTATTGTGTAGGAATTAAAGTCCATAAATCACTCTATATTATAACTAAAATTTGTACTACTGTTCAGAACCGTTTTCTTTGTAACTCAATTTAAAATAAGATGATTGTGTAAATTGTTTAGTGCGTGGAAGGTATATGATTCCACATGTATTTAACATAATATCTGGTATGTAGAAAAACATTATATGTCAATAACATTACACACATTGAGGTGAAGTATGCATATAGAATAAGAAGAATAGCTCACTGAACTTGAACACACAACGATAATAACACAACTGGGATATAGACCAGATGAGTTCTTAACCATCGGCAACTTCCAATGTTTATATTGTCTTCATAAACATTAGAATTGTACCCTCCTTTGCAGATAAGTTAAGAACCGTCATATAACAATTATATTAGAGTGAAAAAAAGAGATAAATTGGTGAGAGTGAGTGAAGATAGTTTTTTACCAGCTAGATTTCATTTCTGACCCACTGTGCACCTGTCCCATACTGGCTGAAATTCCATGAGAAAAATTTCTTCCCCCATGGAGACTTGAACCAGTGTAGGTACCGTAGTTCTGCACCAAAACTTCTTGCCTTAACCACTCAGCTAAGGTGCAGGACTCTTGGTATCAATTAAAGATAAAAATGGTTATTGTGAGTTATCCGTAAGAGAGAAACATGCTGTCGCGGACTTTTTTGTAGAGCTTTTTGAGATATCAATTCTGTGTACATTAATTTTGTGTATTTCTTATAGTTTAGGTGGTGTAAGCCATTTAAACGTCCAAAGAGCTAAATTTATCACATTTTCCACTACAAAGGGCGATTTTTAAGGGTGTAGGAGTGAGTATCACAACTCTCTTATAGCCTAAGTTCATCCCGGGAATCTCCTGAACATTTTGCAAAAAACCCCATCACAATCGGATCAACGGTATGGCCGCGCATAAAGTACAAACAAACAAACATTAATTTTTATATATAAGATATATATATATATATCACATATTATACCTTTACATATTTGCATAATTATTTCATGAAGAAATTCAGAAATTCATAATTTCAAAACATCTAGCTTCTGAATTAACTAGTTTTCTTAGAAGTGGCCATACCTGTTCCACGTATGCCATTCTTCAATTAAAATTGTTGAGAAGACATTTAAAATTTAAATACCCTAAAATGAATATGTCTCTCTACAGCTAACTAGTAGAAATCATTGAGCTGGGCAAAGGGTTAAGAAAACCTCTTATTGTAAAAATTCCCAAATTTATTATATTAATACTTTTTTATCACAGAAATTCAAAAAATTGTAAAATGACAAGGAGGAAACAAAAACAAAAATGCTTGCAGCAAACACCTAATCAACTCTCTTGAAACAGACAGTATAAATTTCAAACCAAGCAAAATAATAGTTTTCAGTAAAAGGTACATGACAGAAGTAAAAACAAATTTTTTTAAAAATTCTAAAATTAATAAAATAATTGTTCAAAAAACCTAAAAACATTCTGGTAACATTGTGTGTATGTATCAAAAATACCTGCAAAATTTCATAATTCTACCTGCAATATTATGGAAGATATGATTAAAAAACATGAAACCATGCATTAGCCCTATGTCTCCCCTTAAGGATAAAAAAATAATTGTTCTCCTACAAATTAAAATAAAAATAAAAATTAACGAGTTCTAGGCCACAGGTATTAATAAAAACATACTTTATAAAGATTTGCCTGGAAAAATGGTTATTAAATAAATTACTATAGAATATATAAAATATTTTAAATAAAATACAAACCTTTTAGACACACAATTTCTTTTAATGATTGTGTAGTGCTATATAAAAGCTTTGGTATAGGAAGGACATTGCTTTCCATCACCACTGGGATGCAATAAACTTGGCCACATGCTAACCCAACAAATATTACTTCCGATTTTATAAGTGTAATATCTTCAACAAGCAAGCTACCAAGTATTGGGTCCAATTCTTCAAACTGCACACATGTCAAAACACATGACATATCCTGCACACATCATTCATATTTATATAAATGGACAATAAATAAATTTAGAAAATTAAGTAGAGAAATAATTTTGAATGTTGTTTATTAACCAAACAAATTTTACAATCAATTTTTAAAAAACCTAAAAGTTCACTTCCACTCCCACCCAAATCCATCATTAATCTTAATCAGAACAAAGACCATCCAGTCTTCAGCATCTTATATTCTCATATCCATTTTTAATTTTCCTTTCAATTTATGTCTCAACTCTTCAGATTAAAAAAAAAAATTGTTTTTTTTTCTAAGCCAGTTAAAAAAAATTGTTATATTTTTTCTAAGACAGATAGACAGAAATCTTCTTCATCTACAATTAGGAGCTCATAAGAAGACAAGCAGGATATGAAGAGATAAATCTAAGGAACTCACAATATGGGAGAAAATTTACATCCACAAAAATAGAAAAGAAATAGTGAACTTTGAAATTTCCGGAGAAAAAAAAAATTGATTTGGAAGTTCATTGGTCAGCCAACAGAGGGAGCAGAAATCAACCTACAGGATTACCAACTGCCATTAGAAAGAATTGATAATGATACTAAAGCATCGAAACCCAAGTCCTCAAGAAAGCTACAAATATATGGTGAATTATATATATCTAACTCCTATTATTTAAAATAAACTTCATAGTGTCACTTCCTTTAAATATTAAATCTAATAAGATGTTACAATTTATCCGGTCAAAACTTATATCAGAATCAACAAATGATATTTGAGTTGATACATTAAATTCCCATTGTTTCTCAATACGTATTTTCATAGTAAAGTAACCATCACAGGAAGATCTCCCTTTTCCGAAGCCATTTTGTACCTCATCCAGAATATTTCCATAACAATATAAATCCAACCAGTCTGGCCATGATGCTGAAGATGATTAGAAGACTAATCGAAACATGTTCAAGAACAAATCAACATTAATACTGAGGTAAGATATTACAGACTTGATTTTCATAATGTTTATATAATTTTCTATTAATGATAAAGTAAAGTAAAGTGATCCCACAACAGGCCTCAGGAGGCCCTTGGGGTAGTAGGAGGTTAAGGCTCCCACTTTTTCTAGACAATCGGCACTTTATGTCAGCCGGGTTGTCAGCCCTGCGTGACGGCCACCTTTACCCCCAGAACAAGCGTCTGGTACTCATTTCCGTTAGAGGCTGAGTCGACCCCAGGGCCATAGTGCTGCCAGAGGGTTTAGGTCAGTTTAAAAATCCTGACCCCAACGGGACTTGAACCCTCAACCCTCCGGCTTGTAGCTCAGTGCCTTAACCACTACGCTACGGCATGCCCCTCTAATCTGAATTTAATAGGCTGATTCCTCTGTAGTTTCCACAGTTCTTTCTGTCTCCTTTCTTGAAGATGTATACAACTATGATTTATTCTATCTTAAATATACAGCACATAGAAAACTGCAGCTTGAAATTAGAGACTTCTGGGTGAAATTTGTTAATCTTTTCATATCCAACTTTGATTTGCAACATTAACCTGAGGTATTAAAGTGTATCATTAAATAAATACTACAATGCACAATGATCAAATTGAAAATAAATTTACAGTACTAATGCATACTTTCTTGTGATTAATTATTTTGGGAAATTACCAGCAAACAATTTATATTAATTTTTTACCATCATTTAATTTATTTTTAATTTCCCATATTAATAGAAATATGATGAAATTTAATTAGAATATTAGCTAAATAATGACAAAACTTATCAATGTGAATAGCTATTTCCTAAAATAAATATATAAATAATTTTCTAACTTACATTATGTATTAGTTGTGGTAGTTTAATAGAAAATTTCTTTTTAATTGGGATCATTCTCAATCCAGATTTGTATATATCAACATATAATTTTCCAGATTTCTTTTTTATAAGAACAAATCCTGATTTTAAAGCTCTTAATACTAAAACTTGATGCAATTTCATATGCAGCTTCAATTCCAGAGATTCCACATTTTGCGTTGAACCAATTTCTTTCACAGGAGATGATGACCTATACAAAGGATTTAAAATTAAACTGGTTTCAACATTCTTAATGGAGAAGCATCAGATTTATAAATAATCAATAGAATGTGATAAAAATATATAAAACTAAAAATAGAATTGAAGATTTTTTCCTTGCTTCGACATATTTCTGAGAAATCATCCCCATACTCAACTAGACAGACAGAATCCTGATAAAAATGGTGACATGATCATGGCCAGGTGAGAAGATTCATCTTACTTAATTTATCTTTTTTTAATTTTATGTATTATGTTATAATCCCTAGGCAATGATGTTTTATCTCAACTAAATATATTTATTTTTTGGGATTCTAATCGTCATATTAATTGATTTTAGTAGATCAATAATATGTATTGATGGACAAAAGAATGACAATAAATGTTGAACAGAGTAAGTTATAAGGACTTCTTAGAAGGATAGGCAGCAAAAAGAATTAAAAAATATGAAAGGGAAATATTTTAGGAAATTGATGACTTTGAATATTTAGGAACCAAAATTTGTAATAATGGTAAGATAGAGCAGTATAAAGAAAACTGCAGCTGCATGCAGGGTTTAAAAACAAATATTTTTTAAAGAACCCAGCCCATATGGGTTATTTTGGGTTTTTTAATAAAACCCAGAAAACCCCATTTTTTTTTTTGGTTTAATCCACCACAGCCCATTATACCTCTTTGTTGGTAATGAAATTTCAAATAAGACAATCCTTGGATATGTTATTGAAGTTAATAAGTTTTTTCGCAACCACCACCAGCCTCATGGATGGCTGAAAGAAAAAGAGGGTTTAATGCCACAGATCCCAAATGCTACACGCTGGAATTCCCAGCTTTACTGTTTAAACACATTTGTTAAAATTTATCCTAAATATGGGGCACGCCGTAGCGTAGTGGTTAAGGCACTGAGCTACAAGCCGGAGGGTCCAGGGTTCAAGTCTCGTTGGGGTCAGGATTTTTAAACTGACCCAAACCCTCTGGCGGCACTATGGTCCTGGGGTCGACTCAGCCTCTAACGGAAATGAGTACCAGACGCCTGTTCTGGGGGTAAAGGCGGCCGTCACGCAGGGCTGACAACCTGGCTGACATCAAGTGCCGATTGTCTAGAAAAAGTGGGAGCCTTAACCTCCTACTACCCCAAGGGTCTCCTGAGGCCTGTTGTGGGATCACTTTACTTTACTTTTATGTAGAAATACATCTAGAGAAACATTCTGAAATTCCAGAAAATATCACCTGAATTTTGGAAAATGTACTTATTTACAAAAATGTTTTGCATATGCAGAAACAGCTGATATTTATTGGAAAATATTCGATCCTATGCAAGCTGAAAAAACTATGTAATATTTCTGATTCTGTGGAACTTTGGATAGACTTAATAGAATGTGCTGATCTTCAAACGCATAAAGACAGTATTCAATGTAGGATGAGTGAAGCTATTTTGATAATACACTATCTTGCAAATATGATGAATCCTAAATATGTAGGAAAACACTAATCTTCTGATCAAGAAAATCAGGCTGAGCCTTGGTTGACAAGCAAACACTCTGAATGGCTTCTACCATTATTAGCCTTTAAAATTAAAGATAAACAAATGTATCCACCATCATTGTTTACAGATGATGTAATAAAGAGCTTTAGTTCTGCCCAGTGGTGGAGTAGACTGGAAAATCCAGGTGAATAATACCGGCAAGAAAGTGTTCTCAATTCTTCACTCCCTATATAGTTTTAAAAACTTCCTTCCTACAAAATTAAAACATATACTTGTACAGACTCTTATAATGCCACACTTCGACTACTGTGACATATTACTGACTAATCTGACAACTGATCTATCTTATGCTTATAATGCATGCATTCAATTTATATTCAATCTCCGTTGTTATGACCATGTGTCTCCTTCATTTGAGGCTTTATCATGGCTACGCCTAAATGACAGAAGAACTTTACATTCACATACCTTACTATTCCAAATCCTGCACACATATTTACCAAGTTATTTATCAACACATTTTCAAAATTTATCGGTTCATCACAATTTAGGGACAAGATCACAACACTCTCTTTACTTTTGATACCACAGCACAGGACATGTCTATACTCTGAATCTTACACAATATCTATGGCTAGAGCATGGAACTCACTTCCCAGTCATATCAGGGACTGTCATCGCTATCATTATTTAAATACAAATTAACTGATATTTTAAGTTTGACACAATGAAAACATTAACTGCATAACATAAATAATCATCTAGCAAGCTACTTACTTTATTTTATATTATTTTAATTTTATTATATTCCATGTTTTTGTTAGTATTAGCTGATATTAGATCACATCATCATTGTATTTTGTTTAGTCTGTATTTTAATAATATCTTAAAATTGTAATAAGAATAAGAATACATTTTATTTACAAATAAATGTTATATACAGTATTGACACCCGAATGAGCAAGTGCTCGTGCTCGGGTGCAGTTCAGTTACATGAATAATACAAATAGAATATATACATTTAAAGTTGGGGCCAGTTTCATTTTTACATAAATTATGGCACATACAAATAAAAAATAATAATGTATTGGGAATAAGACTTATTCTAACAAAAGAATAAATGGAAAGAAGAATGATATACATAAAATAATATAAATCATATAATGTAATGGATTATAACCAATAATACAGAAGAAAGTAATTAGTTATATATTGATTTATAATAATATAAGCAAAAGTAGATGCTTTATATGTATTATTTTAAAATATTCAAATAATTAATTTTATTCACATAATTAATTAAAAATAATTAATTTAATTGCTTTTTTTAAAACTAGCTGTGTTTAGTTTACTTAGTTCTGGATTGGATCTGTGGTCTCGAGGTAGCGTGCTGCCTTGTCACGCAGCGGGCCCAGGTTCGATCCCCGGTCGGGGCAGTTTTTCTGGGTGAGGTTTTTATCGGGGTTTTTCCTCACCTGTAAGACAAATGTCAGAAAAACTTTAAGGCCCAAACGGTCCCCGAAATCATATGGCCATCATCTTTATCATCATCATCATCCTTATCATTATCATCATCATCATCCTTCACCGGTGTGGAAAGCAACGGGAAGCTACCACACCTACACAATTCCCTAGTAAAGCTGCAAGCATAGCATGAAAATGCTATGATTGCAGTGAAGGACCTGCCTTCGGGCAGAATTACTATGAATATAATTTGGGTCCTAGATATCTACTATGTTTAGATCCAGAAGTTGTATAAAATTTTGGAACATGTAGCAAAGATGTATTTTGCCTGGTTACTGTAAAAACTTCAATTGTGCTCTTTAAATTAGTTTTTATTTTTATGAAAATAAGTAAGCAATGTATGCTTGAATATTTGTTTAATATTTGGCACACTGAATTCTAAATAAATTAAATTTGTAGGGTAATCTGAAGGTTTCTGCAAGCAGATTTTTATGATTCGTTTTTGTAGTAATGTTAAGGGAGAAAGAATAGAATTTGCAATTCCACCCTAACCTAATATTCCGTATTGGATTATCGATTGAACCAGAGCTAAGTAAACAGTTCGCAATACATACATCGGTAAATATGGTCAAAGGATGATAAATTTGTGAATAGTTTTACGTAGTTTGTTACACAGCAAGGAAATGTGTTTGTCGTATCTTAAATATTGGTCTATTATAATACCTAGATATTTCACTTGTGTTGATATTCTCAATAATGGACATGTGCAATATGCGCTATTACAATAAGTATGTCATTTTTGTATAATTCTACTATTTCGCTGGTTGAGTGGAAGAGAAGACCTTATGGCCTTAACTCTGCCAGTTAAAATAAAGTATTATTATTATTATTATTTTGGAGAAAAGTTCTACAAATGAGAACATTAAAGCTTTCTGTAACTTTTTGAATGGACTGACTAGTTGCCCAGCTCATTCAGCATCAATAGAACGAGTGTTTTCAATCTTTGGATTAATATGGTCAAAAATGTGTAACAGGTGGGTTGTGAAAAAGTTAAAAAATTAGTAAAAGTGCACAGATATCTTAATAATAAGGACGAATTAAAAGAATATGATGTTGAAAAGTGAGATTTTGATTTAGAAATTTAAGTATTTGTTACTGCTTTTAATAACAGTTGTATATTGTGAATTAAATATACTGGTTGAAATAATAATTTATCTTCATTATTTGGTTGGACTATTTACTTCTCTTTTTTAGTATCTTGACTAATAATTATTTTTACAAACAGTGTTAAAAATAAAGTACTGAAGTGGTTTTTTTTTGGGTGGGTGGGTAGTAAACCCTGGGCTGCATACTATGAAATATGTAATATGGTAGTCGGGAAGAAGAGGATAGCATTAAGACTAAAATGTCAATATATAATTCTATTATAGTACCTACAGTGCAGTATGGAATGCCACTTTTAGATAAACATCGAAATAAATTAACAGCGATAGAAATGAAATACCCAAGAAGAACAGTGAGTAAGATGCAACAATGTAGAATAAGAAATGATAGAATAAGAAAAGACATTAATAGAGGCCAATGAAGATAGGCAGTTGAAGTGGTTTGGGTATGTATACTGTATGTCAGCCCCCTGCGATGATGGTATTAATCCAGAATTGATCAAATACGCATTTATTTATAAGTTAATAGTCAAAATCTGGAACACTGAAACTATGCCCAAGGATTGGAATGTAGTAATTGTATGTCCTATACACAAAAAAGGAAGCAACCTAGAATGTAAGAACTATCGAGGTATATCTTTACCGAGTGTGATTTATAAAATATTTACTAATATTTTAGCTAAATATATTACATCTTATATAGAAGAATTCCTTGGAGAATATCAGGGCGGTTTCCATAAAGGATATTCCACCACTGATCATATATTCTCTTAATAACAGATCTTAGAAAAATTTCATGAACATATCCAAAATTACATTTTTTGATATTTGAGTTTGTTTGTATTTTTTTAACATTCTTACCTCATATGATTGTTTTGTCTTACATATGTTTCAAAGCTGTTGCTCCATCGTCAGCGTTTCACAAACTGATTTCTTCTTTTCTTCAAGTTGTCGGCCCTGGATCTGTGTTCCAAAAAACTTGGTAATGAGGCTCCTTTCTCTGGGAATTTCAAAGTTCATATTTTCTCCTTGAACTTTGAAATTCCCGGAGAAAGGAGCCTCATTACCAAGTTCTTTGGAACACAGATCCAGGGCCAACAACTTGAAGAAAAGAAGAAATCAGTTTGTGAAACGCCGACGATGGAGCAACAGCTTTGAAACATATGTCCAACAAAACAATCATATGAGGTAAGAATGTTAAAAAAATACAAACTCAAATATCAAATTAAACCTCATAATGTTACTTCCTATTGATTTTAAAATTACATTTTCTATTTGTCGATTTTCGACAGGCTTTTGATAGATCTTATATTTTCCAATCTATGGCTGAATTTGGTGTCCCAAAAAAACTTATAAATCTCACAAAAATTACACTTTCTGATACAATTAATAAAGTACGTATACAAAACAAATTCACTGAAAATTGTACTACTTTTTCTGGGATTAGACAAGGTGACTCACTGTCAACAATACTTTTTAATATTGGCTTGGAAAAAGTAATGAGGAATATTACTATTAATTCTGGTGGCTCAATATTTAACAGATCTGGACAATACTTTGCACATGCTGATAATATTGTTCTTTTGTCAAGATTTAAACACTCTGAATGATATTTTAACTCAAATGGAAAATCAGGCAATACTAGCGGGACTAGAAATCAATACTGAAAAAACTAAATATTTGACAAACTTAAACTCTGATGTTGGAGGAACTAACAGAATATTAAATGGAACGACATATGAAGAAGTACAGAATTTTAAGTACCTAGGATCCATGGTACCCAGGAATAATGATATATTAGTTGAAATAAAAGAAAAAACTAGCAGCAAGTAACCAATGTTTAAGATCTCTGAACAAAATTATACAATCTAGATATATATCTAAGAAAATTAAAATAAGAATATATAAAACGATTATTAAACCTGTTGTAGCATATGGCAGTGAATCCTGGACCATATCAGAATGAACTGCTACAAGGCTTGCCACCTGGGAGAGAAAGATCTTTAAGGAAAATATATGGTCCATTAAGGATAAGGGTACCTGGAGAATTAGAACTAATCAGGAAATATATGATCTATATAAAGATATTGATATAGTTATAGATATTAAATTTAGACATATCAAATAGTTGGGCTGTATTTGCAGAATGAAAGAGACACGTTTGCTCAGGATGATATCAAATGCTAAGCTGGATGGAGAAGAAAAAATTGAGAGGTCGGTTACGATGGATGGATGACGTACAGGCGAACTTATGAAAGACTGGCATAACAAATTGGAGAAATAAGGCCATTGACTGAAGAGAATGGATGGTTGTTATGAGGGAGGCTAAGGTCAAACTAAAAGGATCGTCACGCCAATGATGATGATGCCATATGTCAGAGAAAAGGAAACCTAAACAAGTAATAGAAATGAGAACAGAGGGAATACCTAGAAGAGGAAGGCCTACAGTTAAATGGGAAAATACATAGGACAGAATAGGATGAAAGCAAGGGGGAAAAAAATGGTAGAAATGAGAAGAATGTGCAGGAGAAAATGGGTGGTCTAATGTGATGGGATTAAGGTACAGACGAAGAAGAAGATGGAGAAAAGCATTTAGACAATTGAATTTATCATTTGAAATCAGCTCTAAATAGAAATTTAATCAAGGTAGCTCTCAATTATTTAGTGCCATGCCCTAGTTCAATAGTCCAACCAATCATGCCTATAGGACTTGCACTGGTTCGAGTCCCCACGGAGGTAGAAATTGTCCTCATGGAATTTTGGCCAGTATTGAACTGACGTGCACCTAGCATCATGATGAATTTGGATAGCTATAATTAGCTATAATAAGTATCAATTGTAAGTTGAGAAAACCAGATCTATTGGCTAAGGGACCTGACATGATGACCATATGTATAGAATGAAGTAATTTCTCCTTGACATTTTGTCAAATTTTATGTCAATCCCCAGAATATGAGTTTAACTAGGGTTTACTACCCACCCACCCATCCAAAAAAAATCTGAATGGGTTTTTTTAAAAAAAGCCCATTTAAAAAAACCCACCCAACTACAAAAAAAAGCTTCTGAACTTACTTTATTTTCAACAGTGTTTGTAAAAAAATAATTATTAGTCAAGATACTAAAAAGAGAAATAAATAGTCCAACCAAATAATAAAGATAAATTATTCTTTCAACCAGTATATTTAATTCACAACATACAACTGTTATTAATAGTAGTAACAAATTCTTAAATTTCTAAATCAGAATCACTCTCCATCCATAGTTATTCTGCCTGAAGGCAGATCCTTCACTGCAATCATAGCATTTTTCATGCTATGCTTGCAGCTTTACTAGGGAATTGTAGGTGTGATAGCTTCCTGTTGCTTTTCACACTGGTGAAGGATGATGATGATGGCTATATGATTTCGGGGACCGTTTGGGCCTTAAAGTTTTTTTTATATTTGTCTTACAGGGAGGAAAACCCCGATAAAAACCCAGAAAAACTGCCCTGACCGGGGATCGAACCTGGGCCCGCTGCGTGACAAAGCAGCATGCTACCTCGAGACCACAGCGGTAGACTGAATCATTCTCTTCAACGTAATATTCTTTTAATTTGTCATTATTATTAAGATATCTGTGCACTTTTACCAATTTTTTAACTTTTTCACAATCCACCTGTTATGCATTTTCGGCCACATTAATCCAAAGGTTGAAAACACTCATTCTATTGATGCTGAATGAACTATCTATTCAAAAAGTTACAGAAAGCTTTAATGTTCTCATTTGTAGAACACTTATCTAATATACTCCACCACTGGGCAGAACTAATGCTCTTTATTACATCATCTGTAAACAATGATGGTGGATATATTTGTTTATCTTTAATTTTAAAAGCTAAAAATGGTAGAAGCCATTCAGGGTGTTTTCTTATCTACCAAGACTCAGCCTGATTTTCTTGATCAGAAGATTAGCGTTTTCCTACATATTTAGGATTCATCATATTTGCAAGATAGAGTATTATCAAAATAGCTTCATTCATCCTACATTGAATACGGTCTTTATGTATTTGAAGATCAGCACATTTTATTAAGTCTATCCAAAGTTCCACAGAATCAGAATTATTACATAGTTTTTTCAGCTTGCATACGATCAAATATTTTTCCAATAAATATCAGCTGTTTCTGCATATGCAATACATTTTTGTAAATAAGTACATTTTCCAAAATTCGGGTAATATTTTCTGGAATTTCAGAATGTTTCTCTTGATGTATTTCTACATATTTAGGATAAATTTTAACAAATGTGTTTAAACATCAAAGCTGGGAATTCCAGCATGTATCATTTGGGAACTGTGGCATTAAACCCTCTTTTTTTTCAGCCATCCATGAGGCTGGTGGTTGTTGCAAAAAACGTAATAAGTTCAATAACATGTCCAAGGATTGTCTTATTTGAAATTTCATTTACCAACAAAGAGGTATAAAGGGCTGTGGGGGATTAAACAAAAAAAAAACAGGTTTTTCTGGGTTTTATTGAAAAACCCAAAATAACCCATATGGACTGGGTTTTTAAAAAAAATGGGTTTTTAAAAAAATGAGTTTTTTAAAAAAATAGTTTAAAAAATGTTTTGTTTTAATGGGTTTAAAAAAAAAGTTTTTTTTTTAAAAAAAAACAGGTATTTTAAAAAAATAGTTAAAAAAAATGTTTTTTTTAAAAAGCGGGTTTTTAGAAATAGAAATATGGATAAAAAAAAGACGGGTTTTTTTAAACCCAGAGCCATACTGGCTTTATAATGTAATGTAATGTTCCCTATTAACCTTTTGACCGCCGAGTTTCCCTTTTGCCAGCTGGACTGTGGGTGCCAGGTTTTTTAAATTTAAAGTACTACGCCATACTATATAATATATAAAGTATAATTAACTGTCTACATGCCATGCTAAATTGAATTTAAACTCACTATTATACATTTATTTGAAGGTTTGACGGTGTTGCTTCCACTTGTAAAGATCCTAGGTTTGAATTCAGCACGGCGTCTTTATTGGAATTTGTTATCACTATCACTAAAACATTTTTCCTATTGAATAATTTTGATGGCATTGTCACTAAACACTTATAATATTAAAATTGTTGAACATTTTTTATGGTCCTGGGTTCGAATCAATTCCATTCAAACAGCTGTTTTATGCCACGTGTTTCGTCTGGAGCGACACACCCACCACTGTCACTCACACCCAGTTCATTTATGTCTACATCACTTGCTTTACTATTTATTGGCTTAGATTGTAATAATATTCTCTTAGAAACAGGACTACTATCACATTCGTCAAACGAGTAACCATTTGATGAACTGTTACTGTCACTCTCGTCTTCTGAAAAAACTGACACAATAAACTCGCATATTGTATTTTCGTCAACTTCGAGACATGAATCACTGTGTTTCACAGCACGACCTACCCCTTGGCCAGGTATCTTTTCAACTAAAAATAAAATAAATAAAGAAAAAATCCTGAAATTGCAACATTTCATAGCCAAAAAAAAAAAGGCCTTGTAACATGAATGTACACCCTCCTTTAGAAAATCCATTTACAACTAACCTGTACCGTTATTCTGTAAGGGATGTGCAAATTATTGCTAAGAAAGGATGTACAAACACAGAACGAAAAATAATTTTAGTTTATTGAAGTAAAAACTTCAGGAAAAAATATTTAAAATAATAAGATTGAAAACCGGAGCCTGCCGGGCGTGGCGTACCGCTGTACACACACACTTTCAACCGGCGCACGCCGGGCATGGCGTTCAAAAGGTTAAAGGTCTTCTTAATAAAGAAGCCACCATTTTGCAAGATAGAAACAATGATTTCATAGCATTTGGTGCCCGGGAATTAACAGCGTATATAAGAGAAAGATTTGCATTTAGATTGGAGTTTCTCAGGTAGCTCAGTTGGTAGAGCATTTGCCTAGATTGTGAAAGGTCCAGGTTCAAACCCCAGTCTCAGCATATATTTTTTCTCTTCAAATATAGAAAATAAAAGAGAGAAAACCCGTATATGTATTTGTTTCTAACACTCTATTACTAGTATCAGTTTCATCATGTTACAAAAGTGCCTTTACTTACATAGCAAATTTATCTTTCTTTTCAGTATGTAAAGACCAATTTTGTTGAAAATTCCAACTACTTCACCAAGCTGCAGTACATTCATAATAGTCCCTTCAACAGACAGTACCTAAAATAAAAATATATTTTGGAGATATAAAGAATAAACCAGTGTTCTAAATTAAATAGGAACCACTTTAATGGTTCCTTTGACTATAGAATACAGTCTTTACAATATTCAATACTTTCTTTCAATTGGGACTCACATGAGGCAGAACGCTGACCACGGACCGCTCAAATGACATCTATACAAAAACAAATGTAACTAAATTAGTATGGTTCAAATTCTTCCCTGTAGGGGGGAGAGCACCTAAATCTCTGTTAAGGGAAACATGGACTTACATGATACAAGATGTATTTGAGCTATATGTAAAAACATATATAGATACATCTAAACTGAATTCTATGGTACAACAGGCCTTCTAACTAGCTGCTGGCCTCTTATTCACATTTAACAATCCCATAGATGAATGATCATCTAGTCAGTAAAAGGATACCCCATCAATTGTAGCTAGTTTTCTCAAATTGGAGCTGCTGCTTATTGTAGCTCCCAATGATGAGTGCATATTGGTCCCATACACCAATTATCCAAAATTTCATGAGACAATTTTTTCTCTCATAGGGACTCAAACCAATGTATGCCCCTACCTCCTACCACAAAGGTAGGATTCCTTCAACCCTTTGGTATGATTCAGGACTTATAGAACTACATATCCCTCTCATAAAGCAATTGAGGGGTTATGTGACTCAAGTCATTATTTCACATATCACATTTTTCTATCCATCTAACACTCGGGAATAGTCGAATGCAGCCCTCAGTTGGGCGGCTACAGCATTTGCCCAATTGAGAGCCGCATTCAGTTATTCCCAAGTGTTAGATAGATACAAAAATGGGATCTGTGAAATAATGTTAGTCCAAGTAACCCCTTAATTGTTTTATAATAATGATTCTCGTTAATCCATCCAGGTGCATCACTAATCAGATACAAGACATTTGGCTACCATAAAAGTCATAGTTACATATATAAAATTAGTATTTGTGATTAACTTTTAGGTTTTACTTAAATAACTGATTAACGTGAATGAATAAATAAATACGGATTTAATCCTAAAAAACAATGGCCTACTTACATAGGAATGTTCAGGAGAATTTTTTTCCTCCAGAAGTTTACTGGATTCAACATTATCATGTATCAAAATATTGTTTTCAAACCACACACATATTATATCTGTTTTCTCATATTTTAAATGCTTAATGCCTACGGGGCAACAATTTCTCAAACTGTCTGGTATAGGCCAGTTCAAAATACAAAATACATTCATGTTTCAAATACACATAACCTAATCTATGTATTTATACTGTTACATTTACTTCCACTTATCTATATATTTCAAGGCATTATTTGGTATTCATTTTACTGTGGAATTAAATATTAAATCAATCAAAACCTGTTCTTTTGTATCTTTTTAAAGAGATAAGTTATTCAATTCCGCCTTTCATTCACCATAATAACGTATGCACCATTAGCATAGAGAACATAGGATAGAGCAGGATATATAAAATTAGTATTTGTGATTAACTTTTAGGTTTTACTTAAATAACTGATTAACGTGAATGAATAAATAAATACGGATTTAATCCTAAAAAACAATGGCCTACTTACATAGGAATGTTCAGGAGAATTTTTTTCCCCCAGAAGTTTACTGGATTCAACATTATCATGTATCAAAATATTGTTCTCAAACCACACACATATTATATCTGTTTTCTCATATTTTAAATGCTTAATGCCTACGGGGCAACAATTTCTCAAACTGTCTGGTATAGGCCAGTTCAAAACACAAAATACATTCATGTTTCAAATACACATAACCTAATCTATGTATTTATACTAAATACATTTACTTCCACTTATCTAAATATTTCAAGGCATTATTTGGTATTCATTTTACTGTGGAATTAAATATTAAATCAATCAAAACCTGTTCTTTTGTATCTTTTTAAAGAGATAAGTTATTCAATTCTGCCTCCTTTCATTCACCATAATAACGTATGCACCATTAGCATAGAGAACATAGGATAGAGAACGTATGCTAATAGTTTAAATTCCGTTAGATGGCGCGCAAGTACGAATCACAAAGAGGAACCAGCGATAACCTAGAGGAATGACTTCATAAGTTATTTCTCCTAGCATCCTAACGGACTCGACCAGAGATAATCCCACTGGACTTGACGTAGCCGCTTGTGTCAGGAAGTGGGTTATCTCTGGTCAGGAATTTCCTCTTTATCTATGGTACAGTTCTCACGGATAGATGGCAGTGTGATCAGAAATTAATCACTAATTGAGTTACTGATAGTTTATAATAAATAAAATATACATATAAACTAATTTATCACTTAATTTGTCATTTCTAATATCTTGTTTGAAATGAATGAGTGAAACACTTGATTTTTTATCAGAGAATTTAAAAATTGAGCACCTTGTAAGTAATATATCAGCCGTTGTTACTAGTTGCCATATTATACGCCACACATATACTATAGTGCCACCCCACGAGTCTAATATCTTACCTCATATTATAATTTTTGGAATCGGTTTTTGGGTTTATACCTGAAAGCCGGTATTACATTCATTAAGATTTCTTCAAAACTGAATTTAGCGTTGTGCCCAACCAGTTCATTTGGAGAACTAGTTCGTTCACTCGCACTCTCTTTTGTGAACCATTCAATTGAACTAGTTCGTTCACAAAATTTAGCGAAGCCCTTCTTCATTCATTCGCCAACAAGCAAAAAAAAAAGGATATTATTTACAATCCCTAAACTAAAAATATAAAGAGAGTGAGCACAATAAAAGCTCCTTATTCGCGGGGATATGATGTTCCGAAAATATGCCGCGAATATGGAATGATAATTTGTATGGGTAATAGGGGATATGTTCCAATGTTACAAAATACAATAAAATGATGAAAAAAATAAAATTAATTTATTGAGAGATTTTGAACACTGCCAGTTTTAAGCAAGGGCTTAAAGAACTTACTAATTTTTTCCTGTTTTGCGCCTTTTAAAAGGTCTTGCAATTTAGATTGATATTATTCAGCCGTAGCATTAACAATTTGCCTTTTAAAAATAAGACTTATTTCCGTAGACGGATCAATTTTCATGAAGAAATGACAAGAACAATAATATACCGATCGTGGCGATGGAGGCATTTATCGAAGTACATAACAGCACGTGAAATACAACAGATTTTAACAATGAACTTAACCTTTAAACGCCCACGAGCCCATATGCTGGGTTTTAAATTGTACGTCCAGTCTGCCCGCACCCGCAGACCCAGCGTATGGGTTTTGAGCAGGCGGAGCTGTTTGCTTGCTTGAAATTATACTGGATAATACTACTTTTGTTACATACCTTTTTGCAGGGTTATCAGATGCTTGGCAACGTGATATGAAGATAACATTTGTTTATTAAAGGTTTTTTTTTTTTTTTTTTTGGTGTGATAAGTCTCGAAACAATCAGCAATACACAAACCGACAACACACTTTTTACACTTCACTTGCACAAGTTTTGTGATTCCCCGTGCCGAACACACAAATTAGTCTTTGTAAAGCTACCGGCCAATGTAGACTAAAGTTAACTTCAAGTCATGAAATGTCTGTGCTCAATTCAGTAGGTCTACCAGGGAGTCGTCTACAAGTTGTTCTACCAGCCTGTTCCAAAAAGTCTCTGACAAGTCTTAAGTCGGAAGTCTCTTGTGTTGTTTTGGCACCAGTGAAGTCAGAAGAAGAAAACTGTTTAGAATGGTCAAGTCTAACAAATGGAAAAATAATGTCTTGGTTGAGAGAACCAGCTATAACGGCTGGGGGACTCGACATGCTGACAACATGTCACCCATGCACTGGCTAGATGATCATCTACCTTTGTGATTGACACATGTGGGTGTGAGGCCAGCAGCCGGCTGGTAGGCTAAGGGCCTTCTAGGCCTGTCGCACCATGGATTACTATTATTATTATTATTATTATTATTATTATTATTATTATTATTATTATTATTATGCATCCTTTTTCTCTTAGGTCTTACTATTCCACGTGTTATATTCCATTTAAGTAATTAGTCCAAGAAAAAGGCACATTTCTGATTCTGTCACGTCAGGGGAAGACGGAAGAGTACGGTTTTCTTCACGAACCCAAGACCCTACCCGTAAGTCAGGTGTCTCACAGGTATAAGTGTTAGTTGATTGTAGCTCGTGATTCTCATTGTTATCGCCTTCGTCATTGTCACATTGTCACAGTCCAACAATGTATTGTATTTCAGCAGAACTTATTGATTTTGTACCAGACCAATCGTAATCTGAGTCACAGAACTATGATATGAATGAATATGGGCTGGTGTTGGAATGTGACCTTTTTTTTTTCAAAGCTTTGGGGGAAAACTGACCGGATGCAACATAACACGAATTCTAAACAAAAGATTGCAAAAGGGTTGGAATATACCTAAATATATTACAGTTTTTCACTTCTAACCTGATTCAGAACACTCTAAAATCCCTAAAGTTATTTGGCAACTATCATGAATTTAAAAATTCTCTCTATGGTATAAAATATCACTACGGGTTTTTGCCGTGAATACCACCGATTTTACAATAATATTTAACACTATAAACGATAATTAAATAATTAAATTAATGTTTTTATTACCTCACCTCATATCCTTTTTCTTCTATACTGCAGTTTCGGAGCTTATCTCCATCGTCAGTAGCCGCTAGTCGACCGGTGTTATGTCGTTTCTTGGCAGTTTCCTGGAAACCGCCAAGAAACTGCAGTATAGAAGAAAAAGGATGTGAGGTAATAAAAACATTAATTTAATTATTAAATTAAACCTCATAGTGTTCTTTCCCTGTGAAAGTTAAATAAAAAAAAACTATAAACGATGTTTGTGACCCCCACAGATTTTAAAATATGATTTAATAAAATTAGCAAAGTTATAGTCAAAAGCCAAGGAGTTTGAAAGCTAGGTGGACATTTAAACCAGGGCAGCGTGCCGCCACCTGGCCATTTAAACTTTTGTTATTTATATGTCCATTTGGTTTCAATCACTATTTGTAAGTAAAAGCCGCCTTGGCACCTGTCTGTAGTAACAAAAAAAAAAAACTGCTGATGGTCAATAAAGGACTTTTTAGCCGCGAATACAGGAACAAAATTCAGTCTTGTGTGCGAACTTTTACAGCATGGCTTCTAATACGCAATCAAGAAAAAGTAGTGAAATTTGGAGTTTCTTCACCGATTTAGGCAATAGTAAAGCAAAGTGTAACTTTTGTTCGAATCAATTTTCATTCAGGGGGGGGGAATACTTTTAATCTTGCACGGCATATTCGCTCCAAACATCCGACGGTGTCTTTGTCTACTCGCCGGTTAGCACCACCATCATCAGATATGCCAGAAAATAATCCGGATGATCCAGGGACATCCCTACAAAGTGTTCCGACTTCCAGTTCCAATATTCATCCATATCAACGATAGTCAAGTACAACGTCATCCAGAAGGTCACAAAATCAATCAACTTTAGGTATTTATTTTCAAAAGCCTCTTTCGGACCAAACAAATAAAGAATTGGATTTTCTGCTTTTAGAAGCAATAGTAAAAAGTTATATACCGTTTTCAATAGTAGAAAATAAACACTTCCAAAGGTTTATAGAAAAACTGAATGGCAATTATAAAATGCCAACACGAAAAACACTTTCCAATGCACTTTTGGATCAAAAATTTGAAATGGCAAAGGAAACGTTACAGAAAAAAATTTAATCTGCAGACTCAGTTGTCTTGTCCACTGATGGATGGACTTCTATAATAAATGACAGCTATTTGTCGGTGACAGCACACTACGTGGATGAAACTGAATTGCAATGTTCCCTCCTAGAGTGCTTTAAATATGAAGAGAAGCACACAGCAGAAAACCTCGCTGAGGAATTGCGACGTGTTGTCCGGGAGTGGCACATTCAGGACAAAGTAGTATGTGTTGTTAGTGACAATGCAGCTAATATTGTGGCAGCTGTAAGACACGCTGGCTGGAAACATATCCCGTGCTTTGCGCACACACTGAATTCAATTGTACAGAGCGGGCTACAGATTATTCAGCCCCTTACTCAAAAAATAAAAAAAATATAGTTGAATTCTTTAGAAGAAGTAGTCAGGCCTCCATAAAACTAAAAAAAAAAATGCAACACCAATTAGGTGAACCAACACTAATGTTGAAACAAGATGTCATCACTCGGTGGAATTCCACGTATGACATGTTGGAAAGATTCATTAAAGTTAAAAACTCAATTATGTCTGTCCTCACAATAAATTATCCTAACATTGAAAATGTTACGAGTGATGACATATCAACAATTCAACAGGCCTGTGAAGTTCTGAAGATTTTCAAAGACTGTACCGAAGAAATGAGCAGTGGCAGTCTAGTCACTGCCTCGAAAATAATTCTACTTAATCAGTCATTGAAAAGGTGGTGTGCTAAATTCATAAGAAATAATGATATTAATTATTGTGTACAGCAGATGGCGGAAAAATTGTTAGAATCGCTGAACCGTCGATTCCGGGGAATTGAAGAGAACAACATCTTAGCGGAATCAACTTTATTGGATCCTCGGTTCAAACATCATGGATTTTTCGATAAGAAGTTTGCTGAAAACACAAAACAAAATTTAATACGACACTGTGAAAAATTTCATATTTCGCAGGGATCCTCGGCCACTGCAGAATTCCCAGCAGCAGTCTACAAATCTTCTTCAAATCTTTGGGGCGAATTCGACGTAATTGTTTCCAGATTAGAGTGTCGTACGCAACCAAAAGCTGCTGCAATAGTAGAAGTGGATAAATACATGCAGGAACCGTTACTTCAAAGACAAGAGAATCCTATTAAATGGTGGCGACAGCGACATTTAATTTACCCAGGATTGTACGAACTAGCAATGAAGCGGCTATGTATTGTTGCTACTTCAACACCCTGTGAAAGAGTGTTTTCTAAGGCTGGACATGTAATAACGGAAACGAGAAATCGCCTCAGGCAAAAGAGTAGAAAAAATACTATTTTTAAACGGAAACATTTAATAATATAAAGAGTGATTTTAGTTTTATTTTGCTGTATAATAGACCTATGTGTATTTTTTTATTCAAGTAGTGCTTTTTCAAGAACTGTTTGTGTCAATATTTCAAAACTATTTATTATATTATTTAACTTTTAAACATTGTGGTTGTTAGTGCATTTCTTCAGTCACCTGTTGCTGTTTCTGCTTTGTAGGCCTACCATCTTTACTTAAGCAAGGTAAGATTTTTTACTAAATTTTGCAATAGCTTTTTTAAAACCTAGTAAATTAAGTTGTTTTAAAACTTGGTTAAAAATAATTTTCGTTCAATATTCTCGGAGTTCTGATAAATGAAATGTAAAGTGATTGTAATATTAGACTACATTAGATTTGTAGCGTTGGTAACGCTTGCGTATGAGTGATGACGCAAGCAAGAGGCGAAAGAGTGTCGTAAATCGTAATGGATGAATGAGCGTGTCGAATGCTGAGAGTTTGAAGTACTGAGGTGTTTGAAGCCAGTTCACTCAGTCAAGATAGTTCGTTCATCTAATACACTTCACTCTGGCCATGTAGTTCGTTCTTTGATACCAGTTCGTTCTTCTAAGGTACTTCACTCTGGCAAGGTAGTTCGGTCTTCTACAACACTTCATTCTGGCCAGATAGTTCGTTCTTCTATGTCAGTTCACTCTGGCAAGATAGTTCGTTCCTCTCATGCATCTCACTTCACTCCCGTCAGGCAGTACGATCGATATGGATGACGTAGGAAAGAGGTGGGGACATACAAGGTCGATGGGCGGAGAAATGTACAGTAATCAACGAATGAGGGAAAGTTAATTTGGTGGGAGACGTTCAGAGCTTGAAATAAAAAGTACATTGATCATGACTAAATATTAATTTCAACTTCAAGTAGTAGTAGTGAACTCTGAACTGGCAGTTCACTAAAAGTGAGTAACTTTTTGACAGTTCACAGTAGTGAAGCGTTCTTTTTAAACGACTCACTCTCGAATTACCCATCACTAGTCTGGGGTGACTTGACGTTAGTCCACCGCATGGTAGCTGTGGATTTTAAAGATAAATAGAAATAATTCTGTAAATTCTAATTTAATTTGAGTATGAAAAATTATAATATGACTGCTACCACACATTTATTTATTTTATAATTATTTATACCTCCTTTTTATTTCTGCTGTAATGTTATTATTTGCATTATTTTATTTACATATAGATTTTCAACGTTTACACATTTTATTTCAAGTTGTAAACTCCTTAAATTTCCGCTGCAAATAGCAGCCATTTTGCTAAAGCGCTAAGAGCGCTTTATTGTCCGCTGAATGCGCCCAATAAATACAAAATCGTAACTATAATTTGAAAAAAAAATTGTGTGGATTATTTTAAAACTTTTTTGCGCGATAGTGCGTTTTGTCGTACTTACATCAATGGCGACCGTGATTGAAAGTTCAACTTCCTATATACATTTCGTGATTGCCAACCTAAATAACTGTACTGTAATATTACATTTACACCCACGTGCGGGAAGTAAAACCACTGCCCTCTATGTATACTACGTACAATGTATATACAAAAAATATTACAAAAGGTATTGTTAATATACATTATACGGAACAAATTAATGCATTTAAATGAACTGAACTTTATTTGAAACAATATAAAACAATAAACACGTACTTGCGGCCATTTTATCAATAATAATGGTCTCACGGCCTCCTGTACTTTCAAATAATAAACATTGCCCACACTGTTAACGTTACTCAATTTTTGTAATGAATGCAAATATTTCCAACAAAGATATTATTATTTTACTATTATTTATTATTTTGAAAAGACCATCGCGCAAAAAATAATGTAAACGCACGTTTGTGAAGTGTTTCAGAATCTCGGAAATTAAAAACCTTTCTTCAATTCTGTAAATACCACTTCCCAACCTTGCATCGTAATATACTATTTACTTCAAGCTCTAGATGTCTCACTCCAAATCAACTTTCGCTCATTCGTTGATTACTCTACATTTCTTCGCCCATCGACCTTGCATGTCCCCCATCTCTTTCTTACGTCATCCATATCGATTGTACCGCAGCGAGAGAGGAACAAACTATCTTGCCAGAATGAACTGCCGCAGAGGAACGAACTATCTGGCCAGAATGAAGCGTCGTAGAAGAACGAACTACCATGGAAGAGTGAAGTGCTGACTGACTGACTGACTGTAGTTGACAGCTGTTTGCGCTGCCCAGTGTGCCTTTTGCTGGGACTGTTATTTGTCCCTTGACGGCGAATTCGCGTAGGTGTGTGCAGTATTGGGTTTCGCTGTTTTTCCCTAGCCTATACGGCGGTTATATGGGGATTGATTCTATTTTAGCATGTGCTATTGCTGTTGATATAATGTGGATGTTTGATTCCAAGGCAGATAGATCTCGCTTAATTGGGGCATTGGAAACCGTGTCGCTGATAACTTTCAGGACCGGAATGAGCCACGCCAATCTGCGCTGACCCCTCTGATCTTGGTTATTTCATGCTGAATACTACGGGTGGTTTAATGTGTCGAATATGTTTCTATGTGTAGTACGCCATTGTGGAAGGTGTCCTATATTGCGTACTATGGGGTTTCCATGATCATTTATATTTCGGAGCATGGATGTAACCCTTTCAGTTATGATAGTATCAATATATGGTACCTTCGTGGCCTCGTGCATCTCCGTTATCCTTGTGTAACGCGGTGCCGAAAGTATAATTTTGAGACATTTGTTCTGCAATATCTGAAGTTTCTTTTTGTGGCATTTCGCAAGGATACTCAGAGATTCGCAGCCGTACAATAGCATACTACGGATCACGGCCACGTATAGAGTGACCTTGATCCTTCGGGACAGAGACGGCGACTTGAAAAACGGATATAATATGGCTATACCTTGCTGAGCTTTAAAAGTGATATGGTCGATATGAGCTCTTAGTGTGAGTTTTTTATCCAATATTAGGCCTAAATATTTGACTGAAGTTTCTACTGGTAGGGGTTGCACACCCATAGTGAGCTGAATTGGACAGGGAAAGTTTGATTTGGTGAACAGGACGACTTGTGTTTTATTTGCATTAAGTTTAATGTTCCAGGAGCAAAACCATTCATATATTATGGTTATTGCTCGCTGGAATGTTGCAAGTCTGTGAGGAATGGATTTGAGTTTCGATTGCATGAAGAGACAAGTGTCATCAGCAAAGGAGGCTATTTGGAGTGATGGAGGTGAAGGAAGGTCCGAGACATATAGTGAGTACAATAAGGGTGAAAGGACAGCTCCTTGTGGAACTCCCGCCCGTATGGACTTCATGTCAGATTTATTACCACTTACTGAGACGTAGAAGGTTCTATTTCTCAGATAAGTGGAGATAATTTTGACTAAATTTGGATCAATTTGGAATTGTATTAGCTTGTATATCAATCCGTTTATCCAAGTTGTGTCAAACGCTTTCTCAATGTCAAGGAAGACTGCTATTGTACTACTCTTGGCGTTGAAACCAGTGACAATTTGGTCTATAAGCCTGGCCAGTTGCAGCGGTGTGCTGTGTGAATTTCTGAATCCAAATTGATGGTTAGGAATTAGTTCCTTATTTGTAACTTCAATTTTGAGTCTTGCCAAAATGAGTTTTTCTAGGATTTTTCCTAGAACTGGCAGGAGGCTTATTGGTCGCAAATTGTCTGGATTATTTGGATTTTTACCTGGTTTCGGTAATACAATTACTTTAGCCATCTTCCAAGCTGCAGGGAAATGGTTAAGTTGTATGCAGGATTTAAATATGGTGAGGAGACGTAGTAGCGCTTTGCGCGGTAGGTGCTTTATGGCTAGATTACTGATCCGATCATGTCCTGGTGCACTTGTAGTGCGAAGGGCCTGGACATGAGAGCGTAAGTCAGCTAGATGGATATTGGGTCTTTCATTAGGGAAGGGAGCAGCTAGAAAGGTGTCTACTCTGTCATTGACTTCAGCTTCGTGAACTGGCGTCGTTAGCTCTTGTGGTCTGAATCGGTCTGCAAGATTTTCCGCGAGAACTTGTGCTTGATCGTAAGGATGATAAGCCCAAGTTCCATTATTCTGAATTGCAGTCGGTTTAGAAGGTCCGCGGTTTGACTTTATTCTTTTTATAATCTCCCAAGGTGGGGTCTTTTTTACATTAAAGTTAGCCAGGGAATTTTCCCATTGCGTAATTTTGTGATCTTGCAGTCGTTCTTTGACCAGTCGAGCATAGCGATTGTACTCCTGCTTTGTTTGAGGTGCTCCATAGAGTCTGTACTGTTTGAGGGCTCTCCGCTTATGCTCCAGGAGGTCGAGAAGTGTCTGATCTGTTTGTGTAGGACGTGTAGTGTTGTTGCGTGATGTGGCTGTGTCAAGTGCGGTTTGAATAGAAGCCTGGAAGTCATTTATGGAAGTCTTCAGTTTTCAGTGGAGTTGATTCTCAGTCGAGAATTAATCCACTGCGAAAGGAGTCTTGAATAATGATTCCAGTCTGTATTCGTCGTGTGTGGCCGGAAGGGGGGCTGAAGTAAGTACCTAGTGGTGAGCTTAAAGGTGATGGGGACATGATCTGAGTTAAGCTCACCAGGTAATGTGCCTATTTGTGGAGAGATGTCGATATTTTTTTATAGTGCAATATCCAGGATATCGGAGCATAAGCCTTGCTGTGTGTTTCGGAAGAAGGTGTGTTCCCTTGGTGCTGAAATTTCAATGTTATGGATGTTACAGAAGGTTTGTAAAACCATACCAGAAGCGTTGTGTACTCGACAGTTCCATGCGCGATGCTTAGCATCGAAATCGCCTGCCAGTAGGTACAGGGGCGAGAAGGATGTAAGGATGCGCATGTCATGTCGCGTGAGTGGTCTGAGTGGTGACTTGTATATTGAAGCTATGAATATGTTTAAGTGTGGTGCTATAGGAAGGATAATGCCAGTGGCTTCAATGAAGTGTAGCCCTGGGACAGAGATGTGTCTATGTGAGATGGATTTTTTAATACAGATTGCTGTACCACCAAGGGGTCCATTAATGCTGTCTGTACGATATATGTATTAACAGCGAGTCGGAATTTATCCTTTGGTTTCAGATGCGTCTCGCTGATTAGGAATATGTCGATGTCGTGTGTGTGTAGTACAATGTCCAGTTCATGAATCTGAGAGGCAATTCCGTTGGATTAAATGCCATGACATTAAGAAAGTGTCCCTCAGCGTGTCTATACAACGCTGAAACATAACGACATCATTTGAGTTAGGAACATCATACGTTCCATTGGGTTTTTTTTATAGTATTCAGCATGGGGGCCATGCTGTGTGCCAGGTTTTGTAGGTTAGGTGTAGCCATTGTGCTTCCTTGTGCTTGGGCCGAAGCAATGCGTTCCTGTAAGTTTATTTGAGGTTTAGATGGGATGCCAGAATTTACTGCAGCACTATAGGATATTTGGGGGTTTATTTTTTGGGAATTAAAAGTGCGTGCAGTAGTACGTTTTGTTTGTTTGGGTTGCCTGCTTCTCAGGTAGGCCTCATTAGCCTCCTCATACTTTGGGCATTTCCTGTATGAAGCAGGATGACCTATTTCTCCACAATTTGCACACTTTAAAAGAGAGGAATCAGATCGTGCTTCTTCTCGGACTGGACAATTTTTATGGCTGTGTTCTTTTGCACAGATAACGCATTTGGGAGTAAGTTTACAACCAGCAAATGTATGGTTGAATTTCTGGCACTGGAAGCATTGCTTGAGGCCAGAGCGAGGACGGTATGGCTCAAAGGAGACCGCTGTACTGTATAATTTATCGAGATGATAAATTTGTTTGGATTTGTCATTGTTGGCGAGCTCGATTACATAAAGAGGGAATCTGTGAATAGAACCATCCTCATTTTTCTTCGATATTTGTTTGACACTATGGACTTCATATTCTAGTTCCACGAGTTCACTTTTAATGTCTTCGATATCGACATTAGAGGGAAGCCTTTTCAGCATTACCCTCAGGGGTTGGTCTGTTTTATATTGGAAGGTATAATATTGCCTTCCAATAGAGTCGAAATATCGCGTTACAGTACTATGGTCTTCTTTGGTAGTGGTGTAGTACCTGAGACCTTCGTTAGTGTTGACTATTTTGATGCCATTTGATATGAGTGTTTTCAGAGTTTTGTATATTTTAACTAGGTCGGTATGGCCTATGAGTGTGATTGGAGGTGGCCTATGACCTCTTTTGGGCTTAGAGTTGGCATTAGGAATATATTTGAAGGTCCAGGTACTGGTGACTCTTCGTGTGTGTTGTCTGTTTGTGAGTTACATGTGGATGGGTTCTCCTTAGTGGATGGACCATTGTCCACATGAATTGTCTGTAATTGGTTTTGTGTCATTTGTGTATTTCTGTCTGTGGATGGTTTATCTTTTGATTTATTAGAGTCACTTACCGTACCTTGTTTGTGCACTGGCTTTCCCTTACCTGACACACTGCGTGTAGAGGAAACCGAGTTCACGCCTTCATTAGCCAGAATTGCGAATCTGTTGGACAATTCAAGCTGAAGGGTGTCCTCGCTGGCTGTTGTTTGCCGTGGCATTTGAGATTCTGTCATTTTTTGTGGATTTTTCCTTTTGTGGCTATTTTTGCTTTCGCTAATGGACGGAAAGTCTTTTGCTTTGTCCGCAGTTTTTTTTTACCTTTTCCTTTTTTGCTTAGGCATTCATTTTGAATTTCTTTGAACGTGTCCTGAACTATGTTAGCTACTGTCTCTAGATAGTAGCTCAGGTCACGTGTTGCCACTTGAATCTCATCTATTTGGTTCCTGCACTGCAAGGCAATGTCTTCAGCCAGCGAGGAACCAGCGAATTGGGGGAAGGTATCCAGGAAATTCATGGTGATTACGTTAAGTCCTCGTATTTCAGAGGCTGTTTTCAAGTGAGGTGAATTTTCATACAGATTAGCATTGTCTATAAGTGTCTCGAATTCCCTGAGACCCTCCGCCCATATTTCATCTGATTTTTGGTTTTCCTCTACGACATCCATCACTATATCATGCAAATTATTATTATTAGACATGCTGCTTCCCATTGCAAGACTTAGTTCCATAAACTTAATTACTAGGAGGTAAATACACGACTTACCAGCGTGTTAAAGAGCACTTGCACTATCACTTTTACACTAATGATATCGAATTATCAGCTAAGCCGAACACTGCACACACAAGGGTGGTTTAATTTTTTTGGATGGCCACTATAGGCCGACAATATTTTGGGGACTTCGCTCTATAATTCGCGAAAGCACACTGCACAACACTTAAAAAGACTGACACGATCACTGCTGCCTTATATGAACGAAGTGATATCAAAGAACGAACTACCTGGCCAGAGTGAAGTGTCTTAGAGGAACGAACTACCTTGACAGAGTGAACTGACTTTAAACACTTCAGTACCTCAAACTTTCAACATTCGACACTCTCATTCATCCATTACGGCACTCTCCCGTCTCTTGCTTACGTCATCACGCATACGCAGCATTACTCAGGGATTACTCCTTTTGATCTATGGCATTACTGACGCTACAAATCTAATGTAGTCTAATATTACAATCACTTTACATTTTATTTACTGGAATTCCGAAATTATTTAATAAAAATCAATTTTATCAAAGTTTTAAAACAACATAATTTACTAGGTTTTCAAAAATCTGTTGCAAAATTTAGTAAAAATCTTACCTTGCTAAATGTTTAGAGCGAATATGCCGTGTAAGCATGGGCGTAGCGAGGTAGAATGAGATTTTCTTCTATCCGAAAGTAGGTTAAAATTTTAAAAGTAGATATAAAAAATAAAAACAAATTAATATTAAGCCCACCAAACCAAATCGATGTGATATTTCGATTTATCAAGTACCTATCCATAGACGTAAGCATCGCCAGTATCCATACCTCTATTATGAACGGCTAACGGAGCATTCACTTCTTGAATTTCAGCTGAGTACCTGAGTTTGTTTTTTGACTTCTAGACGCTTGCAGAAATTCGCCTGACCTTTACTCTTCATTGGTCGCACACACTTCTGTAATGTATGATATTCGTTTACAGCCTACTATTGGTCAACGCTTACTTACCGTTATTAGTCAAAGGTTTGCCACGCCTGTGTCTCGTATTTCCTAGTAAATTCGATAGGCTCTAATAATTATCCAATTGCCATATTCTTCACTTCAAGGTTCTAGACTCGTGCTTTAACGTTGAACTACGCATTTTCGTGTGTATATGCGTAAAAATGGATATATGAAAACTCTTTAAGTGCCTACACAAGTTGTATCATTGCAATATTATCTTTTTCCTGGATAGTTTAGAATTTAGCCTCTTAACCTGCCACCATTAACTTGTATTACCATAAATACTGCACTTAACAAAATAACTTCATAGAACAAAAATAAAATTAGAAAATAAAAAATAGACAACACGAGATTTGAACCTGTCCCTTAACATAAAAAAGTATGCAGACCAATGAGAGTTGTTAAGACCAAACGATATTAAGGGGATCTAAGTGAACGAAATGCGTTCTAAATTTTTAAATTATAAAATTATTTGTAATCAGAGAATTTACTGACTCAATTGTTTTGTTTTTTAAGTTCGCTAGGAGATTCAATAATTGAAATTATTGATTTCTCTTGCATTTGTTTAATTAGGGTTAAATTACCGAGTTTCCTAGAAGATTACATAATTAAGTTAATGTTAACTTTTTATCATATAAGCATATGTAATTTTTGTTTTATATTGTTTAGAAGTGAACAAGTGAATGGTAAAAAGGTAAATGGGTGAAGGTTATAAATAGTTGTGTATGATTGATATGAGTTACAGATGCGTGTTACCACGTCTTCAATTCAGAAAAGAAAACGAGATTGGTCGAGAGACGAGGAGTAGCATATCCTGCCTATTCCATCCGCATCGATCACATCGGAAGTAGATTTGCCCACCATTTATGATGTTAAAAACTGGTTGGGGAGAACAGAGCTAATGAGTAAAGAAGATAAAGTGAAAATTCTGACAAACTGCTGAAGTCCACCTGAAAGCTACAATTTCAGCAGAGGTGCTGAATATTTAAGCATTGTTGGATCCAACTGATTTCACCCTGGCTAAAGTTTTCCGCAAAACTCAAAGGTGCACTCTGTTTATATTGTGTTCTATTCTCCCCACATATTGCGAGTGGCATTAAATGATCATTCATAGTGAGGCCCTTCCAGATGTTTTTCAAATTGCATGAATTCGCCAAAAAACATTGCGAGAGCGGCCGCAATGTGGAAGCTGCGCAGTCAGCACGCTTGTTTTTAATTGAGACCCCTGTTAGCCAAAAACTCGTAAGTGGCTGTAAGAAAATTTCAGCGGATAACTTGAAATATTTGTCCTCCACCTTGGATACCATTATATTCTGTGGCTTGCATGACTTGTTTTTAAGGGATAAAATACTGGACGAAGGGGTCTTCAGGGATTTTATTCAGTGAGAATTGATGCCGGTGATATACGCTTAAAATCTCACTTAAACGCTAAGAATGCTATCTACCTTTCTCCACAAGTGAATTGATTGAACCTTGTGACTTTGAGATAAAGAAAATGATTGCGGATGATATTAAACACTGTTTACAGTGTTCTAGCTGGTGAAAGCTGTGACATTTCTGGAAAAGAGCAATTGTCTATTGGTGTGCGTTTTTTTATGAGAAACTGAATAAAATTCGAGAAGAGCTTTGGGCTTATTGAATTGAAAAGAATGGATGCCCAATCAATTGCTGCAAAAATTGAGTTTTTTTTTCAAAGAGATAGACATTGACCCTCACAAATGTGTCGGCCAGGGTTATGACGACAGCTCAACAATAGCAGGAAAAGACAACGTGGTCCAGAAACGTCTGCACGAGTTTTTTCCCCCTCAAAGGTATTTACTTCCACTATCCGAGCCACAAGATCAATCTTGTGGAAAATGATTTGATTAGTGTGCCCAAGGTGAGAAACACGATAGGATATTATAAACTTTTTTTCGATGGTCGCCGTTGAGAAGACAGCACGTCACAAGCATCCCCATGCTCTGCGAAACACGTTGGTCGGAAAAATATAAAAGTATTGGGATATTTATAAACACTTTTTGGAATTGATGAACGATCAGAAATTGATTGCGTGGATCGAAACGCACCAAGCCGAAAATAAACTGATCAGTTGCTGCAAGTAGAAGTACTTTCATTTTTTGTTTGTGCCTGACAGGAAAATATTCTAGTGATTTGGAACCTGTCGTTAATTCGCTGCAAGCCGTGGCTATATATTTAATAAAAATGCACGGCCCATGTTGAAAGCATTAAAAGTATGGTAAACGATTATCGCAAAAAAATGATTATGAGATCTTGGAAGGCATCGTGAAGGAGATGGAGCCTATTGCTTCTGAGCTTGGCGTGGATATCACATTACCTAGAATACCCAATAAGCAGACACGTCCAACTAATCCACAAGTAACCCCGAAGATTACTTTAAGGTGATCATCTTAAATCCACACAGCTTTGTCAGACAGATTTGAAGAACAACAAGGTCCTGCTTTTGAACTTCAAATGAACCCAAAGAACCAAAAAGATATCGAAGCAACGGCGAGCAAAATTTCAGAGTATTATAAAATCGAGGGTTTGTTCACCGAAATTGAACTACGGCACCGTATGTGGATGAAACGAAGTGACAAGAATAAAGAAGGTGATTTCGTTACCATTGTCGACGAGTGCAATTTTTTTCCATCCATTAAAAAAACAATTGTAAAATTGTAATATCCTCTCTTTACTATGCACTACGGTGTCGATTGAACGCACTTTTACCACCCTAAAACGAGTAATGATATGATTGCCATTCTACAATGACAGAAAATTATATTGAAAAAAAAAATTATTAAAGATGATATTGAAAAATTCAAATAAAACATACTTTAAAAAATTCTCAAACGAAAAAGCGAGTCGAACTTGTGTGTAGTTGTACTTTGTTAGTAGCTAATCGTTTCATTACAATTAAGTAAAAAAATAAGAAGTAATTTTGACTATATATTTAATTGGACAAGCCTAAAAAATCTGCAATTATTTCACTGATATTCTTCATATTTCCTCTTCAATAGCGCTGTAGTTTTATTCCGAAATATATTGAGGTTAGTTTAAAAAATAAATTTAGTGTTTTGTATTTTTTATGTGTTAGTTTGTACCCGGAAGATAATACAGTAAAAAAAATAGCACCCCCCTTAATCCAATGCTGGCTACGCCCTTGCGTGCAAGTTTAAATGTATCCCCCCTGAATGAAACTGTATTAGAACAAAAGTTACACTTTGATTTACCATCGCCTAAATCGGCAAAGAAACACCAAATTTCACTACTTTTTCTTGATCGCGAATTAGAAGCCATTCTGTAAAAGTGCACACACAAGGCTAAATTTTGTTGGCCTACCCAGTATTCACCCTCTTTATATTTTTTAGTTTACGGGGTTGTAACATCAAGTAATTGCCAATGGTACGATTTTGCATCTTGCTTTCTTTTTAAATAAATATTATGCAAATAATATGTGTAAACAATGCATATATAAATAAAATGACATATATCTTCCTTAAAAATAAATTTTAATTTCGAGTAGTAGTAGTGAACCGTAGTGAACTCTGAACTGGAAGTTCACTAGAAGTGAATAACGTTTTGACACTTCACAGTGGTGAAGCATTCTTTTTAAACGACTCACTCTCGAAAAACCCATCACTAATTGAGATGTCTTCCTTGATTAGGTAAACATTTTATCTCGTTTTTTTAACGGTTTGGGAGAAATTAGTATACCATCGTCAATTTTTGCTGGACCATTGTCGTTGAAGGAAACATTGAATAATCACAAGAGAACAACAGTGGAATAAAAACAGGCGATGGTGTATTAATTTCTCCGAAATCAGTCTAAATAATTTTAATTTCCAATACGCTTGGGATAAAATTAAAGTGGTCAACAAAAAAATCATCTCCAACATACAGAATAAAACTAGAGTAATCAACAAAAAGAAAATAATTTTACCATCAAATGCGTGGGGTGCTTTTTATGATTTTTACATTTTCTTCTTAGAGACTTTACTTTTACCAATATCTGTTTATTATCAAATATATTAATTGATATAGAGCACCCCACGCTTTTGATGGTAAAATTATTTTCTTTTTGTTGATAACTCTAGTTTTATTCTGTATGTTGGAGATGATTTTTTTGTTGGCCACTTTAATTTTATCCCAAGCGTGTTTGAAATTAAAATTATTTTTCATTTTTTAGTTCGGTTTCCTAATAAAGCGTGTTGTTTTAGTTTTTTAAAACTATTATTTATTTTTTAAGTTTTAATATTTTACAGAATAAGATAAAAATGTAAATTTCTTTAAATTCGATACTATTGTAGTATGAACTAAACGTAATACTCTTCTAAAAAAAAAATCCTCCGGGCTGGATTTGAACCAGCGACCTCTGGATTACTGAAATTATATACCATTACAGTCCACCGCTCTACCAACTGAGCTCTTACAACGATTGACTAAAACGTCGACAAGTCCGCAATCTATTATACCAGTTTTCATTTTTTTAATTTTCTGATGATTCTGACCAGGATTTTAGAAACAAATATGAAATGATTGTATTGTCACGGGTCCTTTACAAGTATACAAAGTTTCAAGTCGATCCAATGTTTCTAAGTGGGTGAAAATCGTGTTTTAAAGATTCCGTTACATATATACAAAGACACTTTTTTGATTTTCTGACGATTCTGGCCAGGATTTTAGAAACAAATATGAAATTATTGTATTGTCGGGGGTCCTTTACAAGTATACAAAGTTTCAAGCCGATACAATGATTTTAAGTGGGTGAAAATCGCGTTGGAAGATTCCGTCACATAGATAGATAGATACAGGTCAAGCTAATATAATAACGATGACGACGACGACGATGATGATGATGACGACGATGACGATGACGACGACGATGATGATGAATGACGACGATGATGATGACGACGATGATGATCACGACGACGATGATGATGATTACGACGACGATGATCACGACGACCAGGAGGACGAAAGACGACGACGACGAGGACGACGACGAAGACAGGGATGACGAGGACGAAGACGACGACGACAACAACAATAATAATAATAATAATAATAATAATAATAATAATAATAATAATAATATAATAATAATAATAATAATAATGGAAGTGCGCATAATGTGCATATTATACTTTGGCAAAACTCGGTGAACGAGGTTGCTCTTTTTGTGCATGTCACAGCATGATATCTATCACACGAACCACCACATAACTCACCAGTGGCGCCTGGTGGATGAAAAAATAAGTTAAGTGAAGACATATTTAAATATAGTACAGCCCTAATGACTAGCCTCAATATTTGTCGATTCACAGAAACATGTTCATTAAATCGAAGAGTACAAAGTCTTGCATTTTTTCTTAGAACATCTGGGATTGCATTTGATTTTTTTCGAAAGTTTTCAACTGCAAATGTCACTTCAAATGCTTCTCAGAATCTTTATGCTTATTTAAAGCACGAGTCACATTTTGAAAGTCACAAAACCCTTGTTTATTCCAGACATCAAATGTACACTGCTCAAAACAATTAGAGGAACACTATGAAATATGCAAATATTTTTTTCATTGGATAAAGGTACAGACATGAAATTAATAAAGTACATTATTTGTGGTTATTTATTTATTGCTCATGTCAGTAAAAACAAATGAATAACGCTGACAATTAACTTTTCAAATAATTCCGCTATGTAAGCAATTGAATCTTGTGCTTATTTTTCAAAGTTAAAAAAACACTCGTTATATAGAGTTAGTATCGTGTATGGCCTCCACGACATTCGATGACAGTTTGGCACCTTCGTGGCATGCTCCCAATAAGATTCTGGATTTCCTCTTGTGGGATATTCTCCCATTCCTCCTTCAGAGCATCTCCAAGTTGCTGCAGAGTTTGTGGAGCTTGATGTCGGTTCCTGACCTTCCTGTCTAGAAGATCCCACAAGTGTTCAATAGGGTTGAGGTCTGGGCTGACCGCTGGCCACTCCATTACCTCAATTTCATTCCTCCTCAGGAAATCCCTGGTGACAGCCGCAGGATGTGCCCTGGCATTATCCTACATAAACAGAAATTCAGGGCCTACTCCAATGGCAGCAGGTACTACATGCTCTTCCAGAACGTGCTCGATACACCGGACAGCATTCAGTCGTTGGGGAACAAGTACAAGGTCCGTACGATTTTTGTACATAACTCCGGCCCACACCATTATGGAACCTCCTTTGAATCTATCAATTTCCTGTACAGCCTCTGCAGAAAATATTTCTCCTGGCCGTCCCCACACCCTCAGTCGACCATCACAACGTGTAAGAAGATACCTGGATTCGTCCGAGAAGAGCACAGACTCCCACTGGTTCAGGTTCCAATCACCATGGTTTTCAGCATACATACGTCTTGCTGCCTTATGCCCATTTGTTAAGCGTGGTTTTTTAACGGGCCTTTTTGGACGAATATTCTCTTTCCTTAATCTGTTCCTTATGGTTTGGTCTGAAACCCGGATTCCGGAAGCCATATGAAGGTCATTCTGCAGGTCTTTTGCAGTTTTTGTACGCTGTCGAAGAGCAGAAAGAACAACGTATCTGTCATTCTGGGGGCTTGTTTTAAATTTACAGCCCTGGCCACGTCTTCTACAATACTGACTTGTCTCTCTGTGCGTGTTGCGTAACCTGGACACCACGGAAGGAGAAACCCCAAGCTCTCTAGCCACTTGTCGCAGAGATTGACCTTATCGTAAAAGATGTAGAGCATGATACACTTCAAACTCATTTAAATGTCTCATTTTGTCAGAGACTACAATAAACAAGGCAATAATCAACATTCGTCACTATAGCAACATCAGGAAGCTTACCAATTAGAAGTGGCCAGTGCCTTCCAAAATAAAAAAATTCTCTATATTTGTTATTTGAGGCAATTTCTCTGTATTTAGGCCATGGATCTTTAAAATTTGTATCCAATGATAAAATTAATAATTCAATTTACATATTGTCCAACTTTCAGCATAACAGCTTAAAAAATGTATTACAAGTGTTCCTCTAATTGTTTTGAGCAGTGTATTACTAAACAAAACACATGGCCAACAAAAGAGTTTTGTAATGTCACACTATAGCATAACCATGAGTACTGTTCAAACCAAGAACTTTTTTAATGAAGATGATATGACTTGGCAGTACCATTAACTTATCCCGGAGTAATGAGAAGTGATGTGCAATTTGTATTTTAAGAAATCAAAGTAATTTAGCTAACTAATTAACTCACTGGCTCTATCGAACCCATAGGTTCATGGCCGCGCAGACATAAGCTCTCCATACACCCCTATCCTGAGCTAATATTTTCCAATCCCATGTATAAACTATTTTCTTCAAATAATGGATAATGTTATTCTCCCACCTCATTCTTGGTCTACGAACTGGTCGTTTTCCCTCTGGTTTTCCTACCAGAAGCTTCCATACACCTCTTTCACCCCCACACGTGCCACATGTCCCGCCCATCGCAGCCTACGAGATTTAACTGTTCTTATTATATCTTATTATATCTGGGTTCCTATACATATCATGTAGCTCACTATTATGTAGTTTTCTATATTCATCTGTCTGTTCGTCTCTTTTTGGCCCAAAAAAATTTCCTAAGAACTTTATTCTCAATTACTCATGTTCTTGTTTCCTCCCTTAAATTAAGAGTCCATGTTTTGCACCCATGTAATATAACTGGGAGAATGTTTTATAGTATTTAGCTATAAATTATATTTCAAGAGAAAAATATGTGATCAGACTGGGGGTTGGACCGTGGAGCTTTGGCTTTCTATGCCGCGAGGCTACAAAAATGCTCACCATTTAGTTAAACTAAAGCGAAATCTAAAAAGCAGATACTTTGGCGCCAATTTAAAACAACGTACTAAACTAGAACAGCCTTATTGTCCAACACAGATCCAATTTAAGTGCAGACGTGTTTTGCTAGAACGTACACCACGTCTTCATTCCCAGTGAAAATTTTAGAAGTCTAGAACCGAATCTCTATGGTCTGGATATCCTTAATATCTGTTTACGTTAAGGTTGCCATAGCAACCGTGAGAAGGCAAAATTGTTTTTCCAAAGTTGTTAAGTGCCAAAGATATAACCCATTAAATTTTTGTTCAGTTCACAGTGGTGGGAACACTCTAGCGGACGCAATGTCAACCATCAACAACCACTGTTCTTAAGAAGCTGACGTAAAATAGACATTATTTTGTCAGAGGAAGATAATAAATAGATAATAAAATAAAAATAATTGTGTTGTTATATAATTAGAATATAGGTGAAGTGGCACTTCACTCACTTCACCTGAAAAGCCGCTGCTGTAATTCATAAACACAGTTTTCACTTGGTGAATTGTACACTTTCGTTGTACAGACAGGCGATGAAACCCGTGTATAGCTGATCTAATTACAATGTGGCGAAGATTAAAGTTTGCATTCATCCACTTAAATGTGGTTATTGCTTCTACTTGTGGTATAATGAACACCGAAAATAACTTCTAAGCTACCGAGATTCTTAAATTTAAAGTATTTCTTAAATATTTATTTTTTGTAACACAACGTGTAATTTGTTAGTTCTTCATAGTATAGTCAGGGACAGAGATAACCCACTATACAGGGATTCCCTCTTTATCTATGGTATAGTTGTCACGGATAGATGGCAGTGTGATCAGAAATAATCACTTCTTCTTCTTCCTTCCAAGTAGTTAGGCCAAGGCCAGAGATAACCCGCCAAGGCCTGTTACGATCCTATAGAAAATTTTCCTCCAGCGTTTCATAGGACGGCCCAGTGATCTCAGAAAGGCTATCCCCATCACTGGTCTTGCCTTCCTTTGGCCAGCAACCAATCGAAGGGACTATTATTATGCTTTCAAGTCTTGTACGAGAATTTCCTGGTAGTTGCCATTAATTGAGTTATTGAGAGTTTATACTAAATTAAATATACACATAAACTAATTTTACGCTGAATTTGTCATTTCTAATATCTCGTTTGAAATGAATGAGTGAAACACTTGAATTTTTTATCAGACAATTTAAAGTTGAGCAGCCTGTAAGTAATATATCAGCCGTACTTTCTAGTTGTCATTTATATGCCATACATAACTCCTGGCGCGACAGGCCTACAAGGCCCTTAGCCTACCAGCCGGCTGCTGGCCTCACATCCACATGTGTCAATCACAGAGGTAGATGATAATCAGCCAGTATATACTGTACTATTTTGTATTGCTCCTCTCTCCAAATGTAGAATATCGATATTTTGGAAAAAAAATATTAAACCATAAAGGAATGTAGAAAATATTTATTAATTATTTATTTCGCAAAACAGAATTTAAAATGTTCATTAATTATTTATTTCGCAAAATAAAAGTTAAAAATGATAATCTTATGCATATCTTCTTTTACAGTTTTCCAATTTATTTATCTCACTTTTTTTATGCACTCAAATTCATAAACTTCGTTTGGTGGTGTCTTAGTTTAATAGATATCTGCCAAACAACAAAAAATGGCCGTTGATGTTGATGAGTGTTGAGCGATTGAGAGTGAGAGCGAAATGCTAAATATAAGAATGTACGCGTGTGGCAGAGGAAGCGAATGAGCAGCAAAAATAATACAATAAATGGCACTAGGCGTGACAAAATGTCGTTCATAAAGAGCGATGTATCGTCTATGTTAGGGCGTTTAACATTCGATGTATCGTTTGCATCCCCATTTATGCCTGAAAGCCGGTATTAGCTAGAACCCAAACATCTGAGTGAAACCTGGAAAATTTGTAGTGACGAATTATTAAATGTAAAAAAAAATCGTATATACCCACTTAAAACCAGTGGAACCCATAAAAGAAAGGAACCCTATTGAGGGTTATTGCAGCTACAGGTCCTAGTGCGTTATCGCTGCAACAGACTTGTTAAGTTTCATATTTCTTATTATTTAAAATAAGTCGGTTTCCTTTTAATTTTATTTTTAAAAATATAATTTAATAAACGTTTGTTTCAATTCATGCTCGTAATATTAGTTTTGAATCATGTATTTGTATTTCTTTCTATTTAATATTATAACACTGTATATTTTGTTTTATTATGTTGGATGCATATTTTAAAATATATGTAGATCAAGCAACCGTTTTTTTGTCTGTTTAATTACAAGAAATATGACTCATCAATTATAGAGAACCGACTGTTCTCATCAACTGTTTTTCCAATGTAAGGAATATGTGGAATATATTCCTAACATCGGTTAAAATCACAAGTTAATAGATCTTGAAAATTGAGAACTTCAAAATTTATAGGATATGAGGTATTAATAAATAAAAATAGCATCTTACCTTCTTTGGTGTTCTGCTCAGGGATTTTACGATCCTATAATCTGTGGTTCTGTTAAGAAGAGAAATTTATGTTGTCGTAGAGAATAAATAGGTTTTATTAAACACAATGTGTACATTTTGAGTTTTCACACAGTCTTTTGTAATTTTGGTGAGAGGCTGAGTTCTGCTTTTGCATTTCATTAGGTGGTACTTGGAGCATGGCTCGTCGCAAAGCTTACATCTGCAGTCCTCCTTGGGGTCGTGGTATGACGGATTCTGTCATATCTTTCCGTGGAAACCATGCGCGGCGAAGCGTGTGTATAGGTGGCGAAGTTGGAAGTTCGGGCCTTTCCACACATCAGTTTTCATCGTTTCTGTGTCCATTATTTCCATCGGTATTGCATTGGCTTTGTTTTGTCTCTCTTTGATGGCGTCTTTATATGCCTGGGTTTCTGGTAGATTGAAGCGAAGCTTGATGTCCTCAATGAAGTAGGATTCATGTGCTATTCTGTAGGCGTAGCTGTTTCTTGTGTACTTTGAGAGTGACAAGGCCCTCTTGAGATATCTGGCTTTGACATTCTCCAATTTCTTGAGGTTTTTCGCTGTTAGGCGAGTCCAAATTATCTGAATACCGTATGTGGCCGCTGGTGCTACCTTGAGTTGGAACAGCGCCATCGCCGTTGGCAGGGACAGTCTCTGAAGCTTGGGGATGTCGAACATCGAATTTATTGCCGCTGTGGTCCTGTCTTGTATATGCATGGTGAACGTGGTTCTAGTGGTCTGCAGCGTCACTCCCAGGTACTTAAAGTTGGGGACTATTTCTAGGGCTGAGTCGCCGCACATAAAGTGGTCCTTTTTTGATAATCTCCCTCCTCTTCTGAACTTCATTGCTTTTGTTTTGGAGCTATTTATTTCCATTGAATTTTCTGACGCCCATTTTCTGATATTCTCCATGGCCTCTTGCAGATCTTCAGGACTCTTGGAGAGGATGGCCATGTCATCGGCATACATTAATAGCTTTATATTTCTTGCGCTTATAGCTTGCCCAATATTGGCCGTCATAATGTTAAAGAGGACTGGGCTCAGTGGGTCTCCTTGTAGGACTCCTCGTGTTTGAGCAATATCTTTTGACATTGATATGCCATCATAGATTGCTACATAGTTGGTGCTGAGAATCGATTTTATTGTCTCCAGTTCGTGACTTGTCCTGCCCAGTGCGTTCTCCAGCTTGTGGCATAGTAACTTTCTGTCAATGCTGTCAAATGCTTTTGAATAATCTATGAATATTGCATACAGGGGGGTGTTTGGTTGTGCCATGCTATTTTCTATCTCAACTAGGATTTCTTGTACTGCATGTAGGGTCGATCTGCCTGGAGTGAATCCGAATTGATTCGTGGGGATGTTTGCTCGTAATATTAACTCGATACGCTCTAGTATGATTTTGGAGAATAGTTTGGACATTGTGTTCTCCAAAGCGATTCCCCTGTAACTGTTTGGGTCGTCTTTCCTGCCTTTGCCTTTGTGGAGTACCACTATTATTGTATTTCTCCATTGCTGTGGGATTGCGCTCTTCATGAGGCAATCGTTGTATAGGAGGGCTAGCGGTACAGCCAGATCTTGAGACTAGGTTTTCAGGTGTTCCGCGAATATCCCATCCGGACCGGCAGCCTTGTTGTTTTTAGTATTTCTTATGAAGCGGGCTACATCGTCAGGAGTGATTGGATCGTCGAGTTCCGTTCTTGTATTATGCATGTGCGGCGCTGGAACAACTGCTGTTTCCGGATAGAAGTGCCTCTCAATGTTAAACTTTGAATGAAATTTTTACCTCTGCGCCATCTGAATTTACATTTTAATGCGGCCGATAACGGTGGCTCAACCGCATGAAAATTACTCCGTGCACTCCCATTCATTAATTTCTTTTTTAAAAAGCACATACAATGCTAGTGAACAATTTTCACATGTTTTATCCTTACTCTCTTCAGAAAAAAAATACAAGGACTTTTCTAACTTTTCAGATGTATAAATTATTTTCATATTTTTAAATTCAATCAGTAAATTGACTTAAATAATTTACACAATTTCCTAAGTGTTTATTTTTAAAAAATCCAGTTTCAGATAAACATTATAAATATGGGAAATCGCTATTTTTTGCGAAATAATTGAAAACGCTATATCACAAAAAAATATATTAGCAAAATTTTTTGTAATAATTTTCTGAAGTATTATCGCCTCACTCTGATGGTTAACCTTTACGTAAAAGCGGGCGCCGCGCGGCAATGCTTGGCATGTGGTGTTGTCATGTTTCTCATATCGCTATGGGCGTTTATTACATAAGGACAGAAGACATCGATTATTTATATTATTATTTAATTTGTATGTTATCATTGGTATTTTTTAACTTTTAAAATTAAAATTATATATGTATTTATTTATTAAATAATTTAATTCCAACATTATATAGCTTCTAGGTCTACATACATTTAATATTCATACAACATCATGCTGAAAATTGACAGACTTTAGTTTTCACCTTCACTTGTATCTTCAGTATCATCGTTGACGTGTATTATGAAAGAACTCTCATTATGTGTGTCCCGGTGCATGTAACGTCCTTCCGTCTCTTTCACATGGCCGAACACATTAAAACCACAGATTTGCATCTATCATATTCAGACATTCGCAGATTGCAGTGCACACATTTTCGCTCATTGACTAGGCAATATTTTGTTTTCTTAAAGTGTGCAGGATACACACTACTAGATCACAAACAAATGAAGACATCTTAGAAGAATTACACATGGAATCTTTAGAAAACAAAATTTCTGATTATAAGTCAAGATGGATACAACATGTTCATCGAATGGAAGATCACAGAATACCCAAACTAATGTTAAGATATCAACCTGCAGGAAGAAGAAGACCAGGACGTCCACTCAAAAGACTTCTGGATGGTATTTCTCTTGAGGCCGAAACAGGTCAACAAATGGCCTAAATTCGTGAATGTACTATGATGATGATGAAAGTTTTTTTTTTTTTTTTAATTTTGCCCATTTCAGTTCGATCGGATTGAAGGAGCAATAATATGGCGGCAAACGCAACACTTCGCATCCATTATTTTTTGCTATAGCATCAACTATATGTTCTGGAATTATGTATTTGTATCAACACTGATTTTATGGGTATCGGATTAGGTACTGGCAAATTATTATCTTGCATAAGCGCAATGATTTCTTCTTTATTATGGGCCATAGTTGGGATTTTAATTTTCAGGCGTTGATGGTAACTAGCGTTATCAATAATGATTACGTAACGTTCATTAGGGAATAGATGTTTCATTAATCAGTGGCGTGTATTCAATAGACGCAAAGGTAAGCATTGCTTACCCAGGACTAAAAAATAAAAATAATGAGATACAACATAGAAATAATCAGTATTGATTAACATAACATTTCAATGCAATTTAAAAATAATATTAGTGACCTGGTCATTATTTGCGTAGTCGATTTGTTCCATCCAGCTCCCCAGTAATAAACCACTCTTGCTCTACACGATAAGCTAGAAGTTGCTCGGATGTGATCGTGTGTCGTCGTAAGTTTTCGTTATCTGTGGTCCTGCAATTTGAAATGTGCGGGTCTTGATTAGTAGTGGAAACTTATTTTAATTCATAATTATTACATTTTTAATTAAGCTTGTGGTCCTACAATTCTCAATAGTAATTGTCGTGTCTATATTGAAGTATTGGTATGTTAAGATAATATTATTATGGTAAAATATATTAACATGATTTTAATAATGGAATGTACATATGCGTTATGGCTGGTAGGTAAGCACTTCAGCTTCTTGCGTACAGCAGTGTTGAAAATGTGGAAACTCACAATCAGTCGGGACAAGAAAGTGGACAAAGCGCGTGTGACTGTGTAATATGTGCTATCCTAAAAGTAAATTTGCCTGGAGCGCGTTCGAAGATGAGGAACGAATAATACAAAGTGGTAGACTTACTCCTGAATTAAATATCACAACTAAGGTGTAAGGCGTTTCAAGTCGCAAATTTACAATAGTAACGAGTGGTTAAAAGGGTGTCCTGGTGCATAAAAACTGTATTGTTGGACATGCTTTCTGTTTAATAACGAAAGATCTCTATGGAACAGTGCGAGTTATTGCGACATGGGAAACATACATAAAAAGCATAGTCTATCTAAAAATAATTTGATCTCCATTATAAATGGAAAATCTTCGGAAAGTCGAGAATTGAACATATGTTGGACAATCAGAAAAAAAAAATCGGGATTTGCAATTCAATCTTGTAAGAAAAAATAGTCATAGCAAAACGCTTCATCGATGTAGTTTTTTTTTGTCAGAGTAGAGATATGACGCGACTCTATCAATAAATACAATTACGTTGAACTCGTAAAATTACTCAGTGAATATGATAAGAAACTAAAGCACCATTTAGAACACTCTACGACATTTACAGGAATGTTAAATTTAATCCAGGATGATCTAATCCGTCCATACCAAACGTATTAATGGACAGATTAAAGAGGGGATCAATGAATCAAATTGTATTTGCATTGTTTTTAGATGAGGCAACAGACATAAGTAATTTCTCTCAGCTGTCTCCTGTGTTTCGGTACGTCATCGACGGTGGCCAAGTACATGGAAAATACGATATTTCAGTAAAAAGAAAAAAAAAGTTTCTGGCATTTACTCCCAAATTGCTTACCCTAAAAAAATATCGAATACACGCCACTGTCATTAATGTATTCTTGAACCAATTCTCAAATATTTCCCCATTCGTTTCATCTTGCGAATCGGCTTTGCAGTCCAGTGGCGGCTGCTGGATGAAAAATAGGTGAAGTAATGACATAAAGTAAAACTTGTTTTTAATCCGGAACGTGAATAATGCGGAAATCTGTCCAATGTGAACAAATTTATTGGTCCCGTCAAAATAATAGTAATTTTACATGTATTTATTTTGTATAAAACAGAATCTGTCCAACGCGGAAACGGAAGGATATTTCTACACAATTCATGAAAAAATGTTTATAAGGCAGAAGGATAGAGAAACAAATTAGTTTCCACTTCATTGAATTCCCGTTAGGCGAATTAACAATAAGTGATGATTCCTGCCGCCGGGTGAAATAAAGTTTCTACCTGTATCTGGAATTTTCTTTCGGCCTCACAGCATACCCGTTTTGCGAAATACAGGTTCGTTTAACAAATGTTTGGCGTGTGACATGTTTTACAAATAACCAGTGCCCTGTAAAATTTTTAAATAATTTTAAGATATGATACCGATTTTGTACGTATCTTTCACGGGTAGCTTTCTGGATTTTCGGAATAAAGATGGCTAAATCGTATGTATTATTGTCATTAAACAAAAAAGTGAGATAAAGAAAAACAAATTCTCAGTACGCGAAATAATGACTAAATTTAAATGTGGAAAACCCTGAGTTTATGAGATTTTAAAACTCAAAGAAAAAATAATGAATGAATGGACGCAAGGAAATGGTCAAATGAAGAGGAAAGCAATAAAATAATAAATAAATAAATAAGTAAATAGAAAAATAAAGAAATCAACGAAGTGTGGGAGTGTTTCACAAGTCAACGATCAAAAAATCTCCAAATTTTCGGACCGATGCTACAAAGTCAAGCTCTAGTTGTTGCTATATCCTTAGGAAATAACGATTTGAAGGCATCTTCAGGTTGGTTATGGGCAGTTTTAAAAGACAACGCAATGTAATGTGGAATGAAATTTGCGACGAATCAAACGATGTGGACGAAAGTGTAGTTAGTGAGTGGAAACCGAAACTGCATACTATAATTTCAGAAAACGCGCCTAAGAGACAATTTTTAACGCTGACGAAACGGGACTGTTTTTTTCGCGCGTTACCGTCGAAGTCGCTCATACATACTATACTTCACTTTCCAACGGCAGCGGAACTAAAATGAATGCAAGGTACATAAAAAGACATATACGGTGCTCTATAATCTAAGATTGATTAATTTTTTATAATGCGGAATGTTGTCTAATGTGGGGAAAAAATGGTCCTATCGATTCCGCTTTGAACAAGTTTTACTGAATTTAAATACGGTATAGTACAGCCCTAATGACTAGCCTCAAGATTTGTCGATTCGAAGTAACACATTCATTATATCGAAGAGTACACAGTCTTGCAGTTTCCCTTAGAACATCTGCGATTGTATTTCGATTTTTTTTTCGAAAGTTTTCAACAGCAAATGTCACTTCAAATGCTCCTCGGAATCTTTATGCTTATTTAAAATACACGTCATATTTTAAAAGTCACAAAACCCTTCTTTATACCAGACACTAAATTTATTACTAAACAAAACACATGATCAACAAAAGAGTTTCTGTAATGTCACACGAATGCATAACCATGAGTATTTTTCAAACCAAGAATGTTTTTAATGAAGGTTGTATGACTTGGCAGTACCATTAAACGAGCCTGCTGTAACGAGAAATAATGTGCTATTTGTGTTTTAAGAAATCAAAATAATTTAGGTAGAAATTATATTTGATGAGAACAAATTATGCTCAGATTGGGGGTTGGACCCAGGAGCTTTGGCTTTCTATGCCGCGAGGCTACAAAAATGCTCACCATTGAGTGAAACTAAAGGGAAATCTGAAATGTAGATACGGTGGCGCCAATTGAAGGCAACGTACCAAACAAAAACACCCTTATTGTTCAACACAGATCCAATTTAAGAGCTGACGTGTTTCGCTAATACGTGCACAACGTCTTCACCCCCAGTCAGAATTTTAGAAGTCTAGAACTTATTCTCTATGGTCTAGATATCCTTAATATCTGTTGACGTTGCGGTTACCATAGCAACCGTGAGAAGGCAAAAATTGTTTTCCAAAATTGTTTAGTGTCAAAGATATAACCCACAGAGTAAGTTTCTCTATGGATATAACCCATTAAATTTTAGTTTATTTCATTGTGGTAGGAACGCTCTAGCGGACACAGTGTAAACAATCAGTAGCCGTTCTTAAGAAGCTGACGTAAAATAGACATTCTTTTGTCAGAGGAAGATAATAAATAAATAATAACATAAAATAATTTTACTGTTATATAATTAGAATATAGGTGAAGTGGCACTTCATTCACTTCACCTGAAAAGCCGCTACTGTTGCAGTATTTCATATTTTTGGGAGAGGCTGTTAGGAACCCAACCTTCATCGCTTTCTGCGTGAAGAATCATAATTCTTTTGCCGCGAGATGCTGGTGCTTTCAGAGTGCAGGCGCAACATCCGTCATCCCCATAGAGAAACTTCGCCATCCCAACTTTTTTTTTGTTTACGAATCATGAGTGTCAAACCATGTTTCATCCAAATATATGCATTTGTACCCAGCTTATCTCAATTGAGAAAACATATGAAGACATTGGGGGAAAAACAATGAATGTCACTTTTTATCGAAATTCTACTTATACGTCTGTTAGATAGCGTGAAGTCCATACTTTCTTCAGGTATATTAGTTTGATCGAAAAGTAATGAGTGTCAGCAGTTACAAGCAAATTAAAAAACATAGGAAGCGGGAAAAATGATGAGTGTCATGACGTTTTGCTGAAATAACGATGAGTGTTTTGCAACTCTTTGAATTTAAATCACTTTCATGTTGGTATTTTAATGTTAGTAACCCTGTATTTATTCTTAACATTTCTGCCGTGTTGCCATTGTCGATTAAGTTAATTAATCAAGACGACATAATGTGTTAGTTGATCCACACAGATTTAGTATGCTTGAAATATTCAGTCTAAAGAAGTGTTTTACTTGTACTGTACATATTAAAGTTTAATTTCAATTATTTTTGGTTACTGTACTTAGGCCATGTCTTGCTCCACTTACATTAATCTTGCACATATCCCTATATTTCCTGTTTTTTCTAATGTAACCCCTAATCCTCATAGATTTAAATAGGGGCCTAAAAGTGTCAAATATTATGTAAGAAATGATATGAATAAAATGGCTGAACAATTAAATAAATTTTGCCCTACAGTCCACCTGGCAATACTTTTAGTGTGGTTATTAAATATATGTGTTATGTGATGATGAAGGAGCAAGATATGCATCACATAGGAAATTTGCAGGAGTGATGTTTTAATATAATAAAATAATATCAAGTTGAGACCAACTCAGGGTCAGATCGAGAGATTAGATTAAGCCCATATATTTATATAGGTCTATAATTAACTGGGGTGCACGCTGACTACATCTGATGAACGAAATGGATGAGATGAAAATGGGGAAAGGTGGAATAAAATTGTGGTAGGGGAATATGGGAGAAACCCCGAAAGAACATGCCGTAGATCCGTTTCCTCCACTACAAAATCTATGTATAGTGACCGAGACTAATCAAGTTAAAAAAAGCTACTCTTACTAAAACACAAATTAATAATAAATATTATAAATAAGGTTTTCGAGAAACCAGCGGTGAGAGGAGAGTGTCTAATCGCTTGCGTCACGGAGCCGCCTGATATATTAATAATTAAAAAAATACAAATTTTCTCGTTATAATAATATTTTATTTTAAACGATCTATTCGTCAATTTCATAAATTACATACATTAAAATAAATAGTAAATTCTGTATATCCCTATTAGTATTATGATTAATTTCAATAGCATCGCGTAGTAATATAAGTAATGGGCCAATGAATAAATTTAAATTTGGCGGTATAGCTGCATGCAGCGGTTCATTCAACAAACACCTTAAATTTCCGCTGCAAATGGCAGCCATTTTTGCCCGCTGAATGCGCCCAGTAATAATAATGCTTTATTTTAGCTGTTATAGTTATTGCCATAGCCCATAAGGCCTTCTCTTCCACTCTACCAGTGAATAGTAGAATTATACAAAAATTACATACTTGTTACAATTTTATATTATTAAAATACAGATTGAAGAAAATACAATAATGATGTGATCTAATACTCTTAAAGTGGGTAGATAAAAAGCTTGTCATCTCCCACCCGGCCCTAATAATACTAGCTAATACTAACAAAAACATGGAATATAATAGAATTAAAATGATATAAAATAAAGTAAGTAGCTTCCTAGATGATTATTTATAGAATGTTGTATATAGTTGGGGAAAAAGTCGGTTATATGTCTCAGACGAATTCGAAGTTCCATAGAATCGCAGTGCGCATGCGGGAGTTGCTGTAATGGTTAATATAGCCTATGTCTATAAACAGGAAAAATTCCGGAAAACTGGAGAATTTCCACTCTCAGGATTATGTACAAAGGAAAAGGCAATCCGAATTCACCCGACTCCTACAGAGGAATTGCTCTTGAGAACACAATTCTCAAGATCTGCACGAAAATTCTGACGGATAGACTAACCGAAGAAGCTGGTAGCAACATACCTGAGCAACAGGTTGGCTTCAGGAAAGGGATGTCAACTTCACTCGCCATAAGAAATCTACTACAAAACATCCATGACGCGATCAGTCACCAGGGAAAGAAATTTCACGTTGTCTTCATAGACTACAGGAAAGCTTTCGATTTTCTCGACCGTCAGGCTCTCATGGATAAGCTTCAGAAAATGCTCGATGAAGACAGTTATTTAGTAGACATCATAGCCAACATCATGCAGTACAACTATGTAGTAATTGCAGATAATCTACAGTCCTCAGCACCGATCACACAGACAAATGGTGTCTTACAAGGAGACCCTGCTAGTCCGTTGCTATTCAACTTAGCAACAGCAGATGTAGTGAGAATACTTGAAGGTATGGAAGAGAGTGTATCTCTCTACGCATACGCTGATGATATGGCGATGGGATCCACGAATCTACAAGATCTGCAAGAATGCTGGAACCGTCTAACAATATGGGCCAGTAACAATAAGCTGCAACTCAACAGAGAAAAAACAGTACACATGATCTTTAGAAGGGGTGGAAGGATAGCAGCCAGAGACCGAGTCTTTCATGATCAAGATCCGCTGAAAATTGTAAGCTCTTTCAACTATCTTGGCGTAACATTACAGACTAAGGGAACTACTTTCAAAAAGCATGTAGAAGACAGAGTGACAGCGGCAATAATTGCTATGAATGATATCCAATTCCTAAGAAAATTATCTATGACTACGGCAATGCAGATCTTTGACACGAAGATAATCTCGATCGTGAGCTATGGTTTGGAACTCATATGGTCTTACCTCACAAAGAACGACCTTAAGAACATAGAGAAAATTAAGTCAGTCTATCTAAAGAGAATACTATGTATATCCAAATTTACACGCTCCCGACTGGCATATGAACTCTCAGGAGAGACCTTCTTCATAGAACAATTGCGAATGCTTATACTCTTACCATCCACTGCAGCCTACCAAGATCTCCTAGCAGAGCTCCAAGCTAAGAAAAAAGAAATTTGGATAGAATTTACGCAACAGAAGCAATGGTAAATCGAACGTGGATGGCTACAAACCAAGATCTTCGCCATTTTGTAAATTCCCTAGCAGTACATGGATACCATCACAAAGTGTGTAAAATGAAGACCTACCACGACCCAGGCGCAGCATGCATGTGCGAGTTTTGTGAACTATCTTGCGATCGTTACCACGTCACAGCATGTAAAAAACGACCCAAATCATTAATTGAGACCTGCACAGATTCATAATGATTGCAAAAGCAAAGTGAACTAATAAAACTCTAATGCACAACTTGTGCGCATTTTCGTTTATATATATAGCCTCCGGTAGATGGCTCTGCAGTCGGCGTTACGAACTTTGGGAATAAATTTCCAAATGCAAAAAAAAAATGGACGTTAACTAACTTGCCATTTCCTAACTAAAGAAAACAATTTACATGCATATTATTTATTCCCAAATGCTTAAAAAAATGAAAAACATTTACATGCGTACTATTTAATGAACTATAAACTAATTTTTCGTACACTAACACTAAATATTTATTTTCAAATGTTTGCAACGTTGGAACAAAATTGGAACGTTGCAAGGAAGTAAATGTATCCACGATCATGTTTTACGTAAATATATAAATTAAAAAAGTTGTAAAGAAAGCTTGAAGATCATTGGAAAATGTTTAAAACGTGTTTAGTGCATCAGTGGCATAAGAATGTAATTGTAGAATTGTGAGAGGCATAAAACCTACAACACTCTGTTTTTTGTATTAGACTAAAATGCAGCAATCCAAATATATGCAAAAAAATTTGTAATTTTTACATCATGTTCACACTATGAAGTCAAAAATTTATTTTATTATTTCCCCATGGCACAACAGGCTTAGAAGACCCTTTGCCTACTTGTTGGCTGCTGGCCTCACATCCACATGTCATTTAAGAGGTAGAAGTCATCTACCCAAAATAGAAGTGATGGGTGGTTAGAAAGTAGAGTCCCCCAGCCATTATAGCTGGTTTTCTTAACCTGGAGGCACTACTTATTGTGGGTAGGTGGGTACAGGTACCACACTGATTGAAATTCCATGAGAAAATGTCTTCCTCAAAGGGGACTCAAACCAGCGTAATTCCCAACACTCTGTTCCAGGACTTCATGCCATGGCAGAGATTGAAGTAAAAAATAAACATTGGATCTTACTTACTTACTTACTCACTGGCACTATCGAACCCGTAGGTTCATGGCCGCACGGACATAAGCTCTCCATACATCCCTATCCAGAGCTAATGCTTTCCAATCATTCCCTGTATAATCTACTTCCCTCAAATCATAGTTAATGTTGTCCTCCCACCTCATTCTTGGTCTACCTACTGGGCGTTTTCCCTCTGGCTTTCCTACAAGAAGCTTCCATGCACATCTTTCATTCCCCATACGCGCAACATGTCCTGCCCATCGCAGTCTACGAGACTTAACTGTTCTTATTATATCTGGCTACCTATAAAGACCAAGTAGTTCATTGTTATGTAGTCTTCTCCATTCACCTGTCTCTTCATCTCTCTTTGGTCCAAAAATTTTCCTAAGAACTTTATTCTCAAATACTCGTAATCTCCTTTCCTCCCTTAAAGTAAGAGTCCATGTTTCGCACCCATATAATGTAACTGGTAGAATAATAGTTTTATATATTTTCAGCTTAACGTTTTTTGAAAGGAGTTGGTACATCAAAAGTCTCTGCAATGCATAATAGCATGCATTTCCAGAATTGAGTCTATGTTTAATTTCTTTGTGCATCTCATTCATATTTGTGATTATTGTTCCTAGGTATTTGAATTCAGCCACTTCCTCAAAATTTCCCTCATTTGTCATTAGCTGTCCATTTCCATTATATACTGAATTTCTACATGTGGCCATATATTTAGTTTTACTGATATTTACTTTCCAGTCTTAATTTCTTAGTGTTACTCAATAGTGTGTGCGTGTTGGCCTTTAGTATCTCCTCGCTATCAGCCAGTAGTACTACATCATCAGCATAAAACTAACAGCTTATTAATACCATTCAGTTGTAAGCCTTCCTCATTCTCTAAAGATTTAATGGCACGCTCTAATACAAAATTAAATAGTAGAGGAGATAGTGCATATCCTTGCTTCAAGCCCATTCTGGATTTCAAAAGTGTCTGAAAACTGTTTGCCTACACGCACCCTACTCTTTGAGCCATTTAGACACATTCGTATAAGTCTAACTAACTTTTTAGGAATTCCGAACTCCAGCAGGATACTATATAACTTCTCCCTCTTAATTGAATCATATGCTTTTTTGAAGTCTACATATAGTTGATGTACAGTACCATTATATTCCCATTTCTTTTCTAAAATCTGTCTTATACTGAAAATCTGATCTGTTGTAGACCTGTTTCTTCTAAATGCACATTGATGATCTCCTAGAATGTTATCAATATAGGGAGTAAGTCTGCTTACTAATATATTTGTTAGAATTTTGTACGAAGTTGAAAGTAATGATATGCCCCTGTAGTTGTTGCAATCAGTTTTATCTCCCTTCTTATAAATTGGTAAGATAATTGATTCCTTCCATTCATCTGGAAGAGCTTCTTTTTCCCAAATCATACTAAGCAACCAGCGTATCTTGTCCATCAATTTTTCTCCCCCTGATTTTATCAGTTCTGCTGGGATCTCATCTGAACCTGATGCTTTATACATCTTCAATTTTTCAATCGCCATTTCAACCTCTAATGCACTTGGCTCTGCGACTAGCATTTCTGCTGTCTGTAACTTATCCTCCTCAATGTCCTGTTCTGTATGTACATTAATAGCTGATTAAAGTAACCTTTCCATCTATTTAATATACTCCTAGAATCTGCAATCATATCCCCATTTTCATTCCGAATTATGTTTGTTCTAGCCTGAAACCCCTTCTTCTCTATCCTAATTCCCTGATATAATTCTCTAATGTTCCTATTTTTTGCATTCATTTCAAGATCATTAATCTTCTCTCTCAAATATTCCCTCTTTTTACTCTTTAGTAACTTGGTGGTTTCCCTTCTAACACTACCCAATTGCTCTAAATTTACCTCATTTGGCTCGTGTAACCATTTCATTTTTGCTAGCTTTCTTTTCTTTACAATGTCGGCACATTCCTCATCAAACCATTTCTTGTTTTGCCTCTTTTTTAAACAACCAATGCTTTCTGATGCTGACAATTTAATAGTATCTCTTATAGCCTCCCATTCTTTATTTATATCAGTTTCTTCTTCGTTTGCCACCTTGTCAATCTGAAGATTCCAGTACTTGAAATCTATTAGCAATTTTGATTTGGTATTCTTGCCGCATTTCATCATTTTTCAAGTTTTTTAATTCATATTTTACAGAATCATCTTTAGCGTTCGTTCCTCTCATAAAACATTGGATCTTACAACAGTTAATTATCAATTGCCTTATTTGGGTCTAAAAATGTACTTTTACTGGTTTCTTTTTACATTTCAGATATAACACCAATGGTGAGGTATGTGATAAAAAATTCAGGAATCTAAAAACCTCTTATTCAAGAATAAAAGATTCCAAAAAAAGCATCAGGAGGAGCTGGAATCTCATGGGAATGTTATAACATATTTTCAGATATTTTCATGGCTGATGAAAGCATAAATCCAATGTCACAGCTCTCGACTGAAATACGAGATGTGACAATGGATGCACTTCCATCAACTTCTGAAATATCTGAAAATATGCCTGCAACACCAAGGAGCTCTCTTGGTCCTAAAGAAAAAAAATATAGAAGATTAGAACTCCACAGAAAAATAATGAACGACATAGAAACAAATAAAGTAGAGGAACTGAGAAAAATTAGACTGGCATTAGAACGTTCCAATGAGCTCTTACAAGAGAGAAACACAATTTTAAAAAAATAATGCAATTTATTTGAAAAATTAATAAATAAAGAATAAATTAAACTGTGTGGTATCAATATTTGGATAGATATGGAGAAAATCTGACAGTTTCAATTAAACATATATATATATATTTATATTATAAATTTGGGAATTTTTTAACATTATGAGGTTTAATTCATAAGAATTAAATGAATCGTGATTTCTTCTTACCTCATACTTCTATGTTTTTTTAAACACAGCACTGCAGTATCAGCGACCATCATCATCATCGTCCTCAGTCATGAAAACAGCTGAGGCTGGTGACATAGAAGTATGAGGTAAGAAGAAATCATGATTCATTTAATTCTTTTATATATATATAACACACACACACATACAGGGTTCTTCATTTGTAACCTAACATGCACACAGCATTTTGCCCGTAGTAAATATGTATATATATATCTCACTTTATGTTTGAAATTAAAAATAATTATATAACTTTACATAAAATTTAGGTCATTATTATTTGTGAAACAAATAAGAATGAAAGCCATCTTTACTGTACACCCTTAGACAAAAAAATTGAGTCATCCGCAGATTCTATCAACCGATCGGGGAACTTTGTGAATGCTCGCAGAAGCCGTATTCACATCAACATGTGTTCAGTAATTGTACTGGGTTGTTTGCTAGTTAACACAGTGCACACTCAAGCAACATAAAAGAGAGAGCTTGGCTTAGTGTGTTTCCGTGGTCAAGAGATTTAGCAGACATCATCTACGTTCGTAACCTCATGGGTTCAATTACCGTTCTACCTTCTTTTTTTTAACTGAATGTTAGAATAGCATTTTGCCTGTAATATAGTTTCATATTTAATTTTATATTTGGGTTTTATGGCTTTAATGCACACACACAAAAACATAAATTAAAACCTTCTTCTAATAAATAAATGAGGAAAAAAAAAATCTTCTAAAATGAAAATTTTAACAAAAACATGTTCAATATCGGGTGTATGAACCCTCAGCATCTATTACTGCCCTCAATCTGTGTGGCATTGATGCAATCAAATTTCTACAGGCACGTGGACGATCGGCTAGAGAATCCCAGATGTCTTGAATTTGTGCCCATAAGCCGTCTTTCGTGCATCTGCAGGCCAATTAGAGTTCATCTCTATTTTCATCTTAGCCCACATATTTTTAATTGGATTCAAATCTGGTGAACAGGGAGGCCAGTCTATCACTCTGATATCCTGCCTCTCCGAGAACCAGTTTGAAACTGCTCGACAAGTGTGGACAGGATGATTATCCTGTATGAATTCAATAAGTCCATTAGGATATGTCATCCTCACAGATGGAATCAAGATGTTCTCTAGTATACCCTTATACTGCACATTGTTCTGCCTATGTCCTTGTGTGTGCACTGAGCCATGGTAAAACTCGATATGATTCATTATAAACAAACTTGTTAGCGGCTGTCGCTTTTGCACAGATGTCTGCACATCACAGTCTATTGAATGCAATACATTGTGGTAAATATAATTGTTACGATAACGACATTAACATTGATTTAATTCAAATGTCAAAATAAAATGTTGTATTTAATTCATAAAACATTTTAATACAAATATAAAAAAACTGCATAATTCAGGACACGAACCTGCTAACTTCATTAATAGAAACAGTGACTGCATGCTTTAGTGCTGACCTAACAAGGCATGTAGTTGATGCCACATAACACAGTAGCTCAGGGACTGCAGAATTATGACTAGTTTCCTAGTTTGTACCCAGCGCTGTGCCGAGTAGGACTTAGAAGAAATGTGCATTCAAGAGATGACTCATTTTTTTTGTCTAAGGTTGTACAGTTATTAATGCAGATACTGACATATTTCCTTGTGAATGAACAGATTTTCTCCATAATTCTCCACTATTTTATATGACTGATACAATATACTCTCTCTCTTTGCATGGGCATTCCCAACCACTCCTTCATCAACTTCCCCATTGTCATCTTCATCACCAATATCATCATCATTACCATCTTCATTTCTCCACCACTCTTCTTCCTCTTCATTTTGAAGAATGACGAAGTTATGGAGCACACATGCTGCCATAATAAAGTTTGGAATATCGTGGGTGTTGGTCATGTCTAAATATTTCACAGCCGCCTACATTTACCCTTTAGCATGCCAAATGCTCGTTCGATGATGGAACGAATGCCACTTAATTTATTATTATAGGCAACCTGCTCTGGATTCAAATGGCCATTGTTCCTGAATGGTGCCATAATGAAGGGCAGCAGAGGATATGCTGCATCACCAATTATATGCTGATGTGGAGGCAGAAGAGGGTCTTCACCTGACAATTCTGCATATAATGGACTTAGCCTAAATGCCCTAGCATCATGACAATGCCCAGGAACACCTGCAAAAACATTTGTGAAAAGCATTCTATGATCACAAACGGCTTGCAGGTTAAAAGAATGGACCTGTTTTCTGTTGTAGTAATCGTGTGCATTATGCACCTGGTTTAATTTGAATTTGACAACCATCAACTCCTCCTACAACGCCAGGGAAACCGCGTGATTTTCTTTTGAATTCTCTTACAATTATCTCGTGATCCCTACCGAACGGCCATTTGATATACACATTCCTCATTTGTACGAGGATTTGCAAAATTTCATTAAAAATCAAATGGACTGTGCTGGAGGATAGATCAAATCTATCCCCAATGTCCAAGAAAGATTCATTTTTTGCAAACAACCACACAGATACCATGACTTTTTTCCTGAGTGGAATTCTGATATGCCTTCTTTCATGATGATGTCCCACAGCTAATACCAGTTCCTGTAATAAATATTAAAATTTTAGTTTGACGCTAGGTGGAACCACAATCTGTGAAGTCCTACAAAAAGTTTATACAGTTATTACTAGATGGAACCAAATGGCTTGGAAATCAACATGACCAATCTTTGCAATAAATTCCCAAACATTTATTAGAAATGGATGTACAGCAACATCCCCCTTCCTAATCTAACAAAACTCTGATGTACACTAACTTGTCCCATTGGAACCTATCAAAATATTGTGTGGAATTTATTGTGAATGTTGGTGACACGATTTCACTGCCATCTAGTAGAAGTTACATTAAGAATTCGCGCATGCACATTTCAATTCTGTACAACTTTGAAGAAATATTCATGTACGTAGATAAATATTTAATAATTGTAAAAAATTATTATAAGTATCATTGCAAAATGTTTAAAACAGTATGAAATATTAGTAAAGAATGAAGAAGTGTGTAGAGCAACAGTATTACAAGAATATAATATGGAAAATCAAGAGGAAATTAATCTAAAGTTGAGCCATTAGTCATAAATAATGATACAGTTCACAGCCGTAGAGAAGACATCACTTCTCATCACTGGATGCTTTTCTTATTGTTATATTCTCATGAATTAAGTTTTTCTTAGTCAATATAAGTGAACATAAATTATATTTGAAGAGAAAAATTTTTGCCTAGACCGAGACTAGAACCCGGGACCGTTGGCTTTTACTTCCCCGGGCCAAGGTGCTCTACCAACTGAGCTAACGCGAGGCGAGTTACAATCTAAGCTCAGACGCCAATTTTTCTCTTTTATACGTTGTAATTCCCTATCGCCAACTAAATGCTTTTGAAACGCATTTTCTTCTATCTTTGCAAATGGCGGCTTCTTATTTAAGAATGACATTTAAGTTATGTAGATAGGAAATAACACTATGAGGTTTACATCATATTTTAAAGAGAAAAATTATACGCTCAGAACCGGGCCTTGAAAACCCAGGACCCTTTGTTTTCTAGTCCAAGTGCTCTACCATTTGAGGCTACCTGAGCAAAGTACGCCGATCTAAACGCAAATCTTTTCTCTATAGACTTTGTAATTCCCGCCCACCAAATGCTTTGAAGCCTTTGCTTCTATCTTTGCAAATGGCGGCTCCTATATTAAAAAGACATATTTGGGAATTATACATTACATTATAAATGCCAGTACGGCTATTTTCGATATTTTTATTATTAATTTCATACATCTCAATGATGGATAAATCATGGAAGTCCCAGTCTGAGCGTATAATTTTTCTCTTTAAATATGATTTATCCATCATTGAGATGTATGAAATTAATAATAAAAACTATGAGATTTTTTAGTATTGTTTATTTTTTATTATTTCACTCACCTCATTTATTGGGAATTTAACATTACTTTATAAAGCTAGTAAGGCTTCTAATGATGTTTTTATTATTGATTTAACATTTCTCACTGAAAGATAAATTATATTTGAAGAGAAAAATGTTCGCTTAGGCCGAGACTCGAACCCGGGACCCTTGGCTTTCTGGGCCAAGTGCTCTACCAACTGAGCTACCGAGGCGAGTTATGATCTAGACGCAAATTTTTCTCTTATATATAGAGCACTTGGCCCGGAAAGCCAAGGGTCCCAGGTTCGAGTCTCGGTCTAGGCGAACATTTTTCTCTTCAAATATAATTTATCTTTCAGTGAGAAATGTTAAATCAATAATAAAAACATCATAAGTGAACATGTTTATCTCCATAGCTTTCTTCTAAATATTGAGATATCCAAAAATCATATTATAGGTCTTTTCCTGAAAAATCAAAACCAATGTGTATATTTGTGGAGCTGAATTCAGTTCCTGGTCCACAAAACCTTTCTTTCAATTGTGATAATAACCAAATGGTGTAAATTGATTATATTTAAAAAGTATCTCAAATACAAAATTTGGTCACTGTCCTATTAAAACAAATTTCAAATGAGCTGCATTTAAAACCAAAATCTTACCATATCTAAAGATTGGGTATGTATACAATATTATCAAAGCTAGGCTATAGCAAATTTTCAGTAGAGGCAACTATTTTCCAGAATATTTAATTTTATTACAGTTATTTCCATCGCTTAAGAATACATTCTTTTTGATACTGTACTTCTAATAAAACACAAATATCCGGAGGTTATGTAAATGAACATATTTATTATTATTAAAAATATATACTATTATAGATATTTATAAATGTATATTCAAATTATATATGTAGAGAACACAGACAACGCATAATTTATATTTTACTCTTACCTCCATAGTCTGTCGGGACATACGAAAACGACTCAGAAACTCGTCAGGTGAATAATGTTGGACTGTTTCCTCGAAGTAATCAACATTTCTTACAGGAGGCACATTTTCCACATCAAGTTCTTCTGCCGCTCTTATATTAGCATTTAAATGATGGATTTCATCTTCATCATCGTCATCCAATTAATTAATTAGAGCTAATCGTAAGGCGTCCATTTTTGTACACTTGCTTCGGAACTTGCTTGTAGACTTGTAAACAAATTTAATTTCCCACTTCCGCTGCATGCAGCGGACCATTGTTATTATTATTATTATCATCATCATTATTATCACTATCATTATTATTATTATTATCCATGTGAACCTTAATCATTTCTGAATTATTATGATCACACAGCTGCAATGGGACCAATGAGGAGAAAACCTTTTTAGGTCAACTTATATTCATTTTCTTATTTTATTTATATATAATTCAATAAATTAATTAATAAAATTAAGTGAATGTATGTTAAAGTTACTCCATTTTGAAGTAAAAATGAATTTTTGGCTTAAGTTTCCAGTATGTGATAACTTTTAAAATATCTCTAAAATAACTTGCACAGTTTGTGAATCGTACTCTTAAAGTTTTGTTTTAATAATATTTACTAGTAGTTTAAAGATTTTAAATGATTATTCTAATTTTTTTTACAATACTTAATTATCTACTTACTTTCATTAGATTTTGGAGCCATAATGCGGCTCCAAAGTTCCTATTATAATTTCAGAAAAAGTCTAGTATTTGTCACTCACGAAGTTCTACAGAGTTGCAGTGCACATGTGTGAGATACTTGAAAGCGTAATGTAGCTTCCGCAAGATGGCAACAAAATCAGTGTTACTAACTTTTGCAATAAATTTTGAAATTGAACTTTTATAGGAAAAGATCACTATGAGTTTTAATTTAAGATTAAATGAAGTAGTTCTTTTGGTCAACATACATCAGTCGACAAGAAAGTACTGAAGATGAAGTCACCAAGGCTTTAAAACCACGGTCTACTTAGAAGACTGGTTATGAGGTGAGGTATGAAGCATTTTAATTTAATCTTAAATTCCCAAATATTTATAATAAATGGACGTACACCAACTTCCCTCTTCCTAACCTAATAAAAATAAATTACATTCATATTATTTAATAAACTAATCTTGTATACAGTAACTTGTCCTATCGGAACTTATCAAAATTACTTCACATAAATGGAATTTGATATGAATTTTATTAGTATTGAGTCTATAGCCATCAGACTAAAGCAAAATTTAACTTTTTTAACACCAAATTGACGCTACATAAAACAATAGCAAAATATATATTTTAATAAACTATGTTTAAAACACAATATCACTCCAAACTATGCCAAAATTAAAAAAAAAAAGTTACTCAGCCATAAAAACAAAAAAGAATGCTCAAATAAATTGGATAAAAAATTGAAATAAAATCTTATATGTAGAAATCAAAATTGCATAATAAATTATATTACCAATCACAAGAAACAAATAAAATTATTGGTAATTGTTGGTACATAATAAAAAAACAGATACATAAAGACATTAATAAAATTATGGAAAATGAATATCAAACAAACTGGAAAAACTAACCTCAACTAAATACAACACAAATTACAAATACAATCACAATAGGGCTACAGAAGATAGAAGATTATTAAATTTAACAGAACTAACATTAAATAAGGATGAAACTAAAATACTTGAAAAATGATATAGGCCTAAGTTTAATTTTCCCATAACCAACATTAAAAGGATAAAAGAAAATATGATAATTGAAAGTGAAATAGCAATTAATAATTACAAATAAATAATAAAGATATGCAAGATATGAAGCCGCCAAAATCATCAATGAAATTTCACCTACAATAAGAAATGAAGATTAGAAGAATTTAAAACACCTTCATAAATTAAAATCTAAACTTAGGAATGATAACATAATACATACTAAAGCTGATACAGGCAATATAGTAGTACTAATGAATAAAGTAATTACATTGAAAAAACAAAACAATTCATAGATGAAAATAAGTTAAAAAATTGACAAAGATCTTACAGCCAAATTTAAATAAAACATTAAAAGAATTAACTAAAACGTGTCCCATGTTTATAACTAACAATGAACCTAATAAATATACAAATAAGTTTATGAACAACATTCAAACAGTCCCGACAATGAAAGCTTTACAGAATATACATAAAACAAAAACCCAATGAGACCAATAGTTAACTGCATAAACACTCCTAATTATAAAATTTCCAAATTAATTGCTCAAAAATTTAAGAGGACATCAAATTAGAAAATCAATACACAATAAGAAATTTGTATGAATTGAGGATAAATTCACAAATATAAAAACCAATGGAAAATCTAGAATGAATAGAATAAGAAATAAGGGAAATTATGGGTGTACAAGAGGAGTTGGACATCATAGAAAAGAAAAGATTGCAGTGGTATGGTCATGTCAAACGAATGCCAGAGCAAAGATTGCCAAAAATTGTTATGGAATGGATCCCAATGGAAAGGAGGAAGACCGAAGAAAACTTGGATAGAAGGGGTACAAGCAGCTATGAATATCAGATGAATGGAGGAAGATCGATGGATGGATAGAGAGGAATGGCATTTGGTTTCCAGATGACGGCGGCAGCTGCCATGATACCGGATGATGATGATGATGATAAAAACCAATAATAATACGAAAATCGCGTCACTTAATATAAATAATATTTATGCTAATATTCCAATAAATGAAAATTTAAGTATAATAAAACATAAACTGGAAAACAGTAATTTGAATTCAGAATACATATATCATCTATACACAGTCATAAAACAAAATTACTTCCTATTTAATGGCAAAATATATGAACAAAGAAGATGGAATCCCAATGTGATCTCCCACATCAGGTATATTAACTGAAATATTTTTACAAGATTTGGAAAATGAACATTTTGAAAAATTAATAAATAATTTCAATATAGAGTTGTTATTCTAATCAAAAATCAGAACATAGTAAACCATATAAGATCTCTCAGAATTGGTTGGCTTGGACATTTGATAAGAATGGATGATCAGAGACTGGTCAAAAAACTCTACAAATGGAAACCTATAGGAGGCAGAGCTGTAGGATGACTGAAGATCAGATGGGAGGATGACACAATGAACGATCTAAGGAAAATAAAAGTGACTAATTTGAATATGGCAAGAGACAGATTGGCATGGAGGAGGATTGTTGAGAAGGCCAAAACTTTCACTTTTGAAGTTGTTGTGCCTTAAGATGATGATGTGATGATAAAGTTATTCACACGATATGTTGATGACGTCATATTCATTTATGAGAATGAGAACAGAAAAAAAAAATGAAATCCTGCTAGAACATAACAATATGCATAATAAAATAGAATTTACAGAGGAAATAGAACTTAATAACAAAATAAAGTATCTAGCCTTACTATTAGTCATTCAAAATATCTCTGCAGGCAGAATAATTACGAAGCTCTGTTTGTTACTACACGTGACGTCATATAAGACAGTGTACACTGTCAGCGTCCCACGTCCCATTCCTCTCTGCACTCATAGATAGCAGTGTCACGTGTTCTATTCCTGCAGAGCCCTCCGTCAAAAACTGCACTTACTCCTTAAACGGGTAATATAACTAAAAACATAAAAAGGGGGGAAAAAAACTCAAAATAAGTATTTACCATAAATCTACAAGTAACGTGGTCACCATTAATAACACCCTTACCAACAAAAAATCAGCACATTTAATAGTCTAATTAACAGGATGTTAACATTACTCCTAAATAAAATAAATTATGACAAAGGATTGGAATATATTAAAAACATGGCAAAAAGTAAAGGTTTTAATAAACAAATTATAGATAAGCTTGTAAAAAACAAAAAAAATTAACTAAGATTAAATTAAATGCTTCATATCTTACCTCATATCCAGTCTTCTATGTAGACTGCGGTTTCGAAGCCTTCCTGGCTTCATCTTCAGTAACATCTCATTGACTAATGTTATGTCGATCAGAAGAACCACTTTCTTTTCCCTCTGTTGGTGGACCGAGGTCTACGTAGAAGACTGGAGATAAGGTGAAGTATGATGGATTTAATTTAATCCTAAATTAAACCTCATAGTGATTTTTTCCTATAATAGTTAAAAAAAAAGATGTACATATTATAATTGAGCTAGAAAGAGAATCTGTTAATAAGAGAACATGGATAAAATTAACAGATACAGGTAATGAAAGTACAAAATTAGCTAGAACTTTGGGGGGGGGAAATAAAAACATAAACATAGCTTACAAAACTGAAAACAATTTAAACAACATTAAATAATGACAGAAGAATATAACAAATTTAATAATAAAGGAGTCTATAAATTAACATGTAAAGAATGCAATAAGTTTATGTAGGCAGGACAAGTAGAAGCTTTTAATACAAGATAAAAGGAACACCTTAAAGATATTATATATGCAGGTGGAAAATCAAGCTATGCCAAACACACCGTATGAATGCAACAGTAAATTCCCTTATGATAGTTCACAAAGAAAAATTTCCAGCTAAGATAAATTCTAATATTTACAATCATCCCTTGTATAATTTACCTTCCTCAAATCATGGTTAAAGATATTCTTCCACTACCCACAGGACCCTTATCCTTTGGTTTTTCTACTTGAACATTCCACGCCACTCCTTCATTCCCCATTTGTGTGACATGTCCTGCCCATCTCAGCCTACGATACTTAACTATATTATCAAATACCCATAATATTTAAGTAAGGTCTCATGTTTCGCAAGTTTTTCCATAAGCATCGGCGTAGATTGAAACAGGCAATTTACGCTACAGATGGCAGAAGAAAAAAAAATATTGATAAGTGCGTTGGGGTATTTTCAAATGGTGCATGGATAAGCCAGAACAAGAGTTTGACAGCAAAGAGAATAGGAATACAAGCAGATGCTAAGTAACTAACTCACTGGCTCTATCGAACCTGTAGGTTCATGGCTGCACAGACATAAGCTCTCCATGAATCCCTATCCTGAGCTAATGTTTTCCAATCATCCCCTGTGTATTCAACTTCACTCAAATCATGGTTAATGTTATTCTCTCTCACCTCATTCTTGTTATACTATCTGGGCAAACCCTCTGGTTTTCCTACAAGAAGCTTCCATACACCTCTTCCATTTCCCATTCGTGCCACATGTCCTGCCCATCACAGTCTATGAGACTTAACTGTTCTTATTGTATCTGGCTTCCTATAAAGAACATGTAGCTCACTGTTACGTAGTTTTTCCATTCACTTGTTTGTTCATCTCTCTTTAGTCCAAAATTTTTCTTAAGAAGTTTATTTTCAAATACTTGTAATCTTCTTTCCTCCCTTAACCCTAGCAATACCAACGGGGGTAGGGGTACGTTATGCCCACCTTCTATCATTTTAATCATTAAGCCTTTTAATTTTTTTTTACTAGAAGCATGACATCAATAGTTATTGTCAATCATTGTCTCTAGTATTGATATACATAATTGTTTGTAAGTTTTCATTGATGGTTATTTTATGAAACAATGATCTATTATTGTGGTCATAAAGTACCCCCCCCCCCCCCCCCCGTTGGTAGTTCTTGCGATGCATAACATGTCTTGAATTTCTTTTTTTAGCTTCTTCAGTTATGGATATATATCTCTAATTGTATTTTTACCAACAATGTTGTTGGTTTATATAATTTATTCTTTCATTTTTGATTGTTCTGAAAGTTTCATCTCATATAACATTTTTTTTTTACTTATTCAGTATCCAGTCTGTCTTTTGTGAAGTTACAGTAATTCACACATGTGAGTAACAAAATGATTTCAAAATGCCACGACGTCCTTTGATAGACAAAGAAATTATGGATATATATGATAATGAAATAGTTTCAGATTTTGAATTTGATGACAGTGATGAGAAAGTAAGCGAAACAGAAGATGAAAATATTGTGCGTGAGCAAATTGATGAACCAATTTTATTGCCTTCTGACGAAATCGATGAGGATCATAATAATAGTGTAAAATTGAAAATGGCGTCAGTGCCAGATATGTTACAGCTAGTGGAAGAATTTTCACATCAAAGCCTCCTTGGCCTACTAGACGTATAGCACAATTTTTTTGTAAAAGAAAGGAAGGACTAAGAAATGATGGTAAAGTGAAAACCATTAGAGAATCATTTGATAAATTCTATACACTGGAAGTTGTAAGCATCATCATAAAACACACAAATGATGAAACGGTAAGAATAAATATACCAGCAACAAATATATGTTTATAACTTATCTATATGGAGCTAGAAGGTGACAATCGCACCTGTATTTCAGATCTCTAGTCTAATATTTCTGACAGATTCATATATACTGCAACTATTATTAGGACCAGGTTTCTGCAACTAACTAAAATAATTCGATTTGATGATAGAGAAACCCGAAATGAACGCAGGGAACAAGATAATTTTGCAGCAATAAGACAGACATTTTGAAAAAAATAAACCAAACTTTGCCAACATGATTTTTCTCCTGGGATTCATACTGTAGTTGATGAAATGTTTTTATTATTTCGTGGAAGGTTTCTATTCAGAGTTCAGGTGTAAGAAAGAAAAGTACAACAAAAGTAGTAAAAGAACAATAATTTGTGGCAATTGTCACAGGTATGCTTGTGGGAGACATAGCAAGAAAACAGTGATTTGTTCAAAATGTGAACAGAGTTCTGAGGACAAATGATGAGTGACACATATATAGGCCCTACTACTACCAATGATTAGATTAGGGTATTTTCGTGAAATTATGTGTTTCTACAAGTATCAATAAATGAATTTGCAAAAATGTTCTGCTTACATTTGACACAGACTACTATATCAGCCTAAATATCTAATGTGATTAATGAAAACAAAATGCAAAACTAAGTTAAATATTACATAAATAAGCATAACATTCTATAATATTTAATTTTAAAACACATATGTTAAAATGTGTTCAAAAAATTACTCATATAGATTGTTTAAAGTGGTGGTCATAAAGTACCCCCCCCCGTTGGTAGTATAAGTTGTGTAATATGGGTTGGTATTGCTAGGGTTAAAGTAAGGGTTTTGGTTAAAGTAAGAGTTTTGTGTTCATATAATATAATTCGGAGAATAACAGTTTAATATATTTTCAGTTTAGCGTTTTTTTGAAGGAGTTTGGACAAGAATTCTTGTAATGCATAATAGCATGCATTTCGAGAATTGAGACTATGTTTAATTTAATCTTTGTGCATCTCAAAGATATTATTTCTGATATATATATATATATATATCAATAAAACTAAATATGACAAATGATGGAAATTTTGAAGAAGTGGCTGAATTCAAATACCTAGGAACAATAATCACAAATAGGAATGAGATGAACAAAGGAATTAAACATAGGCTCAATTCTGGAAATGTGTGCTTTTATGCATTACAGGGACTCTTGTCATTCCAACTCCTTTCAAAAAATGTTAAACGTGCATGGAAGCTTCTTGTAGGAAAACCAGAAAGAAAACGCTCATTTGGTAATCCAAAAAGATTTAAGGGAAGTACATCACAAAGAAAACAATTGGAAAACCCAGGGACTAATCCCTGACCCCAGACTCGTGGAAACCCTAGTTCCGGATGTATGGACATGTCCAATGCGGCCATGAACTTCTGGGTTTAATAACGCCAATGGATTAACTAATTGTATCGATTTTAAGGTATATTAACCCAAAATCGAGTTCAAAAATTGAAACTAGTTTAAATAAGAAGATATAAACTGGCGAAAGTGTTGAAATGTGATGTATAGGATGGCAACGTTTGACAATAGCTGGCATGGTAGTAGAAAGTATTCAATTATTAAATTCCGTCAGGTCAAATTTAAACTTTTATTTTTCCATGTATTAAAATGATATATTATGAATGATGATAACATCATAAACTGGTATATAAGTATGTCTTATTTATTGTACTCTACCAGTAACTAATTGGTAATTCTTACTAATCGCTCTGCCATCTATACGTGAGAATTACTGTTGTGCGTTTGAGTTATAATTATTCTCTTTGTGGGTTCTCTCTGCTCTCTATGCTGAAGAATGATCCCTGTTGCTGAACATTCTCTATGGTTGCTGAATGACCGCTGAGTGACACGCTACAGATAAAGCGTTTCTGCCGGTTCCTGCAGCATAGAGAACTGCAGCGCTTAGGCAGCTGAATGCTGAATGCGCCCATACGAAATTACTAAATATAAATATAAAGTGATTCGTTTAAAAATTTACACTCGCACTAAAAAATTAAGTAAAACAAAAACGGTATAAAGTAAAACGCTTGACAGACAGATATATACTTATTCACTCTAATCCTTTTCTAATTTTGTTTTTTTTAATACAATGCGAAAAACAAGGAAGGATTTAATTTATTTACTTCAAAAACATTGGTTTTTAGCAGGGATAATGATATCAATTTTTCTGGCAGAAATTTTTCCACAAATGGGAGCTAAAGAAGGTATGGATTTATATAACTAATTATTCAATTTACTAGAATCCATTTGAAACCGCTAAATGCTATAAGTTATAAATTTAACATAGGACTTACTTAGGATTAAAAACATATTTAAAATACAGATTGATGAACAAAGTAATATATAGTTTAAATAATATGCAATTTAAGGTAATTATCATCATCAACATCCATGCAGGTATTAGGCCGTGTGGCCTGTTATGGTCTCGAAGAGGAGTTTTCCATCCAGTGCTTTTTTGGACGTCCCAGCGATCTTTTGCCTTGGGGGCAAGTAATGAAGCAAGGCTTTTGGAATTCTATGAGACTGCATTCGTTGAAGATGGGCTTTCCAGTTGTTCTGGTAGTTTTGTATATGGTGAAGGGATGAAGAATGGATTCTACATCCAACACTTCCATAATTTCCTCATTTCTTTTATGGTCCCACTTTGTATAGCCTGCTGTATGGCACATAAATTGCATCTCATTTGCTGTTATTCAGCTTTCATCTCTTCTTCGTATTGTCCATGCTGCACTACCATATCTTAATATTCGTCTTGCGAGAACCTTTAAAGCCGTAATCTTGTGTTCTTCGGTACCAAAGATGGTTTTGGAAAAACTGCGCTTAAACTAGCGTGAAATATTTTCAAAGTCCTATAGAATAACAGTGCGCATGCGCCAGAGTTTATAGAGCTATCGATAACCAACAATTGAACCACATATCGATTATCATCCTCGATTACTATCCGCCGCTATGAAATTTAAACGACCAATATTTGCAATAAATTCCCAAATCTATCTTTAAAAAAATATATTAATAATATTAAAATTACCAAACGTTTATTAAAAATGGGTGTACACTTACTTATCACTCCCTAACGCTGATCCAACCAGCGATAACCCAAAACAGCGATAGAAAAATTATAGACTAAGTAATAAACTCTGTGGAGAAAATAGCAGTTAGCATCACAATATTTCTGACTATGTTATAATATTGTGATTTGCATATTTAAATAAATAATGATGTTATAAAAATTGTTTGAAAAGTTTAAAATATTAAATAATTTTAGTAAATACAGAAGAGCTATAGTTTACAATAATATAACTGAAAAATCAAGCGCTAGTAAAAGTGCAGTTGAGCCATGGTTTCATTATACTGTTAATAATCACATTGTTTGTGTGAAATTTGTGATTTTCTTTGATATATTAGCTTCATCTTGAAATGTTAAATTATAACCAAAATAATTAAATACATTTACTTATTCTAAAATTTCATCATCCAAAACAATTTTGCTAGATATAGGATATTTCCCACAAAAGGTCACCACTTTAGTTTTTTTGTATTGATTTCCATATTGTACCTTTTTGCAATTATATTAAAAATGTGTACTGGTATAGAATACTGTAAATCTGTTTCTGTTGGAGCTATTAATACCAAATCATCTGTTAAAAGCAAGGAGTCTATTTTTAGGTTTTTATTAATATGGATAGAACCGTGTCTCATCTGTTGCCAATCTTGGAGTATTCTATCCACGTATATGATAATGAGCATGGGCAAGAGTCCACATCCTTGTCTTACGCCCCTATTAATTTTGGCCCATTCTGTTTGTGTGTTATTGATTTGAACTGAAATCAAATTTGTTTTATAGATATTGTATAAATTTAAAATAATCGGCCACGGTGGACTAGTGGTTATGCTCCTTGCCTCTGGTCCCAAGGGTCGCGGGTTCAAACCCGGCCGTGGTCGATGGATTTTTTAGGATGGAAAAGGAGCAAGTCCTCCGGGAGGGACTTTTAGCCGTGGGTCCCAAGTCTGAAGATTTTGAGGCTCGTAAAAGTTCCTTAAGCTTGAATGAAAAGGCCTCTAAGCAAAATTTACCGAATTTTCCCAATCTAGTACTACCTTGGTTTCCTAGATGTCAGTATGAGACAACGCTGACCAAGGACCACTCAAGTGACATCTATATGAAAACAAGTGTAACTAAATTAGTATCGTTCAAATTCTTCTCTGTAGGGGGAGAGCGCCTAAATCTCTGTTAAGGGAAACATGGGCTTACTAGATACAAGAAGATAAATTTAAAATATGCTGTTGTGGTAGATTGTTGTCAGCTAAAATTTTCAACCGTTTAGTCCTATTGATTTTGTCAAAGGCTTTTTTGGAAGTCCACAAAAGTTAAATGTGCTTCTACATTGAACTCCCTGTGTTTTTCTATTAATTTCATGGAGAAATAACTATCACAGCAGGATCGATCTTTAATAAAGCCATTCTGATCTTTGCTGAGGAGGCTGTTAAGATGTTTGTATAATTTGTTCTTAATTATATTGGCGTAAATTTTGTATCCAGTATTTAGTAAACGGATGCCTCTGTAATTTTCACAGTTTTTCTTGTCTCCTTTTTTAAATATTGGTATTACAGGGTCATTCCATTGTCACTCACATTACAATTTGACTATTTTCCCCACCTTAAATTGTACTATAAATCTATAGTCCTAAGTAAATTTAAAACATCAGTAAAATATGTTTATTCTTCATTAAATTCTCTACATTTTGATATATTTTTTTTAAATTTTGAATTACAATAAAATGGATAAAAAAATTAAAATGTTCGTGTCACTCACCTTACAGGAAAAAGACATGATAAATTTCACTATACAAAAAAATGAAGTTCCCTGCTCTTGTAAAAGTTCTGGAAAAACAATTTTTTGTCTGTACATTAGTGAGACACACAGGTTATTACAGCAAAAGTTTTAATTTATTATGGTAAATCTGAAATGAATAAACACAAATTTTATCTGTTACTCACAGTACAGTTTGTCACTCACATTACATAATCAACAATATGACAAAATGGTTGATAATTATGATTGATTTACAATTATATACCATGAAACAAATGTAATACAAATCAGTACATAGCATGTGTATATATATAAAACAGATGATAGTAGATATAAATAAATTTGAGCAACATTTATTTTAATTTTAAATTTATAATAAATTCTGATACCCCTTCACTCCAACTCGGGATCTTTATTAATGAACACTATGTCTCATTTGTTGACAGTAAATCTGATTTACATTCTCCCACCTTTTTAAAAAAATGCACCTTTACTTCACAGTCAGCATCGATTGAAAACTGACAAATTGCAGCATAATGCAATATTGAGTGTTTTCCTTACAGCTCCACTTTCACAAATTTTGCAGTTATGACATCCTGTGTACAGGTCTCTCTTTAGAATTACTTCCAAGTTATTTGACATGTTATGTTTTGATACAAAATAAGTTTCCAATTCATTTTTTGAGAGACATGGCATAGATTTTCGAGATTTCACCAATGATGGGTGCTACCTCAAAAACTTATCCAGCTTCATTTTCTGATTTCTTTCTTCTATATCTACAGAATTATATTCACAGATGATACTTCTCTGGCTACTTCAGAAAAATGTATGCATTGAAAACTTCAGTCAGTGCCGTACACAGGGCCTTTGCCATGTGAAGTGGCAAAATAGTTCAATATTATCACCTGCAGTTTATGCTTTTGTTTCAGCACCTTCAGACTAGCTGCAATATATCAGTTTTTAAATTGTGAACTTGTTCTCTGACCAAATACTGACTTCATTTATTTCAGTTGAAATTTTAAGAGCCTGTCCGTATATGCAACCACAATGTGTTTTGTATGATATAGGTTATCAGACACTATGACTATGGGAAGATGTTCTCCAGAATACCAGGCAGCTGCAGTAAATAAACTGACTTGAAGTTGAGCCCAATGAAAACTTTGTATTTCATCTTGTGCAGAAGAAGTAACATTTTCAGAGATGTCCACCTGTATGATTTCAATATTAGGTTTGAAGTTGGAAGATGTAGCCATTAACCTTTCTTCATTATAGAATTTTGCCTGTTCTCTTTTCACAAAACAATGTTCCAAGAAAAAGGGCAACAGGGAAAGTATATTTTCTGCCAAATCGGCTGCACTCACTACCTTCCTCCTGAACCCTGGCTGATCATTCATCTTTTCTCCATAGATGCCATGAACAATTCAATGTGGAGACCTCTTGATTATTAAAGACTTTCTCCTGCAAGTGATTGTACAACCTGTCCTTGCAATCAGCATTTCATGACCCAGCAATCTTCTTTTGCTGACAACCATACAATTTCAACCAGATAAGATGATGAGTAAGCAGAACATGCCGGAACTACATGGTGCAAAGAATTCACAGCCAAAATCAAATTCTCAGACGCCTATATCTAGCAACATGTTTTCTGTTTTTTTTTCTTTTTTCTTCTTCTTCAATTGAGATCTTCCTTCTTATGATTCTTCAATTTCTCTTTCTTCTTTCTCTATATTTTCTTACACAGTTTATATGCTGTTCTTCATACTCACGATAATTACCTTCCTCCTTAAGCTTCTGTCTCATTTTTCTCATTCTCTCAGAAGAGGTTGATGGAATTTTGGCAATCACAGAATGAAAACAATGTCCAATAATGTCAAATTTTGTTTCATCACTAAAAACGAGTCAGGTAATTTTCTTCTCCTGAAATGTGTAAAAACCCCATACTGTAAGTTTTTCATTGTCACTCACATTACCTTAATATAATTTGATATATCACATTAAATAAAATTTATAGGAAGTTGTTAATTTCACCCAATAACATTCTTTACCTCTATTTAATAATACCAGATTTTTAATAAAAGTGAACAACATTTATTGCTTTTTAATTTAATAAAATAGCATATTTTGTCACTCACATTACACATTAATATACAAATTCTAAATTTAATATTACTATTTCCAATCAACATCCATATAAGTGCTTTTTGTTTTATTTCATACATCAAAGTATGAGAAAGGAAATTATAAACTCACAATATATTATATTGCTGTAAAATTTAAAAAAAGCTTACCTTGAAGTTATTGAAAATAGGGTAATAACATCTGCAGGAAACGTCGCTATCTTCTTGGAGCCAGAACAATAAAGAAATAGGTTTCCCACATAAATGCTATTGTTTAAACAGGAAGTCCAAAGAGTGGACAATCTTACAATAAAAAAATAAATGCAAATATACAATATTAAAAAATATACCAAAATGTCCCTTTTATCATGGAATGTCCCTACAATAGATTTTGTCCAACTTACAGGAATGTCTCTCCCTTCCCATAGTTTATTTAAGAATGTTAGAAATCTGTCCAAAAACAGAGGAGTTGCATTTTTAAATAGTTCCATCCTCTCCAGGAGCTTTATTGATTCTCATTTTCGTTAATACTTCTGATAGTTCATCCTCTGTAATCAAGTCTGTAGAGGTGTTATTGGATGTTGGTAAAGTGAGAGTATTTGGAGTTTGGGTCCATAGATTTTGAAAATAATTTGACCATTGTTTGGCTGGGATGACATTAAGGTTGAGATTATATTTTGTTTCACGATTCAGATTTTTCAAGATTTTGTATGTTTCTGGTGCGGGTCTAGTAATATCATTATCTAATTGTGACACAAATTCCTCCCAACTTTTTCTATGTCTCTTCCTGGTTTTTCTTTTTGCTATTGCTCTTGTTTTGTGGTAATTGATTTTGTCTTCTGATTTATTTGATAAGTACTTGTGGTATGCTTCTTTTTTGTCTTTGATAATTTGTGCTATTTCTTCATCCCAAGGTCTAATGCCATTTTTTAACCATCTCCTTCTTGTGTCTAGGCTTTCTTTTGCAGATTGTTTTAAAATGTTGGCAAGTTTACTCCATTCCTCTTCAATATTATCACAAACAGGGCAATCCTTCTTAATGTTTGCATTCTTGTCTTATAAAGCCAAGCTGTGCTAGGATCTCTGAGGGAGCTTACTTTGAACTTCAAATCCAATTTCTGAACTTTCTTTTTTGTTTTAATCCATCTTGGTTTCATACGTATAGTACTGACAAGATAGCGATCTGATTCAATTTCTGGTCCCTGGAACACTCTTGTATCTAAGACCATATCTGATAGTTTCTGGTTACAAAGAGTATAATCTATAATTGTTCGAGAATTTCTGGCTTCCCAGGTATACTTATGACTATCTTTATGTTCATACATGGAATTCATAATTTTTACTTGATTGTAAACTGCAAAATCAATAAGTCTTTGGCCATTTCTATTTAATGTATCTTTTCCATGTCCTACATAGCACTGGAATTTTCTGTTCCCTATCCTGCCATTAAAATCTCCGGAAAAACTGCACTTTAACTAGCGTGAAATATTTTCAAAGTCCAATAGAACAACAGTGCGCATGCATCAGGTTTTATAGAGCCAGCAATAACCCACAATCTAACCACATATCGATTATCATCCTCAATTACTATCCGTCGCTATGAAATTTAAATTACTAATATTTGCAATAAATCCCCAAATCTTTGTTAAAAATATATAGTAATAATATTAAAATTACCAAACGTTTATTAAAAATGGCTGTACACTTACTTATCACCCCCTAACGCTGATCCAACCAGCGATAGCCCAAAATAGCGATAGAAAAATCATAGACTAAGTAATATACTCTGTGGAGAAAGTAGCATCATAATATTGTCTAACAGTGTCATAATATTGTGATTTGCATATTTAAATAAATACTTCAAAATTGTCTAATAATGTTATAAAGATTGTTTGAAAAAGTTTAAAGCATTAAATAATGTTAGTTAATATAGAAGAAGAGCTATAGTTTACAACAATATAAATGAAAAATCAAGCGCTAGTAGAAGTGCAGTTGAGCCAAATCTCCCATGATTAAGAGCATATCTGATTTATTTACATGATTGACATTTGTTTGTAGTTTTGAATAGAATTTGTCATTTTCTTCTTCTTCGCCTTCTATTGAAGCATAAATTCCTATTATTGTTAAGTATCCTCGTGAGAGTTTTAGTCTTACTTGAATGATTCTTTCATTATGAAATGTATAATTATCTATTGATGATCTAAATTTCATATGTATCATTAACATTACTCCAGCTCTTGCTTTTGTATTGATTTACTCCACTATAAAATTGTAAGTAATTTTGTGTTTCTTTCGAACCTTTTAATTTCTTCTTTTTTTTTTCAGAAATTGCCGCACATGCAATTCCCTTCTTTTCCAGAATGTCATCTAATTGGTCCTCTTTATGGGAAGTTCCCTGTACATTCCAGGGTGCAAATTTTAAAATATTTTCCTTCTTTTAAGGTAATTACACTGGTACATTTTCTCGTGAAAAGTAATTTAAAGAAAAACTTTCCTCAATTACCACTTCAAACCCAATTACACAGAATAACTTTAACGTGTATGCCCTTTTTGCAATTTAAATGAAGATATGGAAAGAAACCATCTCCTCCGTTGTCTAGCTTTTGTAGAAGAGACCAGCCTTTCTGCTAAATATTGGAGTGCAAGAGAGCGAATGATTTCATTATCAAGTGCTCAACATTAGATACCAACCAACCAACCAACCAACTTTAATGTGTATTGAAAATTGGAACAAAACCAAATGTGTTAAAATAGTTGCTATCATTATGACAATAAACAACTTATAAAAGTAAACTTATCAAATCACAGTTATGTGGTAACATTCTTGTCTCCAGACTACCAGGAGGTCATACATTTTGTGTTCTTCTCTGCACAGTTATATTGGTATCCTTACAACATGTTCAGTCCAAAGAATCCCTTCCAACATTTTTCTGGTTTTCCGTCTGTCAGTGGATTATCTCTTGTTATACAAATCATTGTATGTGGTGTCATTCAAAATTCATGCAGATTCCATTCATATCTTCTCTTATTAACCCATTCATTTTTTATTGCTTGAATGTCCAGTTGTCTCCTTATTTCCTCATTTATAATTTTATCTCTCCTTGGGTCTTTTTATCTTATGCCACCAGGTTGTTTCTTTTAATAACATTTCTGGCGTTCTCTCCTGGCATTGGTGGAATTGTAACTATTTCTGAGGTTGGGATACCTGAAAAGCAGAGTTATATTACCCTGATAAGATGGTGTGTGATACTGATAAATGATAATGATGTGGCAGAAGAGTCCTTAAACCTAAACTTAATCTAAATTCCAAATCATGGGCGATCACAGGAATACGGTAATTACCTTTATAAAGAAAAATTCCTATGATCTGATCAGGAATTGAACCTGGGATCTCATGAACTGTAGTCAGTAGCTCTGATCTCAAGACCATGAGGCTGATCGTATATTTCCATGTTTTATGTAGGATTTTCCATAAGGTATTTATCTCATGTGTTTCTCTAAGATCTGTGTAGTTTTTGTAGTATCAACTGTGTTCTCTATGGTAGTATTGGCGACATCACTGCTTTTATATATATATATATATATATATGTGTGTGTGGTGTGTGTGGTGTGTGATATATATAATGAATGTATGTATGTCTGCTTGTCCTTTATGTGCTGCCATACCGTTCATCCAATTGTGATGGGGCTTTTGCAAAATGTTCAGGAGTTTCCCCGGGAAGGTTTTAGGCTATAAGAGAGTTGTAATACTCAACTCGTTCACCCTTAAAAATCATCTTTAGCTTTTAATAGAGTCAACCATATCTGTCGAGATGTAAATTATGGATGATTTTTACGAACCCTTCATGCTAATGGAGCCTCTATATTCTTTATTTGTATTTATCAAAAGTAACTTTTTGGACGCTTAAATGGCTTACGCTGCCTAAACCATAACAAATGGTGTCATATTAATGTACATAGAATTGAATATATCAAAAAACTTAAAAAAAAGTTCGTGACAGCATATGTTTATCTTTTATGGATAACACACAATAACTATTTTTGTCTTTCATTGATGCCAAGAAGATTGGGATAAGTAGATTCCCAGGCAAGCGTAGTAGCACACGGCTGGTATCCTTTTATGGATAACTCACAATAATAAATTTTATCTTTCAGCTCATTTATGTCAAGAAGATTGGGTTAAGTAGATTCCCGGACAACACTGGGTTATCAGCATGGGGTATCTAAAAATAATTACGATATCAATTTATAATCTTTTTCCTTCTACTTATTCAACTAAACATAAAACACATTAATTTTCATTTATTTAGGCATAGCAGCACATGCCAGGAATTAGCTAATATATTATAATTTATATTTGCTTATTTAAATATTATTCTTCCAGATTACATCATTAATGCAGCCTCTATTCTGGCTTAACATATACAGTAACTTCATTTTGCAATAATCTAGTTATCTTGATTTCTAGATACTTAAAACTGTGATCTGCTTAATCATTCCTTCTCAAATTCCAACTTGCATTGCAAAGGACATTTACTTATGGTCATAGATTTTATTTTTAGTAGATGATTTTTTTTTCATATTAAATCTCTGACAGTTGAGATGGAATTTATATACTGATCTTTACAAGTCATCCTCATTATCTGCCATCAGGATAGCATTCTCAGCATAAAACAATTTTTACTTCACTGTTCCCCATTTTATACCCATTTTTTGTATTAACATTATTTTATTATCTCATTCATTATTAAATTAAAGAATAGTGGAGTCATTCGAAATCCACAAACTTAGCCAATGCCAGAACTGATCATATAAATTTTAGAAAAACTGAGAATTCAACCACAAAGGAGGGGAAAAAAAAAACTTAATAGAAACACAGTTGAATAGAGAATTATTGGAATATACAAGTGTAAAATGGCTAAGAGGGGCAGTGATGTACAATTACTAATCACTAGATTGTGGATTGTGTATATGATTAAATTGTATACTCTCCATGGTACATACTATGAAGATACTGTTGACAGTGTTTTTGTCTGCCGGATGGGAACTCTAAACCTGGCTGTTACCTTGGTACTTTTTGTCATGAGTATGCTATGGTACTGAGTTTCATCATCTCATTTCTCTTCATCATCATCATCATCATCCCTAACTCAACACACTATTCTAACACTCTGCCTATTACAAACTGCTGGTTTTCTTAGGGCTTAAAGGACCTTTGGGACTTGGAAATTTTGATAGCATGATGTTCTAGCCGAGTGTTAGTATGTGGATGTATTAGTTATAAAGGCATACGTGTTTTTGAACATAAATAAATGGATTCTTAGTTTAACTATTTTATTTCTAGAGAATAATGATTACAATAACCCTAAGTATTCTAACCCTAAATAACTAATCTAAGCTTATATTAAGAAAACCTACATTCAAACTTTCTTTAGGTTTGAGAGAGGGAGATGGGGGATTGTCAATCTACCCTAATTTACATTTTAATATTTATCTATTCCTACACTTTGAAAAAAAAATACAATATTAAAATATTTGAGATACTTGACTACATTTTTAACTGTTCCTAGCGAATTTATTAAGAAAATGGCGTGCAGACTTACCCATCATAACACTACACAGACAGCCCGATTCCCATATTTTGCCAGGGTTATATACTAAGTTCTTGACCTACATCTCCAACTAACTGTATTAAACATTCCATTAGTCTAAATGCAGAGATTTTACAGTTAGCCTTGAAAACTTAGTTCCTGCCATAAGTCAAAATTCTGTCCTGAAATATGTCTAAGTGCTTTATTTCAACAACTGTTTTATTTGAATAATTAAAATAATCTATGTAAAATACTCTATGTATTCATAACACTGCCTATGCTCCTCTATACCAGTGCAAGTATAAATCATCTATATAATGTGGACTTCCAAAATTGTGTGTAAATTGAAAACAGACCACATAAACTATCCACTGAATGCAGAACCCAAAAATGAAAAGTTCAGTGGAACACAGACATGTTTAAAAGTGCAAGAACCAGATAGTTCAGGTGACAAGATGCCTGACTTATGAACTGGATAAACAGAATTCATTCTCAGACAGCAGAAGAGAAGAGATTATTGTTTCTCATTCATAACCAGATTGGATATAGGTGCGCCTTTAAAATCAGCAGTACTAGGATCTCTCTTGGATGTAAAGTCAATTGAAGATTCTCCAATTCTCAAGCTATTGTCTGAGAATATGTGGATCTTCCTTAGACTTTTATATGTATATAAAAAGTCTCAGTTAATAGGAATGATATACCGTATTGACTCATATAATTTCGTGCCATTGCCTTAATTTATGCACCAAAATTTTTTCCTCGTATATTTCATGCATGTACAACAATATGGTACTTTTTTTTATCAATACTTTACTATCAGATTGAGTTGATACAGTATGGAATTCCTTTTAATTAGTTTTAACCTCTTATAGCAAGCAGTATTACCTGCTAGAGTGTAGGGGTATATAACCTGGCATCCATGCAAAAGTTGACAATTATCTTTCGTGCTACTAATACCCCAGAATTATTGCTTTACAATACTTGTTTCTGCGATTATCATTTTTTAAAAGCATGGAACAATAAATAAGGAATTTTAGAAATATTCTATGACTGAAGGTACAAAGACAAAGCCTGTCCTTATATACGTATGTGCGAGGGATGCTACTAAGTATCTGGGGTGGGGTAAAAAAGTAAATGACTGCCTCTTATTTGGTTTATACCAGCATGTAAAAAACAACACCCCTGAAACATTCCTTACATATATCATGCAACCATCTTTTAAATCACAAAAATATGGTAAAATATGCATGTAAAAACGATATTTGTATAATGAAGTTGCAGCATTCAAATGTGCCATTCTCTGGTTGAGATTCCAACTCAGCATTAAAATATGTAAGGATTTGAAACAGATGAATCATTCTAACGAACTATGACTGAGGCAGAGAATGTTCTTCAAGAATTGTAGCTCCATGGAATAAGTAGGTAGTAATACATTATCATCATCCATGCAAGTATTAGGCCATGTGGCCTGTTATGATCTCAAAGAGGAATTTTCCGTCCGGCACTTTTTTGGACGCCCCATAATACATTTTTATAAGTGATTTATATTTAAAATGTTGTGGATTTAAAGTTGGTTAATAATAATTTAAGTATGTTATAATTTTACTTTGTGGAATAGTTTTTTTTTTACTTTAAAATTTGGTACTATATTTTATAATTATATACCAAGAGGATGAAGTGACGATTGTCGGACAAACTGCAGCATGTCATAATATGTGTATCAGATTCATATTTAATGTTCGAAAATACAATCACATTTCTCATTTTTCCCCGAATTGTCATGGCTACGTCTAAAAGAGAGAAGAAAATTGCATTGTCTAATTCTCTTATTTAAGATCCTACATACCTCGATTCCCAATTATTTATCATCTCATTTCCAGTATCTATCCTCAAATCATAACTTAAACACAAGATCACAACATAGTCTCTTGCTTAATATACCGCAACATAGGACATCACATCACTCCATGTCATATACTATCTTCACTTCTCGCAACTGGAATTCCCTACCACAAGAAATAAGGGGCTGCCGGACATTGGCAACTTTTAAAAGAAATCTAAATTTATATTTGCTCTTACTTCGACTTCATCATTACCCAATGTAAGGTATATATATTAATTGGTGTTTCTTGTATAATTTATCATACTTATACTATTATTATTATAATTATTATTATATTATCTATTATTATTATTACTGTCATTATTATATTATTATTGTTATTATCGTATAAAATGTTGTTTGTACATGAAATTTACATTGCTACATTTAATGTATCTTTAACTGTTTATAATTAGTATAGTGTATATCTATATTTGTCAAATATTTATTTGTATTTGTGCTGGTTGAGTGGAAGAGAAGGCCTTATGGCCTTAACTCTGCCAGAATAAATAAAACATTATTATTATTATTATTATTATTATTATATTATTATTATTAAATAAATTGTTATAAAAACAGTGTTATCCTATAATGAACATTCTAAACTTGTTAGACAAAAATATTCACTAACACAGAACTAGTAAATAAGAAAACTCAGTATGTAGTAACTATTATGTTTTCTAAACTGAGGGTAGTTGCTGGCAGTACCTATAACTCAGCCTCCCCTCTTACTGCACCATACACCATAGACCAACTCAAAGTGGCTGAAGAAGCCAGAACTGCACAGTAATTGTAGCTACCCAATGCCTCATGATGCTGAGTGGGCACTGGTCCCATACTGGCCAAAATTCCATAGAAAATTTCTTCCCCCCATGGAGACCCAAACCAACGCAAGTCCGTAACTCTGCACCAAGGCATTTTGCCTTAACCACTCAGTTACAGCGCAGGACACAAATTTTATTAAGTGGTTATGAATTTATGTGTCCTATCATTTACTGATGAGGAAAATTTATCAATCTTTAGAGGACTAAAGTAAAGTTTTTTTTTGTTAAAATAAAGAACATTGAGATTTACAATAAATTCTTAGATATCCAAACCCTGAAAGTTTTATCAACTGATTTTCTTCATTCATAAATTCTGCCACCTTCATCATAATATAATAGCATCAAGTGGTATGGTTATTATTGTATTCACGTATGAATCTCAGTTCAATAGATTCAAATCTGATCAGAGTCATTGGAATTTTTCAAGGTGTAAAATTCCTGGGTATGGCTTCTTCGAAAGAAAAGTGAAAACATGTTCTAGATTTATAGCATGTAAAATAACTAACCCCAAGCCTAAAATAAGAGGCTTTTAAAAAATTGTTGGTGCTTTTTGTACACATCTTTGAATTTGGATGCTAATAACTTGAGATATTAAAGAGCATTGTTAAATAAAGTACCCACTGTCATCAGGATAAAACTTTTCTTGTGTTCCTCATAACAAGAGCTCTTTTATTTCAACAATAAATGCAGAAATTATAACCAAAAAAAATGTGATAAATATACACCTGGTAAGATGCCCAAACATTCCTGTAAGATAAGTAAATTATTCCAATTATATGCAGTGAAAATCCTTGTTGCAGGTCCCTTAAATCCAGAATTACTGTTAAATATGGTGCTGTCTCTCTTATTTTCTTGATCAGCGCTTATCATTAAATTAGAAGAGCTACTTAAAACTCTTACAAACATGAAAATACATGTGTTTATCCAATATTTTCACAAATCTTGATGCCCATTTGTATTAAAATATTTACTCTATTTCTACTACGATATTTGGTGTAAATGAATGGATTTTAAAAGGGTAAGTAATCAATAATATTCTAAATTAACTATATTTGTAATGTAACTTGAGAAAAAAAATTGCACCTGTGGCAGGATTTGAATCCAAAGCTCTGGTGCACATTTTTCTCTCTGCTATATTAACTATGGCTTACAGACATCTATCAAGAAACTTTAATTTCCACTTTTTTGTACTATTCACAGAAAGCTATTATAGCTTCACTGGCTATAAATGTGGTGTTAATTCCCAATCAAGTCTTCTTGTTGAAGAAGCTGCTGGACGGCATGTAGAGCGATAAGTTCATTGCCCTCGGCATGCAGGAATTCATATAAAGGAGAGAAATAATATGCATTTGAGTTAGGAGCCTGGTAGCTCAGTGGTGTAGAGCGCTGGTACAGCAACCAGAGACAATCAAGTTTGAATCCTGATTCAGGCATATTTTTTCTCTTCATATAAAATAAAGTAGGATTTATTACCACATATATTTAAAATAACAAAGTCTTTATAAATCCATCTTTGAAATGTTCTGCAGAAGCTATTAAATTTATAAGATTTCTCACGCTGGTACTATTATTTTTATAGTCCTGGGTTATTATAATAATTGTCAGAATTTCTATAAAACTTTCACTATCATGAAAATGTTATATAAACACTGCAAAAAAACATAAAATCAATGTTTCCATTTTATCCGGTCCCATTATGAGAACTCTGGCCAGGGTTGATGGATTTTTAGATGATGCAAAAATTCAAGGGACAAGTCCTCTGGGAGAACTTTTAAGCCTTGAGTCCCAAGTTTGAAGATTTTCAACCTTGTAAAAGAACCTCAAGCCTAAATTAGTATATCTGAGTAAAATTTGACTGTCCTCCATCCAAGTAATATCTTAGTTGCCTACATTGAGGCAATATGCTGACCCATGTCCACTCATTGACATCTTTAGGAAAATAGCATAACTAAATTTATGATAAAATTGATTTATATTGAGAAGAGGTAGGAAACATTTGTTATTTATCATAAATTAAACCTCATAGTGATTAATTCCTATAAAAGTTAAATAACTAATTTTATTTGGTCAAAAACTCCTGCTGTAGGAGCATTCATGTCAAGACATACATATGTATAAGATCTAATTATTATTAAGTTATTATGTGTTTAACAACATAAATAAATAATAGTTTAAAATACAAAAGAATAAAACATAAATAAATAAATTAATCGCTATCATATGTTTGAAAACATAATGTGGACCAGTGAGTAAAAACAATTATAATTGTGTACTCAATTAATTACACTTTGAAAATAAGTATTGTGGAATTTTTCATTTTATAACACTAACTAAAGTACCTAAAATCACACGTGTCCAAACCTTACCAATGAAGCACGTTGGTACAAAAAAAGAATAGGGGACATGACCACTGAATAGATAAAAATAAAAAAAATTGTATATTTGTTTAAAGATTTTTAAATTTTGTCTTCAACATAGGCAATAATGATTTTGATAAATGGGACCAACCAGGTTAGATCAAACAGATTTCAATTTTGGATATACATACTTAGTAGACTGAATGCTTCAAAATATTTTGTTTTTCTCCTAGTGTACGTTGATAGATATATGGAAACACCATTAATTCTTATAAATATTGAGAATGTTTTGTTTAACAGGTTAGTGACAGTAGCATGTATGCCACCACCAGTGTCATCAGCTGTTATCCTTACCAGAGCTGTAGGTGGAAATGAGGCAGCTGCAATTTTTAATTCAGTTCGGGCAAGCATGCTCGGAATTATATTAACACCTTTCACACTTCTGTTCTTTGTACGTAAGTTTAAAAATAAATCTTATTGATATAAAATTATTCATGTAAATGGATTGAATTTTACTCCAAGTTTATCTGAATTTTACATATATTTTTTTTAATTGAACAATGAATTTCAATAAGAAGATAAACAATTTCAAAAACGTATGATGTTATTTATTGAAATGTATTTTCCTTCTATATATTTTGAAGAATTTTTATTAGTTGTCTTATCTCATTTTTTACTTGTAATAGATATCCTTATTTTTATGCTAAGGCTTGTATTTTTATTATAAATATAACATTTCTCACTGAAGGACATATTATATTTGAAGAGAAAAATATATGCCTAGACTGGGATTTGAACCAAGTACCTTTATTTTTATATACTAATGCTCTGCCACTGAGCTATCCAAGACTTCCAATTTAAACACAAATTTTTCTCCTATACATTTTAATTCCTAAGAGCATCAAAGTCTTCCAAACCATTGCTCGACATGTGAATGGCAGCTTCTTATTTAAGAAGAAATGTTAAATCTATAATAAAAACATCAAAAGAAGCTCTACCGGCTTTATAAAGTAATGTTAATATTCCCATTGTTAAATAAGAAGCTGCCATTTGTTGATGGAACGGTTGCACTTTGGCGCTCTCGGGAATTAAAATGTATAAGAGAAAAATTTGCATTAAATTGGAGGTCTTGGATAGCTTAGTGGCAGAACATTAGCATATGAAGCTAAAGGTCCTGGGTTCAAATCCCGATCTAGGCATATATTTCTTAATAAAAATCAAATGAATCATGAATTCTTCTTACCTCATACATCTATGTTGTTTAACACAGATTCGCGGTCAACAGCTGAGGATGGGAATGATGTTTCCCAATACCGATGTTAAAGATCATAGAGGTAAGAAGAATTCACGATTCATTTGATTTTTATTAAGAAAACCTCATAATGTAAAAATTCCATCTGTATTATATGAATATATTTTTCTCTTCAAATATTAAGCTTGTATTGCTGTTTTTGAATCTACTATAGTTTAAGATTTAAATTAATACCTCACCTCCAGTCTTTTAATTAGATTTAATTCTAATTCTTCTAATTAGAATTAATTTAATTAGAAGATTGGATATGAGGCGAGATATAAAACATTTTAATTTAAATCTTAAATTAAACCTCATAGTAATTTTTTCTTATAAAAGTTCAATTTCGCTATAGTTGATGTTTGTGCCGGTTCGCTCAGGGTAGAATATGATCACTCAGGGATGTTTTAAATTATACACTTATTATTTTAGTTTATTGGATACATTTGTATTTACAATTGTATATCTCCAGTGTTTTATACTTCACTCGGTGTGGAGTTGACGAATTACTTCCGCCCACGTGTTTTAATATCACCTTTGCGAACGGTTACTGAAGAACTTGACTCTTGTAGAACGTAGGAGCGTGAGTGTGTTTTCACACGCATCCTCGCCTTATAAGGGTGATGACTCCTCCCATACGTCGTCATCCCCACTCCGAGTGTATATGTTATTCATTTTAGCTTAGAGGGGTAGGTACCATTTGTTTGGGTTTCTATGTTGGTAATAGACTCGTGTGTACGTTTGTGCGCCTTCCAGTTATTACCATTAATGGTACGTGTTAGTACTTACGAGTCTATTACTTCTTGCCACATGTTTTATTATTAATTTAACACTTCTCACTGAAGGATAAATTATATTTAAAGAGAAAAATTTTCACCTAGACCGAGACTCGAACCTGTGGCCTTTGGCTTTTCGGGCCAAATGCTCTACCAACTGAGCTACCGAGACGAGTTGCAATCTAGATGCAAATTTCACGCTTGCATCTAGATCGCAACTTGCCTTAGTAGCTCAGTTGGTAGAGAATTTGGCCTGGAAAGCCAAAGGTCCCGGGTTCGAGTCTCGGTCTAGGCGAAAATTTTTCTCTTTAAATTCACTATAGTTTGTTTTTTCTAAGGATGGGAGGATCCTGCCAACTCATTTCAACACAGAGAGAGGGAAAGCTAATGATGTTTATGGAGGGTTGTGAAACATCCTATCACAAACCCCCGCCTTAGAAGGGAAAGGTTGAACGGTTTGAAAATAATGGCAGAATCTTTCCTACCTTAGAGAAAACAGACTGTAAGTAGAACATGATCTTTTTTAATGTGTTCACTGTATATTGTATTTTGTCCCAACACAGGTCGGTATATATATTAACCGATATTGTTGTTGAATAATGAATTATGTATCATATCTATTTATTTCTTTTTTCCAGTTAAAGACAACTACACTTGTTCCGGTATTCAGCACTATATTCCAATTAGCTGTGACTGTTGTGATGCCACTTGGAGTAGGACAATGTATCCGTTATATGACAAAGTTGAATGCAACGCAATATCCTCTTGCAATAATTGGACAGTTAGCTCTTCTTTACATTATTTATATAACATTTTGTCAAGCTTTTCTTAATGAAGACATGCAAATGCATGCTCATGAAGTTTTGATAACTGTTCTATTGGGTAAGATTTCTTTTAGTCGAGTTTTATAATGGTTTTTATTACAATTAAATTGTAAAGAAGACTGGATAAATGGAGATAGCATTGTTTTGTTTACAATGCAAAAAACTGCAAGATATTATCTATAGTGAAATTAAATGTTTCTTACCTCTCCTCATATAAATCTTCTAAGTTGATCACGATTTCGAGACTATAACTGTCTCATCCTCAGAACTTTCTTGGCGACTGGTGTTATGTCGATCGGAAGAAACTCTTCTTCTTCCCTCTGTTGGTGGACCGATGAACATCTGGATCAGGTCAAAATTTGCGGGAATTTCGAAGTTCATAAGTTTTCCTTTGTTTTTCTGAATGTGGATCTTTTCCCAAACCGTGAGTTCCTTTTGTTTGTTTATTTGTTTAATTAGACTGGCTTTTGATTCAATTAAATGTTTTTTGGACCAAGCATGAATTAATTGAATTAAAAGCCAGTCTAATTAAACAAATAGAAAAACAAAAGGAACTCATGGTTTGGGAAAAGATCCACATTCAGAAAACTTATGAACTTTGAAATTCCTGCAAATTTTGACCTGATCCAGAGGTTCATCGGTCCACCAACAGAGGGAAGAAGAAGAGTTTCTTCCGATCGACATAACACCAGTCGCCAAGAAAGTTCTGAGGATGAGACAGTTATAGTCTCGAAATCGCGATCAACTTGAAGATTTATATGAGGAGAGGTAAGAAACATTTAATTTCACCATAAATTAAACCACATAGTGATTAATTCCTTCTTCTTCTTCTTCCTTCCAAGTATTAGGCCAAGGCCTGTTACGATCCTATAGAAAATTTTCCTTATGGAAATTCTCGTATAAGACTTGAAAGCATAATAATAGTCCCTTCAAATAAATGTTATCTATAGTTTATTAATGAATTATATCAATTATGTACTTCATGTAAAGGCTATCTGCTCTTAAAGTGATCCTGGTCAAAACAAAACCATGTGACCTACTCGCTTTTCATTGGTTATGGACACAGATGTACGATGTAGAAGCAATAAGTATGCAAAAAAGTAGTTCCCTTCATTAAATTAAAAATATGTCCTATAAATATACTTGTTATTCTTTGTAAATGAAAATAATATTCAAAGCATCGTGAGTCCAAATCCGGCCAGGGTTGATGGATTTTTTTAGGATTGAAAAATCCAAAGAGAAAGTCTCCGGGAGGGACTTTAAGCTGTGGGCCCCGAGTATGAAGATTTTCAGGCTCATAAAAGATTCTTAAGCTTGAACAAAGAGGTCTCTAAGCAAAATTTAGCAATATCAACATCCTAGTAATCCATCCATCCATAGTAATTCTGCCCAAAGGCAGGTCCTTCACTGCAATCATAGCATTTTCATGCTATGCTTGCAGCTTTACTAGGGAATGTGTAGGTGTGGTAGCTTCCCGTTGCTTTCCACACCGGTGAAGGATGATGGCCATATGATTTCGAGGACCGTTTGGGCCTTGAAGTTTCCTGACATTTGTCTTACAGGTGAGGAAAAACCCCGATAAAAACCTCACCCAGAAAAACTGCCCCAACCGGGGATCAAACCCGGGCCCGCTGCGTGACAAGGCAGCACGCTACCTCGAGACCACAGCAGTGGACATCTTAGTAATATCGGTTGAAAATGAGAGAGATGTTTTCTTGAAAACTGCAGTTCCCATGTTTAAAAAAACAAACTATGAGGTAAGATAAGAAGTGACTCAATCAATCATTGAACACCTTAGTTGCCTATTAGATGACTCAATGGGCCGGTGTGTTGACCGCATGCCATCCATGACATCTACGAGCAAATAAGGTAACTAAAATTGACTTTGCCCTAGTAACTCGTTACAAAGGAGAGCTATGGGCTACACCATTATAGATAGACAGAAAATATTCTAAAATATACCTAATCGATAATTACAAATTAAAGTAGTTTATTGCATGCAGGTGATGCATTTGAGTCATGCTGTGGTCAATTCTGATGTAAAAAATGGAGGAAGGTGTCGAGCCTTCTCTTACTGTGTCGCCAATCTAAATTTTTAAAACACAAGTCTGGCAAATCTTAGACTAGTGGTCAAAAAACAGTTTCACGAGTTCAGTGAAAAATCTCACCAGCTTTTTTGTAATATACCCGATTAAACGATCAGATGTCTTTATGCTTCACATGTGCTCCCTGTCAATGTGACAGTAATTGTGGCACGAATGGCGGAAGGATACAATTGGTGTTTGTTTATGTTAGGACCACTCTAAGAGCAGGTAAGGTATAAGTGGTGTAATACTATATATTTTCGTCCATTTCAGTGGTCCTGATATTAATATTTACAACATGGTTAATATTCAATATTGCTTCAAAGATGACGCGAACATATCTTCCAGAAGATGTAATTGCAATAGTTTTCTGTTGCACGCACAAATCTCTCACTCTAGGCAAGTCTCTACATTTGCTTAATGCATTTATATAATATTTGAAACATATCATGTGGAAAAGTTTTTATATCTATTTCAATTTTATATTGATATTAATGATTTTAATTCTGTTATAGGCATTCCTATATTACGTATTATATATGGAGGTTATTCACATTTGTCCACTATTTCTTTGCCACTGTTAGTCTATCATCCTACACAAATAATTTTGGGTGGATTAATAGTAACATATCTTCAGGATTGGATGCTGGCAAGACAACATTCAAGGTAAGTAGATCTAAGAATTAAATTAATGTTTTTATTACCTCACCTCATATCCTTTTTCTTCTATACTGCAGTTTCGGAGCTTATCTCCATCTTCAGTAGTTTTTTTGCATGTGGATATTTTTCCCAGACTGAGTTCTTTTTGTTTATCTGTGTGTTTGATTAGGCTAGCTTCTTCAAAGTTAAAATTGGGAAACACATTATGAGGTTCTTAATTAATAAATTAATGAGTCATTTTAACATCTTACCTCATATTTCATGTTTTTTCATAATGGCGGTTGAAAATGAATGACAAGATCATTTGAAAACTATAGTTCACCGTGTTTGAAAAAACATGAAATATGAGGTAAGATGTTAAAATGACTCATTAATTTATTATATTAAGGCTAGCTTCTGTATCGATTAAATGCATGGGCTGCTACAGCTGACTTGTTTACTTCACCCTTTTTTACATTTCTAAGGTGTTCTTTCAATCTGGTTTTTAAATTTATTTTTATTTTTCCTATATAGATTTTGTCGCAATCCTTACATTTGATCTGATATATTCCTGATTTATATTCTTCTCCAATTTTTTCATTTTTGTTGGTTTTAATTATCTTGTTTAGGCTGTATTCATTCTTTGGGGCCAATCGAATGTTAAACTTATTGATAATTTTCTGGAACTTGTGGTGTTTTAAAGGATGGTAAGTGAATTTTTTTTAATCATATTTGAAGAGAAACATTATACACTCAGACCGGGACTTGAACCTGGGACCCTTGGTTCAAGTCCCAGTCTGAGCATATAATTTTTCTCTTCAAATATGATTTATCCATCATTGAGATGTATGAAATTAATAATAAAAACATCACATTTTTTTAATCTTATGTTCTCTTCTGTTTGTTTTTTAAGTGTGCTTTCATTCATTAGTTTTTGCCTTTTAAACTTATTTATTTTCTTGTGTACCATGTTTTCTTCATAACCATTTTCTCTTGCTAAGTAGATCTATTAATAAACTTGGGAAATTAATTTAAAAGGAATCATATATTTATTATTTTTTGAATCTCAACATTGATGTATTCTGTAAGTACATTTTGAAAACATTCGTGGGATTAATTTGCATCATGATGCCGATATACACTTTTTACACTTTAACCCACAACCAAACACTCCAAAAGATGGCTTTCTACTGCAGCTATACTATTCACACAAGTAGAGTAAATACTTGTTAATGCAAGTACAAACATGCCGTCATCAAATGGTGCTACACTGCATCTGAGCTAAGTTCCAGTTGTACTGTACACAAACTTGCATAAGATATTACTGTGTCTATTGGAAAAACTATGGTACTACTTTTACTTGCCATATAAGTGTACACATTAATTTACTTATTTCAATCATAGTAACAGTTTTAGCTTCTTAATATTAGTTTAATAAATAATGCTTTAGCTATGTGCAGTCCCTTCATGTCTTCTTAAAGTAGAAGCCATTCATTGTGTATTTGTGAATGATTCATTGCATTTGAATGTGGGACCAAGAGAGTAAGGTAAAGGAAGGATTTATGCTTGGATGGGAAGGAAGCCTGTATTAGCTCAATAGATAGAGCATCAGCCCGGAAAGCTGAAGGTTCGTGGTTCGATTCCCGGTTCAGGCATAAATTTTTCTCTTTACCATTTGATTACAATAATTTAGATGTTAACTATTTTAGAAAAATGGCTAAATTCCTTAAAAAAAAAAGAGAAATAATAGAAGAATATTTAAATCTTACAAAATTTTGCATTGACAATAATGTATTCACCTTCAATGGAAAATTTTACAAACAAATCTCAGGTTTGGCTATGGGTGACCCACTTCCACCATTTTTGGCGAATTTATTTATGGGTTATTTAGAGTGTCATATCACCAATGCTTATCCCTGGATGTTCAAATGTTGGTATAGATATGTGGATGATATTTTTCTCTGTGATAAATTCTAAATATATTGAAGATGCATTGAAATTACTCACCCTTCAAGATGAAACTGTAAAATTTACTATGGAATTGGAAAAGGATAAACAAATCCCATTTTTCGACCTTTACTTAATAAGGAATGAACTACAAGGAAAAATTGAATTCAATATATATAGGAAGGATACTCATACAGACAATTATATAAAATCTTTAGGTTTCAATCATATTGCGCATAAACATGCAATTTTCAACAGTTTGATATATAGATTATTAAATGTTCCATTAAATGAAGAAGATTTTAAGAAAGAATACAATCACATTTTGAACATAGCCAATTTAAATGGTTTTGGAAAAGAAATAATTATAAATAAATTAAAGAAATTCAGACAACAAAAAAGATTAAAAGAATACACTACCCTGCAATCTGATTTAAAGAAAAGAAAACAATTTAAGAAAATTACTTATCATCCTGAAATACATAACAAATTTCAAAAATTTTCAAGAAATTTAATATTACATTGGCACTGATAAATAAATTTAACCTTGGTAATCTATTAATAACTAATGAGAAATTGAACACACAAGATAGCAAAAAATCTGGAATTTATCAAATTAATTGTAAGGACTGCAATAAAGTATACGTATGAAAAACAAAAAGGAATTTGGACACACACTAAGGAACGCTTTAGAAATATTAAAAATGGTGAAATTGAAAAATCAGCTATTGCAGCACATAGTTTATTGAAGAATCATAAAATTGAAAAAGAAGCCCAACTTTTAAAACATTTGGAAAAACCTTTAGAATTAACAATTTGGGAGAAGATATATATTCAGAAGAACAAATTTAGATACATGAATTTCGAGACTCCTGATGAACGTGATCTCATCTCAAAGTTCATCAAATCAACACCAGTTGGCAACATTATTGATGGAGATTTCAACGAAAATCTGGTAGTCATAATGTCGGTTGAAAATGAGAGAGAACCTTCTCTTGAAAACTAGTTCCCGTGTTTAAAGAAACATAAATATGAGATAAGATGTAAAAATATAACTCATTAATTTATTTTTCTAATGTAATTATATATCAAAGCCTGGTTTTGTGCTTCTGTCCTACCGAAGCCCCATATCAAGATCTAAAATTTTTGCAGAATCTTCATGCATATCAGGAAATGATTTCAACATTTCTTGTGTAACATTAAAGAAATTCTGTGGAAATTTATAGTATTTGACCCAAAAATTGCTGCAATAGCATTTTTGACAACAAAGTTCCACAAAGTCTAAGAAAAATATGGTACAGTTCTAAAAAATGCAGACACATTAGCAGAAACAACAAAATATGTTATTTAGCTACAGGATATGGATAGATATATTAATTTAATAAGGTGATTATATTATTTTTAGTCTGGACATCTTACCTCAATATTAATGTTGATTTGTTCTTGGACATGTTTCAAAACAATTCTGTTTTATTGTCAGCTCCATCCTGTGGTTGGCCAAAGAACCTCCAAACAAGGTCACGCTCCATCGGAATATCAAAATTCATAACTCTGTTTCTGTTCTTCTGAATATAAATTTTTTCCCAAATAGTCAGCTCTTTTGTATTTTCTAACTGTTTTAATAATTTAGTGTCTGAATTTATATTATGTTTTTCAGACCAAACATGAGCAGCAACTGCAGATTTTATTTCTCCTTTTTTCTCCATTTTTTAATATTTCTTATGTGTTCTTTGGTTCTAATTTTTAGGTTTCTTTTTGTTTCCCTATATATATCTTTCACATTCCATGCATTCAATTTATATATTCCTGACTTTTATTTTTATCAGATTTTTCATTTTTGTTGGTTTTTATTAGTTTATTTAAACTGTAGTTATTTTTTGGTGCTAATTTAATATTAAACTTCTCAAATATATTTTGATATTTATTACGTACCCAAGGGTGATATGTGAATTTCCTATATTTTTTCATAGGTGGTTCTTCTTTTTCAAGATTACTTCTGTTTATCATTTTTTGTTTTTTTTTATACTTTTCTATCCTTTTATGTACCATTTTTTCATCAAACCCATTTTCTCTTGCTACTTTGATTGTGTTTTTTCTCATGTTTGAAATCTTCTTCGTTTAAGGGTAAGTTTACCAATCTATGAGTTAAACTATTAAATGCTGCTAATTTATGTCCAATTGGATTGAACCCTGTTGATTTTATAAAATTTTCCGTATGAGTTTCTTTCCTATGAATCCCGAATTCAATTTTTCTTTTTTCTTCGTTTCTGACCAATTTAAGATCCAAAAAAGGTATTTGTTTATTGTCTTCTATTTCTTTGGTGAATTTAATGTTTGTACTCTGTAAATTTAATAGTTTTAGGGAATCTTCTACATTTTTTTTCTTTAAAAATACAATTATATCATCAACATATCTACTCCAAAATATAAACATTGTGGGATGTGCTTTAGTGATTTTACATTCAAAATCGCTCATAAATAAATTGCCAGGAAAGGTGATAATGGGTTTCCTGGCAAATTTATTTATGAGCGATTTTGAATGTAAAATCACTAAAGCACATCCCACAATGTTTAAATTTTGGAGTAGATATGTTGATGATATAATTTGTATTGTTAAAGAAAAACATGTAGAAGATTCCTAAAACTATTAAATTTACAGAGTACAAACATTAAATTCACCAAAGAAATAGAAGACAATAAACAAATACCTTTTTTGGATCTTAAATTGGTCAGAAACGAAGAAAAAAGAAAATTGAATTCAGGATTCATAGGAAAGAAACTCATACGGAAAATTTTATAAAATCAACAGGGTTCAATCCAATTGGACATAAATTAGCAGCATTTAATAGTTTAACTCATAGATTGGTAAACTTACCCTTAAACGAAGAAGATTTCAAACATGAGAAAAAACACATAATCAAAGTAGCAAGAGAAAATGGGTTTGATGAAAAAATGGTACATAAAAGGATAGAAAAGTATAAAAAACAAAAAATGATAAACAGAAGTAATCTTGAAAAAGAAGAACCACCTATGAAAAAATATAGGAAATTCACATATCACCCTTGGGTACATAATAAATTTCAAAATATATTTGAGAAGTTTAATATTAAATTAGCACCAAAAAATAACTACAGTTTGAATAAACTAATAAAAACCAACAAAAATGAAAAAAAAACTGATAAAAATAAAAATCAGGAATATATCAAATTGAATGCATGGGTTGTGAAAAGATATATATAGGGAAAACAAAAAGAAACCTAAAAATTAGAACCAAAGAACACATAAGAAATATTAAAAATGGAGAAATTGAAAAATCTGCAGTTGCTGCTCATGTTTGGTCTGAAAAACATAATATAAATTCAGACACTAAATTATTAAAACAGTTAGAAAATACAAACGAGCTGACTATTTGGGAAAAAATTTATTCAGAAGAACAGAAACAGAGTTATGAATTTTGATATTCCGATGGAGCGTGACCTTGTTTGGAGGTTCTTTGGCCAACCACAGGATGGAGCTGACATCGACATCCAGGTTGTGCAACATAATGCAACATAAATAAAACCAGTCTGGGAAAGCTGACGATAAAACAGAATTGTTTTGAAACATGTTCAAGAACAAATCAACATTAATATTGAGGTAAGATGTCCAGACTAAAAATAATATAATTAAAATAACCTCAAAATATAACTTCCTAAAATTAAATATTAATAAGGTGAATCCAGTCATCTTACCTCATAATTTGTTGAGTTCTGTTTAAACAAGTTGGTGTATCATGTCCAAACAGAACAGACAAGTTATGAGGTAAGATGACTCTGAATTAATCATATTTATTAAGAAGAACCTCATAATATTACTTTCGTAATGTAATTTATTAAGATATATGAAAAGTAATATAGAGGATTTTAATTCAGCTGATTCCATGAAGTTCTTCCAAAGATTTACTATATCCTCTCTACATTCCTAAATGATGAACTTTCTGAATGGTTCATGAGCTATGCTTATGCAAAGGGATAAAAATAGTGAATAAAATCAAAGTGATATATGACAAGCAGGTAGAGATGTAAAATTAATCATAGATTACAACAATAAATTAACAAAGGATGAACATCAAAAGCAAAATACATTGGACATAAATTGGCAGCCTTCAATAGTTTAACTCACAGATTGGTAAACTTACCCTTAAACATAAGAGATTTCAAACAGGAGAAAAAACACAATCAAAGTAGCAAGAGAAAACGGATTTGATGAAAAAAATGGTACACAAAAGGATAGAAAAGTATAAGAAACAAAAAAATGATCAACAAAAGCACTCTTGAAAAAGAAAAAAAAAAACACCTATGAAAAAATACAAGAAATTCACATATCGCCCTTGGGCACAAAATAAATTCCAAAAGATATTTGAGAAGTTTAATATTAAATTAGAACTGAAAAATAACCACAGTTTAAATAAACTAATAAAAACCAACAAAAATAAAAAAATCAGGAATATATCAAATTTAATGTACTGGTTGTGAAAAAAAAATATATATATATATAGGAAAAAACAAAAAAAAATCCTGAAAATTAGAACCAAAGAACATATAAGAGATATTAAAAATGGGGAAATAGAAAAATCTGCAGTTGCTGCTCATGTTTTGGTCTGAAAAACATAATATAAATTCAAGCTCTAAATTATTAAAACAGGTAGAAAATACAAAAGAGCTGACTATTTGGGAAAAAATCTATATTCAGAAGAACAAGGACAGAGTTATGAATTTCAAAATACCGATTGAACGTGACCTAGTTTGGAGGTTATTTGGCCAACCGCAGGAGGAAGCTGGCATCGACATCCAGGATTTACAACATAAATCCAACCAGTCTGGCCATGATGCTGAAGATGATTAGAAGACTAATTGAAACATGTTCAAGAACAAATCAACATTAATATTGAGGTAAGATAATACACACTCAAAATAACTTATTTAAAAGAACCTCAAAATATTACTTCCTAAAATAAAACATTAATCAAAAGCAATTTTTGTTGCAAGATGTTAATGAATACCGTCACACTTTTCTTGACCGTAAAATGGAGACTGGCAAAAAAGTTTCCAGGAGAAACTGTTGTAGTAAAAACAAAAATTGTTTTCATGTGTTACACTTGTATTGTAATGTAATTTTTTAAGAAAGATATGCTTAATGTACATTATAATAAGTACTTCCTTTTATCAAAATAAAACATAGGCACAAGTTATCCTCATCATATGTGTATGAAACTTTTGACAGTTCAATTTTTTTATAAATTAGAACAATATTGAGGGGTGAGAACTAAGCAAAACAAGAAAGAAAAAAAATCCTATATATATCAATGGCTATCCTAATGCACATTCACTTGAGATAGATTGTGAACTTGAACAAGACTCATGTTTGGGGAGACAAATATCCACTTACTCAAGTAATTAAAAGTAACATATTTACAGAGAGGATCTCCCTACCTATGGCCGGGCTAGTAGGAGAAGCACATGCGGCCACTGAGCTCTGCATCATGTGCATGGCTCACTGTGAGCCATAAACTCACACCACCTAGGTATTGAAACTTAACCGCCTGGCGAGGCAGATGTAAATCCTCCAAATAGAGATACTGTTCGACAGTTTGTAAACAAATTTAGAGAAATGGGTTCTGTGCTTGATAAGAAACCAAAGGTAACAAGACATGTGCTTACTGAGGGAAAATTAGATGAAATAGGAGAAAGATTAGAACATACGTCAACAAAATCCCTAAGACAACTTGCACAAGAAACTGGTGTTTTGAAGGCCTCAGCATTGTGAGCTACGAAACTTTTACGTTTGAAACCTTACAGAATAACTGTAATGCATGAACTACAGTCAAGTGATCCTGAGATGTGGTTACATTTTTGTAATTAGATGTTGCACAATGTTAATGATGGAATAATTGATCCGTGCTTGATAATGTTCTCAGACGAAGCCTGGTTCCTTTTAAATTGGCACATTTCGACGCAGAATAACAATTATTGGAGTCAGAAAAACCCTCATCACATCTATGAAATTCCTCTACATGACTAATGGACATGAGTATGATGTTCAGTGAATGGTTACAGAATTATATGACCAATTTTTTTAATAACACAAAGATACAGAGATGACATACTGAAACCATTTTTCAAAGAACTGACTGATATTGACTGTCAAAATGGATATTTTCAGCAAGACTCTGCAACTACACATACAGCTGACGACTCGTTAAAATTAATTAGTGATTTTTTTTAAGATCGGGTTATTGGTGTAGGCTTGTGGCCATCACGGTCTCCAGATTTAACTGTTTGCAATTTTCATTTGTGGGGGTACTTAAAAAATAAAGTGAATGCAAGAGACCCCCACACATTAGACAATCTGAAAGATTATATCAGGACAGAAATAAACCCAATAACAGAACAGCAACTAATGCGTGTGAATGAAGGTTCCTAGCAAGATGCCAAAAATGTGTGGAAGTAGGAGAAGAACATTTTCAACATCTCCTGTCATAAAGTACATAACTTATTTTCGCCATTTTCATGGTCATGCACGAACCAAGTGAAAAAAGTAGGAAAAGAGCTATGCAGTTGCTCTGCCGCATGATGTGGAGTGAGGACTCAGCAGCCGCATGTGCTTTCCTGCTAGCCCGGCCGTAGGTTGGGAGATGCTCTTTGTATATATATATTCAATGCCCCAGGTTGTTTTTCCACATTTCTGGTATTCTCTCCTGGCATTGGCATAATTGTTACCCACTTCTGAGGTTGGGGCACCTGGAAGGCAGGGTTATGCTGCCCTGATGATATGATGGGGTGTGCCGGGAGAGTCCTTAATCCTAAACTTAATCTAAGGCAAATATGAATGATGATGATTATGATGGCCATATGATCTCGGGGACCGTTCGGGCCTTTAAGTTTCCTGTCATTTGTATTATAGGTGAGGAAAAACTACAATAAAACCTCACCCAGGAAACTTGTCCCAACTGAGACTCAAACTTGGGCCTGCTGCATAAAAAGGCAGCATACTACCTTGAGATCACAGTGGTGGACTAATATTTTTTTTTTAATTTACAGGACAAGATTAGAAGCATGAACTTATAACTTCGAATAAATATATATTTGTTCTTGCTTGTGATAATTTGTACAGCAAAACTTTCATTTATGGTATGTATGAAAAACAATTTTTTAAAAACTATAGAGGTGGATGTGGTCTGTGAAACATATCTAGGTGATATGATCTTATTTTATGAGATGAAGTATAAAGTTTCCAATTCTTATTTTAGCTTTATAGGATGCTTTGCAAATATAGACTTGACTGAAATGTGATTTGCACTTAAAGATATAACAAAGATTTTTCTTAATTATTTATTGTTTTTTTAAGCTTAATTTATTATGTCATTTTTACAGGTTTTATATTAAAATTGATATGTGATTGTGTTTCTGAAAGGAAACCTTATAACATTCCAGTATTTTCTATTATATAACTGTCAATATAGGATTATTAAATTTATAATATTTATTTGAAATATCTTATTCATGTTTGTCAATCAGTATTGGTAATAAATTAGTAAATAAGTTGGGTCTGCTGTCATCTTACCTCATATTTCGTTGTTTCTTATAAGACATGTTTTTGTTGTCATCGTAACTATGAAGTAAGATGATGCAGACCCAACTTATTTATTAAGTAGAACCTCATAATGTTACTTCCTATTGATCCATATTTGGTTCGTCTTCCGGGCTTATAGGCCATGGTCTGGTTGTCTTCTTACTCGACGTTTCGTCTACTGCTGCGGTAGACCTCATCAGGAGATACTGCGTGCTCTCTGTGAACTCCTCAACAGTCGGCTGCAGACTGGCTGGTGGTTGGAAACTGTCTCTCTATTTATAGCTAAACCCTGGGTGGTGGGGGGGTTTTCTGCACGGACCGAGTTTTTTGCTGTTGTGCCAATTGCAGAAGTCATAGGCTTCGTTGACTTCTGCAATCGACACAACAGCAAAAAAACTCGGTCTGCACAGAAAACCCCCCCACCACCCGGGGTTTAGCTATAAATAGAGAGACAGTTTCCAACCACCAGCCAGTCTGCCAGTCGACTGTTGAGTTCACAGAGAGCACGCAGTATCTCCTGATGAGGTCTACCGCAGCAGTAGACGAAACGTCGAGTAAGAAGACAACCAGACCACGGCCTATAAGCCCGGAAGATGAACCAAATATGGATCAAGACGCCGGCCGTGAAAGCCTACAATTACTTCCTATTATACAGTAAAACTTGTTCAAAGCAGAATCGCATGGGACCAATTTTTTTTTTTCTCACAGACAAAATTCTGCATTATAAAAAAACAAACAAGATTAACCAATCTTAGATTGTAGAGTACCGTATATGCCTTTTTACATACCTTGGATTAATTGTGTTCTACTGCCGTTGAAAAGTGAGGTATAGTATGTACGAGCAACTTCGATGGTAACGTGAAAAAAAAAACTTCCGTTTTGTCAGCATTAAAATGTCTCTTAGACGCGTATCCTGAAATTAAAGTATTCAGTTTTGGTTTCCACTCACTAACTATACTTTTGTCCACAACCTTCGATTCCCAGCAAATTTTCATTCCACACTACATTGTGTTGTCTTTGAAAATTGTCCAGCTAACCTGAAGATGCTTTGAAATCATTATTCCCTAGGGATATAACAACACCTAGAGTTTGACTTTGGAGCATCGGTCCGGAAATTTTGGAGATTTTTTGGTCATGCACTTGCAAAACATTTCTACACTACTTTGTTGATTTCTTCATTTCCTTCTTTTTTTTTTTTGCCTCTTCATTTGATTATTTCCTTGCATCCATTTATTATTATTTTTTCTTTGAGTTTAAAAATCTCATAAACTTGGGCTTTTTGCACATTTAAATTTGGTCATTATTTGGCATACTGAAAGTTTGTTTTCTTCTTTATCTTCAATCACTTTCACTTTTTTGTTTAATGACAATGATACATGCAATTTAGCCATCTTTATTGTGGAAATTCAGAACATTACCTGCGAAAGATACGTACACAATGGGTCTCAGATCTTAAATTAATTTAAGATTTTACAATGCACTGGTTATTTGTAGGAGAGATGTCACACGCCAAATATTTGATAAACAAACGAACCTATGTGTAGTGAGGCCAAAAGAAAATTCCAGATGCAGGGAGAAACTCTACTTACACCCAGCGGCAGGAATCATCTCTTATTGTTATTTTGCCTAACAGGAATTCAATTAAGTGGAAACTAATTATTTCTCCCTCAGTCTTTCCGCCTTATAAACATTTTTTTCAGGAATTGTGTAGAAATATCCTTTCATTTCTGTGTTGGACAGATTCCATTTTATACAAAATAAATACATGTAAAATTACTATTATTTTGCCGGGACCAATAAATTTGTTCATATTAGACAGATTTCTGCATTATTCATGTTCCGGATTAAACAAGTATTTTCATTGGACAGTAAAATAGTTATATATTCATCTGATAACCAAGATCTTTAATTTTGTATTGTAGAAAGAAGTGTGTATATACATAATGTGTGTATACATTTGGCAAGAGACATTCTCATGAAGTAAAAGAGTTAGATCTCACTTTTCTCACATTTGATGTCATCATAATTAAGAAAATTCAGGCAGATGAAATATTTAAATTTCAAAATATTTATTTTATTTATAAAGTGGCAGGAATTGGCAATAATGCTATTTTCTCTCTGAACTCCTAGTACACGCTGACAGAATCCTGTCTTCAATTTAAAAAGTGTACCATACAAATAATAATAATAGCTTTTAAGGTCTTAAGGCCTTGTCTACCACTCAACTAGGTAAACAAAATATATAAAAATTAGTCTTACATCTAAATTACAATAACATAAATGATGATTATATGGTGTATCTGTATGTATTCCATATATACCTGATACATCCTGCATGGGGACATGGGTGCTCCCTAGGGAGTTTCTTAACAGAAAAAAATTTAGTTATGATTATTTACCTATAGATGTCAACAAGTAACATATATGTAGAGATCCGTGAAAGTGGTTTTATTTTTAGGGAAATTTGTTTTAAAATTTCAACATTTCGATGTTATTGGGAATTTGGTGGTGTTATTCTAAAAAAATGTAAATTTGAGTCTTTTTAATCCTAGTTAGTATATTAAACCCAATAAGAATGATATATCCAGTAGTTTAAGGGATATCAAATTGATAATTATGTCAGCAAAAATTTAGGGGGGAAGAACTTGTCTTACACATTAATATAATTTGTATTTCTTGGAATTCATATTGGCCATAGAATTTAAAATCTATGGAGAAAACATTTTTTGAGCATGAGAATGACAGAAAATATTGCCTCTATGTTCTGAACTGTGTTGCAACCATTTACCTTAGCAAGAGTGCATGGAGGAAGCAGATATGGCACCATCAGATATGGCAGTTAAAAGGAGATGGAATCTGAAAACAGTGTTTAAAAATGCATTATGAAAATTTTACGAATAAAACAAAACAAATCTCTGGAATTTGTTGAAAATTAATTTTCTGTGTTATTTCGCGTTATCCTAGGATTTCGCGATTCATAAATGCTTTTTTTTTTTGAGGTTATGGGAAATGGAGTTAAGAAATGGGACAAGAAAATGACAAAATTAGAGCATTTTGTGTTATCGTGACTCGCAAATTTCACGGATCTCTACATACATGGTATATCTACAATATGTCCTGGAATCTGCAATCATATCCTTATTTTCATTTTTAATTATGTTTGTTCTATACTGGTATTATATCAATGATAACCATAAGAAATATCAGAATGTTGTCATTGAAATAGAGGTAGCTGACTTGAATATCATTAAAATTTATTTCTGAACATCAGTATCAATTTATGATAGAATATGTAAATTAATATACTCAAATCATCTGAAATCAATTTAAAGAGAACACTGGTTTCAAGTCCTTGTTCAGGTGGAAATGTGGTCTCTTTAAAATCAATAATAACAACAATCATAAGTAACACTGTCACTGAAATAGATATACTTACTTACTGGCACTATCGAACCCGTAGGTTCATGGCCGCACGGACATAATCTCTCCATACATCCCTATCCTGAGCTAATGCTTTCGAATCATTCCCTATATAATCTACTTCCCTCAAATCATAGTTAATGTTATTCTCCCACCTCATTCTTGGTCTACCAACTGGGCGTTTTCCCTCTGGCTTTCCTACGAAAAGCTTCCATGCAAGTCTTTCATTCCCCATACGTGCAACATGTCCTGCCCATCGCAGTCTACGAGACTTAGCTGTTCTTATTATATCTGGCTTCCTATAAAGACCATGTAGTTCATTGTTATGTAGTCTTCTCCATTCACCTGTCTGTTCATCTCTCTTTGGTCCAAAAATTTTCCTAAGTACTTTATTTTCAAATACCTGTAATCTCCTTTCCTCCCTTAGAGTAAGAGTCCATGTTTCACACCCATATAATATAACTGGTAGAATAATAGTTTTATATATTTTCAGTTTAACATTTTTTTAAAGGAGTTGGGACATCAAGAGTCTCTGCAATGCATAATAGCACGCATTTCCAGAATTGAGCCTATGTTTAATTTCTTTGTGCATCTCATTCCTATTTGTGATTATTGTTCCTAGGTATTTGAATTCAGCCACTTCCTCAAAATTTCCCTCATTTGTCATTAGTTGTCCATTTCCATTATATAATGTATTTCTATGTGTGACCATATATTTAGTTTTATTGATATTTACTTCCAGTCCTAATTCCTCAGTGTTACTTAATAGTGTGTGTGTGTTGTCCTTTAGTATCTCCTCGCTATCGGCCAATACTACTACATCATCAGCATAAACTAACAGCTTATTAATACCATTGAGTTGTAAGCCTTCCTCATTCTCTAAAGATTTAATGGCATGCTCTAGTACAAAATTAAATAGTAGAGGAGATAGTGCATCTCCTTGCTTCAACCCATTCTGGATTTCAAAAGTGTCTGAAAACTGTTTGCCTACACGCACCCTACTCGTTGAGCCATTTAGACACATTCGTATAAGTCTAACTAACTTTTTAGGAATTCCGAACTCCAGCAGGATACTATATAACTTCTCTCTCTTAATTGAATCATATGCTTTCTTGAAGTCTACGTATAGTTGATGTACAGTACCATTATATTCCCATTTCTTTTCTAAAATCTGTCTTATACTAAAAATCTGATCTGTTGTAAACCTGTTTCTTCTAAATCCACACTGATGATCTCCTAGAATGTTATCAATATAGGGAGTAAGTCTGCTTACTAAATATTTGTTAGAATTTTGTACGAAGTTGAAAGTAATGAGATGCCCCTGTAGTTGTTGCAATCAGTTTAATCTTCTTTCTTATAAATTGGTACGATAATTGATTCTTTCCATTCATCTGGAAGAGCTTCTTTTCCCAAATCATACTAAGCAACCAGCGTATTTTGTCCATCAATTTTTCTCCCCCTGATTTTATCAGTTCTGCTGGGATCTCATCTAAACCTGATTCTTTATACATCTTCAATTTTTCAATCGCCATTTCAACCTCTAATGCACTTGGTTCTGCGACTAGCATTTCTGCTGTCTGTAAATTATCCTCCTCAATGTCCTGTTCTGTATGTACATTTAATAGCTGATTAAAGTAACTTTTCCATCTATTTAATATACTCCTGGAATCTGCAATCATATCCCCATTTTCATTCTGAATTATGTTTGTTCTAGCCTGAAACCCTCTCATCTCTATACTAATTCCCTGATATAATTCTCTAATGTTCCTGTTTTTTGCATCATTTCACGATCATTAATCTTCTCTCTCAAATATTCCCTCTTTTTACTCTTTAGTACTTGGTGGTTTCCTGTCTAATACTACCCAATTGCTCTAAATTTACCTCATTTGGCTCGTGTAACCATTTCATTTTTGCTAGCTTTCTTTTCTTTACAATGTCGGCACATTCCTCATCAAACCATTTCTTGTTTTGCCTCTTTTTTAAACAACCAATGCTTTCTGATTCTGACAATTTAATAGTATCTCTTATAGCCTCCCATTCTTTATTTATATCAGTTTCTTCTTCATTTGCCACATTGTCATCTGAAGATTCCAGTACTTCAAATCTATTAGCAATTTTGATTTGGTATTCTTGCCGTATTTCATCATTTTTCAAGTTTAATTCAAATTTTACAGAATCATCTTTAGCGTTTGTTCCTCTCATAAGCGATAGCCGTTGTCTGATTTTCACCCTGACCAGATGATGATTCGAATTGCAGTCTGTCCCTCTAACTGATCTATCATCGATGATGCTACTGTGCCAGCGTTTGTCCACTAATACATGATCTATCTGGTTCCGAGATTCTCCATCTGGGGATGTCCAGGTGTATTTATGAATATCCTTATACTGAAATGTTGTGCTCTTAACAATGAGATTCTTCGATGTGGCAAATGTTACTGATGGGAAAGCTGACGATAAAACAGAATTGTTTTGAAACATGTCCAAGAACAAGTCAACATTAATATTGAGGTAAGATGTCCAGACTAAAAATAATATAACTAACCCTGTTGTCGTTACTATCTTCATGAAGACTGAATTTGCCTATTGTTGGTTTGAATATATCTTCCCACCCCACTTTTTGCATTAAAATCTTCTAAGACAATTTTCATATGATATCGTGAAAGGCTATCAAATAAGGATTCTAATTCTTCATAGAACTCATCCTTGATCTTGTCATCTTTATCTTCTGTAGGAGCATGTACATTTACAATTATAAAATCATGTAGCTGATTTTAATATAATTAAAATTTAACATCAAAGCTACCAATTCCAAGTACTTATAATTTGTATACTGGAAAGATTGCCAAAAAATCTGGCAAAATACTAAGAAATGGTCTCAGATTAATTGGAAATACTTTACAACATGTGACATGAAAAATTTTTCTAAGTTCCAATCATACACCGTGCACATGCACCAGCAAATGTGAAGTGGTTTACACTATGGAATCATGGGATGCAGCCAACATATACATGATATTTAATGAACCTAAAAGCTAACCTAACATAATTTAAGTATTGTAACCTGTGAAAGACCAACTTAAAAGCAAACCTAATGCAATTTAAGCACTCTAACCTGTGAAAGAATGCAATGTCCAAAAATAAATAGTAGGTTCTCAAATTCTGGAGTATATGTGTACAGTTAATAGTACATACTCTATGTTGGCTGCATTGGAACACACCTTTGTTGCATAGAATATGCGTTATAATCAATATGGCTGTCATGTCTTCATGCTACACATGTAGTTAAATCCATAGTAATTCTGCCCGAAGGCAGGTCCTTCACCGCAATCATAGCATTTTCATGCTATGCTTGCAGCTTTACTAGGGAATTGTGTAGGTGTGGTAGCTTCCCATTGCTTTCCACACTGGTGAAGGATGATGATGATAATGATAATGGTAAGGATGATAATGATAAGGATGATGGCCATATGATTTTGGGGACCATTTGGGCCTTAAAGTTTTCCTGACATTTGTCTTACAGGTGAGGAAAAACCCCGATAAAAACCTCACCCAGAAAAACTGCCCCGACCGGGGATCAAACCCGGGCCTGCTGCGTGACAAGGCAGCACGCTACCTCGAGACCACAGCGGTGGACTGTAGTTAAATATCATAGAAAAATATTTTGAAATAATAGTTAGAAAAAATGTAAAAATCATTGTAAATGGTGGGAAATATTTGAAAAATGATACCCCAAAAATAAATTTGACAGGAATTTATCAGGGAATAAAAAAAGTTGTGTCGCAGGTTGTAAAGTTTAATACAGAAGGTATATGTTTCAAAAGACATGTTCCAGGATTCCAGAAAAATATAATTTCACTTTTAATTGCAGATGTGGAATTCTTTTCACAATTATTTATTTCACAAATTATTGTTACTGACATTGTTCATTCATTTTTAATAAGTCCTTATAAAGACTATTCTTCAGTTTCATTCTACAGTTATCTGACAATATGATATTAGAAATCTACCAGTTTCTTAAGCAGGTATAACTTTTTAACACATTATGGCTTCTTATTCTAGCTAACCAAATGTTCAGGGTTTCAGGAAAGCAATTTGTATGGTTTACGAGTAGAAGAGAGAGAGAAAGTACTTTCAGGCTGAAGAAAAACTTTTACAATTTGTCAGAAGTATATTGCAATATGTTGGCCGTTGTGGACTAATGGTTATGCTCCTTGTCTCTGATTCTGTGGATCACAGATTCAAACCCAGCTGCGGTCAATGGATTTTCTTAGGATGGGAAAATCTAATGAGCAAGTCCTCTGGGAGAGACTTTAAGCCATGGGTCCCGAGTCTGAAGATTTTCAGGCTCATAAAAGATCCTTAAGCCTGAACAAAGAGGCCTAAGAAACATTTACCAATTTCAAACATCATAGTAATACCTTAGTTGCCTGCTAGATGTCTCATTGAGTCAGTGCGTTGACCGCATGTCACTCATGATATCTTTGTGCAAATAGGTAACTTAAATGAACTTGGTGTATTAACTCCTGATAAAAAGGAGAGGCCATGGCTCAATAATGGTGTGGCCGTTAACCTTTTTATCATAGATTAACCTTGGTATCCAAAGTTCCAAAACCACGCGATTTGCTACCATTTGTTGTGTTTTTGCTTAGCACAACCCTCAGTCTACTACCAAAATGTGCCGTGGGACATGAACCCAGAACCAAATCCACGCAGACAGCTATCAAGAATTGTGCGCAGAGTATCATCTTTTGTTTCCCTTGGATGTATATATATATATATTTATTAGCCTTGAGTTCATAACATTCAGTACTATTCAAAAGCCTTTGCCCGGGCCCATGAGGGGCAAATATTGATTCATCTTTCCTTTCTAAATACTTGAACATTAATCACAATAGATCTTAAAACACTGTAGTAATCTATGATACTTAGCTAAGCTGAATGTATTATTATTATTAACCATGAAAGCTAGACGGAAAAAAAAAACTTTTGAGCAGCGTATGACCTCTAAGCAAGCTTGTGTACGGGAATATGCAAAACAGCAGTATAGTATCTTCTTCTTCTTCTACTACAAGGTTTAGGCTATGCAGCCTGTTCTGGCAAAGTTAAAAGTGGAGTCCATCTTCTACGTGGTTGGCCAACATCTCCTGTTCCTCTGTGATTATACAGGAAGGTTCTTTTTGGTATTCTTTCGTTGTTCATTCTCATTAAGTGTTCTGTCCATTTCTTATTATTTTCGCTGATTTTATCTTCAATTTTATATATATTTAATTCTTCTCGTATAGTTTCATTCCTTATTCTATCCGCTCTTGTGCATCCTTTCACATTACATAAAAATAGCATTTCCGCAGTCTGTATCCTGCTTTTATCCCTTGATTTCATTATCCAATTTTCACTTCCATACAACAACAAAGGAACAGCCAATGTTTTATATAATTTAAGCTTCTTATCTTTCCTTGTTTTCCGACCTAAGGTTCTTTGTATAGTATCTAACACACAATAATTAAACATTATATAAAAGATGGTATTTAATATAAATTGCACGTCTGAAGTTAGAAAAATAGAATTAAAGAATTACATAACTTTGATCATTCATAAATTAAAAGACAAAATAATGATTAACATAAAAAATAACATAACTCACACAAACAATCTCACATACATATTTTCAGTCCTTGCCAGGGTGGCTTTCCCTGGTCTGCCGGACCAAAAACTCAAAGCACGCCACTCGTGTCCTCCAGACGACAATGTTCCAACCAAAATTTCCGATCGAATGATAATGTTCTGAATATGCGTAGGCTATTTGAGCATTCCGAGGTAGAAGGGGAAGATGTGCAGTACAAAAAGCGCAATGGAACAGGTAGAAAGGAGAGTGGGGGTAGATGCAGAGAGAAAGGAAATTGGCATAGTTCATGAATCTTTTAGTTAAAGGAGGATAATGGCACTGATGTTACGAAATTACACTTTCAGTTCAATGGACTACGCCATTAATCACTTATTATTACTATATTGCAATAACAACAGGTCTCGTGTGTAGAAAGACAAATTTTTTGAAGGCACACAACCTAAAATAATGTTTCCAAAGTGTCAGAAAGACAACATTTGGAGAAGGGAGCCCCACCCCTACAAGAAAGGTCAACCCATAAAAGCAATGTGTTTGTAATAAACATGAACAAAGTAAACACAAGGGGAAAAAATACACTTATTGGTGCCCAAGTGTCAAACTGCTGGTTTACGCTTTGAAGATTTATCACACCAATTTTTGAAGTTCATTCTGGTTTTTTTTGAAGACCCTTCTCTTTGTGTAAATATTTATTGTGTTGTTAGGTAGAGCCGGTTCTCTGAATTCTTCAAAGAATTCCTAGTGCAATTCACTGTGCGACTTATGTGAGAAACTTACAAATAGGACCTATTTCAACTGTGGCACAACAATCATAAATAAGTTACACATGCAGAGATGTTACGTGAGAACCGTAATAAATTAAATGAATTAAATGTTATATTAAGGGTTCACCATAAACAAATTGAAAAAACATTAAAATTACTCAAGATATATCCATTTAAATGCATTATTGGAATACTGGGGCACTGAACGGCTGGATTTAAATCCCCGTGAACACTCCTCCTGCAACAGTGTATTGCCGGCCACGTGCTCTGAAGGGTTAAGAATGTTTGAATGTGGGAGCAAGAGAGTTAGGTAAGGGGAGGATTTATGCTAGGATGGAAAGTAGCCTGAATTAGCTCAGTGATCAGAGCATCAGCACATAAAGCTGAAGATTCGGAGTACGATTCCCAGTTCAGACAAAAAATGTTCTCTTTTGATTAATTAACCTTTCCTAATATAAACCCATATTTTATAGGACCAGCTGTGTAATACAAGCAAACACACATAGTTATTAGAAGCAACTTATGATTCCAATTTTGTCTTATTAAGTAGATTTCACTACATAAATTGTCCATCCATGATAATTCATTGGGGCAGAAGCATATATTCTAAAATCATATTTTATGAAGATAATATTGAGACTAAAATTACTAGGTTAAAATTAATATTCATATAAAAAATAGGTAAAATATGGGTTTATATTAGGAAAGGTTAATTAATCAAAAGAGAACATTTTTTGTCTGAACTGGGAATCGTACTCCGAATCTTCAGCTTTATGTGCTGATGCTCTGATCACTGAGCTAATTCAGGCTACTTTCCATCCTAGCATAAATCCTCCCCTTACCTAACTCTCTTGCTCCCACATTCAAACATTCTTAACCCTTCAGAGCACGTGGCCGGCAATACACTGTTGCAGGAGGAGTGTTCACGGGGATTTAAATCCAGCCGTTCAGTGCCAGTATTCCAATAATGCATTTAAATGGATATATCTTGAGTAATTTTAATGTTTTTTCAATTTGTTTATGGTGAACCCTTAATATAACATTTAATTCATTTAATTTATTACGGTTCTCACGTAACATCTCTGCATGTGTAACTTATTTATGATTGTTGTGCCACAGTTGAAATAGGTCCTATTTGTAAGTTTCTCACATAAGTCGCACAGTGAATTGCACTAGGAATTCTTTGAAGAATTCAGAGAACCGGCTCTACCTAACAACACAATAAATATTTACACAAAGAGAAGGGTCTTCAAAAAAAACCAGAATGAACTTCAAAAATTGGTGTGATAAATCTTCAAAGCGTAAACCAGCAGTTTGACACTTGGGCACCAATAAGTGTATTTTTTCCCCTTGTGTTTACTTTGTTCATGTTTATTACAAACACATTGCTTTTATGGGTTGACCTTTCTTGTAGGGGGTGGGGCAGCCTTCTCCAAATGTGTCTTTCTGAAACTTTGGAAACATTATTTTAGGTTTGTGTGCCTTCAAAAAATTTGTCTTTCTACACATGAGACCTGTTGTGCTAAAAGACCTTCATCAACCCTAAATTTTCAATTTGTCTTTCTTCTGGTTTCCAAGCTGAAACCAGTTGATGATATACGACTACAATAGCTTCACAGGAAGGTAAATGAGAATTTGAAATACAAAGAATGCTACAAGTCGGACGATCGATGGTTCAAGTCCCCGAGTGGGATCGGCGATTTTTTTATAAACTGAACTAAACCTTCCAGGCAGCAACTAATGATCCCGGGTTTGACCTCATCAGCCCTCTGAAACTGAAATGACTACCAGATGGCTTGTTATGGGCTGGGTGGGGCAAGGAGATAAATACCCAACTGCTTACATCAAGTCCCGATAGTCTTAAAAAAGTCGTGAAAGCCTTAACCTACTAATATCTCAAGGAGCTCCTAAGGCCTGTAGTAAGCCACTTTACACTTTAAGATAACGAGTGAATCGTAGACTAACTTATCTTTCCCATAATTTTCAAGGGTATCGTCAAATTGAAATATATATATGAAATTTACTGTTGTAACTGTGCTATTAGAGGCGTAAAAATCGGAAATAACTTTGTTGGGGGGCCTTATATAGTACTCGAAATTTTGTCGACATTTTAAATTATTAAAACTGACGAGAGATCTTTGAAAATATCAATTCCAACTTGATAGACAAGCTAATCTACAAAAAAATTCTTTATCAAGTTATAAAATATAAGAAAAAATATCAGAGAATAAATGCAAATATAAAATTATTTTAACTTGTTACTCAGGGCCGTCATCGATTAATATATGCACGAATATAAACTTGAAGTCTCTACATAAAAGTTATATAAACGGGAAATAGTTATTGTAAACACAAAGGTCATAATAACAGTTTAAAGCAGTGCATGCAGCTAGCTTATACGTCACGTCGCTCCGCATCTGGTGAATTCAACCTGCATACATATCACATACCTTCACGCTGATGGGTTAAATACACTTTGAATGGCTTCTACATTAAGAAGACAAATGTATTTGTGAATGATGATTCATTGCTTGAATGTAGGACCAAGAGAATAAGGTAAAGGGAGGATTTATGCTTGGATGGGAAAGTAGCCTGAATTAGCTCAATGGTCAGAGCATCAGCACATAAAGCTGAAGATTTGGAGTTTGATTCCCGTTCAGACAAAAAAGTTCTCTTTAGCATTGATTACAATAGTTGTGTTCATTATTTACTTATTTCAATCATAGCTTTACCTTCTTAATATTAATTTAATAAATATGCTATTACATGGTCTTATAGGAAGCCAGATATAATAAGAATAGTTAAGTCTCGTAGACTGCGATGGGCAGGACATGTTGCGCGTATGGGGAGTGAAAGACATGCATGGAGGCTTCTTGTAGGTAGGCCAGAGGGAAAACGCCCAGTTGGTAGACCGAGAATGAGGTGGGAGAACAACATTAACTATGATTTGAGGGAAGTAGATTATACAGGGAATGATTGGAAAGCATTAGCTCAGGATAGGGATGTATGGAGAGCTTATGTCCGCGCGGCCATGAACCTATGGGTTCGATAGTGCCAGTGAGTAAGTAAGTAAGTATAGCTGTATGGAGTCCCTTCATGTCTTTTTAATGTAGAAGCCATTCAAAGTGTATTTGAGGAGCTTATTTTCAAAACGTCTCTTGTCCATTTTCATAAATTTGTGGGGAACTACGAAAATTATTTTTAGGTCTGAAATATGCACAATTTCCTTTAGAAATCGTTCCTGGGCATTCAGAGGTCCATAGGTTATACTGTATTATCATGATTTCTATTCCCAAATTAATAGTTTTTGTGTAATTTGTAGAAATAATATGGACAAGAGACATTTTGAAACTAAATAGCGGACAAGGGACATTTTGAAAACAAAAGTAATGGACATGAGTTACTTTATGTATATAGAGAAAGATTTGCGTTTAGATCGGTACTTGCTCAGGTAGCTCAGTTTGTAGAGCACTTGGTCTAGAGAACCAAGGGTCCCGGGTTCAAGTCCCGGTCTGAGCGTATAATTTTTCTCTTCAAATATGATTTATCCATCATTGAGATGTACGAAATCAATAATAAAAAAAAAAATGAGTTACTTTGTTTCACAAATTGTAAATATCGAAATAATGAAAGGAAAATTCCGAAAGAGCAATGCATTTAATGAATGAACAAATCATGGCAAAATTTATTTATACATTGTGCCCTCAGAAGTACGCCAAACAAAAAAATACTGGATAACAAAAGATGAACGAAGCTGTCTTACAATTCATCAGCATCCTCCACCATCCTCTCTTCCAGTTCATCTTCTGAGACGTCTTCATCAACTGTATCACTATTAATTACCTCATGGTAGAACTGCAAGTCAGCATTTCCCTCCCATTGATCACCAAAATGAAGTCTCAAAAGCCTTTTCACGTCACAAAATTTGTTTTTCTTATTGGCACCCCCACTGGAACTAATGTGAGATGTAACGGTGAAAAGTCCACATTTGGTTTCTTGACATTCCTATATTCATCTGATACCATGGTTCCCCTCTAACGAGAATGCGTGCAGACGGAGTCATTCCTCGACTGATGATGAATCTCTTCGTTGTTGCAAATTTGAAATGCCACTGTCCAGGTTTCTTTACGCTGTGTTGTGACATGAGCTTCATTCGTACACAGGCCAGTCAGTTCCCATTTTCAAAAGTCTTCCATGATTTTGATAAATGCCCCAGTACGTTTCAGGCTTGATAATTGTGTCAATGTCCTGGAGTTCAAGTTCAATCCTCCCAAAGACCCTATCTGGTGGTATGTAGGAATGCCCTGGCACAGGATGAATTTCATGAACTTCTTTCTCATGAGGTTGAGCACATGTTTCTAGCCAATACATGAGCATGCATGTCATAGAACATTTTTATTCTGTCCCCCACAGCCATCTGCAAAACAACCGGACTACGGATGATTTCACAAAATTGTGTTATTTAGTCTGTGATATACTGCAGATGCAGTCTGTGATGAACCCTTGGCTCCATCTGCCTCCGTCCATGTGTAGATGAATACTTTATCTTTTGGCTGCTTATCAGTGGATGTACCATCACAAATTGTCAAATTATATATGTACACCTGTCTACTATAGTAGGCTGCTTGGTCAGGTACTTTAGGGAGGACTTGATTCTTTTGACAGTCAAATGAAATTGTTATTTCTTCACTGTTAGCGGTTCTTAGTAGTGAATAAAATGATTCACTTCTTTTTTTTATGTATATGTTACTCTGCAAGGTGAGAATTATCTCCAGATTTTATTTCTAATTTATACTGTATACATTTTGAGCATTTATCATAGCAGGGGAGCCGAAACTTAAATTGTAATTCATTTACAAATACTTACTAGAATAAGAGTATGGGACTTTTTAATTCTGAAGTACCATTATTTTGTATGCTGCATAGAGTTTTAGAAATTGAAAGGTGACTGGGTAGGTACTGTCTCATTTTACTTGATGCTCCCCAGTAGTTTTTCTAGTGGCACAAGACTTCAATGAAAGACTTCACCGCAGCCCTTTTGTTGATAAAATGGTGAGATTTGTGGTCCCCTCCTCTGTTTTCACTGGGAAACTCTCCAGTTTTAAAATGTCTGCTACACACTCGCTGGACTCTCTTTCTCACTTATACCAAGTACAGAGCAGAAACTTTTCTTACATACCTGGATGAGTTCCGTTTGACCATTTTTATTCTTTGGGATAAGGAAGTGATTAATAGTTTTTCGAACTTGCTTCCTTTCCGCACGAGGTCTTGCACGTTTGGGGGATTCACTCTGCGTGCATTTTAGGATTTACACTGTCCTGTACATGTTTGTCTTTTTCACAGTAGAAGATCTGGTCTGTGAAACTTACGAATGTCCTGCATTGTGACTTAAATGGTCCTCCGTGTTCGCACTCTGGAAGTTTGGGCAATTCTTTGGAAGAATAAATGTTTTTTTTTTTGTGGCGATATTTCTTTCCCAAGTATTCGGCATTCTCTGTCTTTTACGTCCTGTGCCTCTATTGCAAGGTATAATCTTAGATGCACCATCTTCATTAGAAATGTTCACTTTCCATTTTGCAGTTTCACTCTTTCTTGGCTAGTAACCTATCAGATCAGACACGGATAAATAACATAATTATTACTTTACTTTACTGAAATGTTTCTACTTGATAGGATAATGGTCAATCAGACTCGCAACAATGATAATTAACAATAGTTCAATTACAATATAATATTGGTTATTGCAGAAACAAATTAAATTATTGTGACATAATAGACAATAGATTCGAAAACTTTGGACTGTAATTTGGTAATAATATAATTCCTATTTACGAGAATGTCTTCCAAGAGATATCTTCGTGTCCGGAAATAAATAAAAATAGATGTAAAATGCACCTACACTACTTGAAATTTCACTGATAAGCACTAGATTCAGAGAAGTATACAAACAAAAACTTCTGTTGAAATTTAAATTAATAAAAGCTTTTATAAATGGCTACCAATGCTGTCACTCTTGAAATTTCCCTTAAAACGAAGAGAATTAATGCCAAATATAGCAGAAAACATGTTATTTTATGTGATTGTAAAAAATACTCAGAAAATGGACGTGGAGACATTTTGAAACCAAAGAGTCTAGATGTGTATACCAACAAACAAGGACATGAGACATTTTGTTTTCAAATCTGCAAGTAAAGTATGGTCGCCATTTGTTGTTGTGGACAAGAGTCAGTTTGATTCCAATAGCCACATTTTACACAAGTTTTTAGTCGTTTAAAGGAAGTTCTGAATCCAAATGATGCCATATGTACATAGAGGAACCTCAGAAGAATGCAGAAATACAATTAACCAGTTTTGGTGCAAAGTGGACAAGAGACTTTTGAAAATGAGGTCTTCATTTGTGAACAATGATTTATTGCTTTGAATGTGGAACCAAGAGAGTAAGGTAAGGAGAGATTGTATGCTTGGATGTGAATGTAGCTTGAAGCTCAGGGTCAGAGATCAGCATGTAAAGCTGGAAGTTTGGGGTTTGATTCCCAGTTCAGGCAAACATTTTTTTCTCTTTACCAGTGATTACAATAGTTTAGTTGCATGCATTAATTTACTTATTTCAATCATAATAATAGCTTTAGCTACTTAATATTAATTAAATTCTATGTAAATTATGGGATTAAGGTCTAGTATTACACAGGGTTCTTCATTTATAACCTAATAGGCACATGGTGTTTTGTTCGTGTGCAGTTAGGTTATAAATGAAGAACCCTGTAGAACATATTCCAGGATATGAATACTGCTTGACATTGTTTAAAATATTTTGAGAAAAGGAACAGTAAATATATTCTGGTAGGCTATCCTCTGACATTGGAAGTAGAAAAAAGAGAGAGAATACCTTAGATCAGGTGTGTCCAACCCGCAGGCCGCTTGCGGCCGTCGACCCCATTGCATGTGGCCCACAATGATATTTGCTCTATCACATCGCATCTCGGCCCACAGTAATATTTGTAAGTTATTATAGTCTAATATCATTTATGAAATAAGTAATTATATTTGGTATAAGATAAACTTGAAAGAGCAAAACTTTTTCTGATGTGTTTGCGAAAGTTCATCTAACTCATCCTCTTACTCAAAACATGGAAAAATCACACCCGTTTTAAGAAACAACCAGCCTACATTGTTATTTATGATCAGCGCATCGCTATTGAAGTCTCCGTGTTTTGTTGACCGCGCAGTTACCACTTTCAAAGGCAAGTGTGTGCCAGGTGTTTTATTATCGTTACGTTTTTGTACATTTCAAGTTAGTTTTCAGTTTGCATTTGTTTGCTCACTTTGTAGTGTCAGTGTTAGTGAGAGGTTTGAAGAATATAATTAGTTCTGTGAGTTTTGTAAGTGTTAGTTATGGCTTCTATGTGTAGCGGCAAGAAAAGGAAAATTTCAGACGAAGGTAGATCATTTCAAATAAAGTGGACAAATCAGCACTTTTTTACTGAAGTAAACAAGAAAGCAGAATGTTTAATTTGTAGTGAAACAGTTTCAGTGATTAAAGGAGTATAACATAAAGCGACATTACTAGACAAAACATGCATCTTCGTGTGATAAATTTGAAGGTCAATTTCGTGAAGACAAGCTATCCGAAACTAAAATCAAACTTTCAGGACAGCAATTGATTTTAATGAATGTGTCACTTCAAACTGAATATCTGATAAAAGTGAGTTATGCAATATCAGAAATTATTGCAAAAAAAATCTAAACCATTTTCAGATGGCAAGTTTGTTAAAGAATGCATTGAGTGTGTTGCTGATATTAATGCTCTGACAAAAAGGCAGTTTGCAAAATTAAACTTGTCGCGACTGACATTAGCTTGCTGTATTGATGAATTAGCATCCGATATAGAGAGAACTTTAAAATACTGAGCCACAAATTTCCAGTTCTATTCTCTGGCACCCCATGAGAGTAGTGATGCTAGCGATACTGCCCAATTAGCAATTTTCCTAGGGGGAGTTAATAAAGATTTTAATATTACAGAAGAATTAGCTGCTCTTGTGCCTATTAAAGAACCACTAAAGCCAATGATTTAATGGAGAGTGTCACCAAAACCTTGAATCGGCTTGGATTGAAGTTTACAAATCTGGTGTAAGAACAGATGGAGCTCCTGCATTTGCAGGAAAAAGAGAAGGGTTAGTTAAATTACTGCAAGCAGAGGCAGCTAAAGTAGGAAACATTTCTGTAATGCAATATCACTGCTTAATACACCAAGAAAACCTTTGTGCTAAATCCCTAAATTTAGATAGTGTTTTGAAAGTCATAAAAATAGTGAATTTCATTCATTCACATGGTTTGCGACATAGAGAATTTCAAACTTTCTTACAAAACCTAGTTTAGAATTAGAAAATATTGTTTATTATACTGAAATGAGATGGCTAAGTTGTGTCAAAATGTAGAAGCGAGTGTTTGATCTAAAAAGCAAAATACAGGGTGGACCGCTCGAATGGACCTAATTTCAATTGCTTGTTACTGGCAAACGGTTGAAGATAGAAACTTAAAACAACGTTCATATTACAGAAAAACTCACCAAGTTTTGATATCCAGATCACCACATCTCTATATGAGCCCCAGCAGTCACTGTGACGATATCAAAGCGATGAACAATTTCTTGCCAAGTACGTTGGAGTATGTCTTCTGGAATGTTCTCAATAGCCTCTATGATGCGCTCACGAAGATCACGAAGGTCTTTGACTGGGGTGGTGTAAACTTTATCTTTGACATAGCCCAGAGAAAGAAATCCAGTGGTGTTAAATCGGGAGATCTCGGGGGCCACGCGATTGGTCCTCCCCTACCAATCCAACGGCCAGGGAAAATGTTGTCCAAAGTCGTACGAACTTCATTGGACCAGTGGGGAGGAGCACCATCTTGCTGGAAAACGATGTTAGGCTGCAGTTGTTCAATTTGTGGGAAAGAAGAACTGCTCCAGCATGTCAAGATATGTGTACCACGAACAGTTTTCTCGGCGAAGAAAAGAAAACGGTCCAATGACCTTATTATGTGACAAACTGCACCAAACATTCATCTTCGGACTATCACGAACATGCTCTTGAATAGCGTGAGGATTCTCCGATCCCCAGATCCGCACATTATGCCGGTTTACCTTGCCTGACAAATGGAAAGTGGCTCGTCCGAGAAGAAAATCTTGGTCATGAAGTCAGGATCAGCGCCGAGACGGTCCAGCATCGTATTGGCGAATTCCACTCGTTTCGGCATGTCATTCGGCTCCAGACGTTGCACTAACTGCACTTTATATGCATGCAGTTTGAGGCGTTTGTGGACAATCCGTTGTAATGTCGATTTTGGTATTTGAAGTTCCCGCGAAGCTCTTCTTAATGACTTCCGGGGGCTTCGCTCAAATGCGGCTTGAACATTTGCTACCATTTCATCGGATGCTCTGCGACCTCCACCATGCTTCTTCAACACAGATCCTGTAGCTAATAATGTATCACGCCACTTCTTTATGCTTCTAGCAGTTGGAGCATCACGGTTAAAACACACGCCGGAACTCCCTTTGAACTCTAATGATTGATTTAAACTCCGCATACCACAAAACAGCTTGCGCTTTCATCTGCGGAGTCGCCATTTTCACAAACAATTAAATCTAAGAACGAGAAACGTATCTTTGTGCCATCTACCGACAGGATTCGAAACTTGGTGAGTTTTTTTGTACTATGAACGTTGTTTTTAAGTTTCTATCTTCAACCGTTTGCCAGTAACAAGCAATTGAAATTAGGTCCATTCGAGCGGTCCACCCTGTACAAACATTTATAGAGGAGAAGGGCAAACCTATTGTTGAATTTAAAGATGCAGAATTGTTATGCCAACACTAGGGCCTAACTGCAATAATAATAAAATACTATAAAAAGCCGATAAAGGATAGACACATATACATGTGTATTATACCAAAAAACGAAATGTTGTGCCAACACTAGGGCCTAACTGCAATAATAATAAAATACTATAAAAAGCCGATTAAGGATAGACACATATACATGTGTATTATACCAAAAAATAGGGCATAAATATTCACCCTTTAAATGCGGATTAAAAGTCTCAATCAAAATATACATAAGTGTTTTATAGATAAAAAACTAGGAAAAAAATTATTATAAAATGACTATTTCACAATCAATGAAGACACACTTACGAAATCTTATATAATATCAAAAACAACTTATTAGTTTCAACCAAATAGGAAATTCTTACGAAAACTTATATAACCCAAACACATTAGGATAAGAAGTTAAAAACACCTTATATAACATGGCCATGACATACTAGGAATATTACTACAGATGGGGCAAGAAAATAGGGTTTCCATTAGTTTTAGGGGATGGTGAAAGGTAAAGATAATCATATAAAAGCCGGGATTTTTAGTGGAAAAAGGCAGATCGGCGGCGGGACCGAGCACGGTCCCCCAGCAGGGGAGGCAGCTACATTGGTAATATGAATTTTTTTATCATTCTTTAATGGTCATTTTCAGACATGGAATTAATTTAAGGACCAAATGGTCCAAAGAACTAGGAATAATGAACAAAGTTGAATATTTTAAATGTTTGTTTTCTCTCTCTGAATTTTAACACTTTAGCATTTTGACGTTTAACAATGAGGCGATTTCAGCTGATTCTAATAACTTGTTTTATATGTTGTGATCTAGTATTTCTTTATGTTTGGATTTATTTTAATAAATAATGTTAATTTTTCGTTTACTGTGTTTTAACATGTTTAAATGTGGAACTCATCCTCCAAAACCAAGGCCAACCGCTTGGGCCAAAGTCCACTTAAACCATAGTGAACTTAACGCTATCATTACGGCGGGGCTTAACTGACCCGCCGCGTAATAAGAATGGATGTGATTATGCCTTTCTGGTAGATATAACAACACAACTGAATGAACTTAATTCACGTCTCTAAGGTAAAGACCAATTGATCACTACTATTATAATTATATTATTTTTAGTCTGGACATCTTACCTCAATACTAATGTTGATTTGTTCTTGAACATTAGTATTGAGGTAAGATGTCCATACTAAAAATAATATAATTAAAATAACCTAAAAATAAACCAGCTATAACGGCTGGGGGACTCGACATGCTGACCACATGTCACTCCTACACTGGCTGATTATAATCTACCTCTGTGATTGACACATGTGGATGTGAGACCAGCAGCCGGCTGGTAGGCTAAGGGCCTTGTAGGCCTGTCGTGCCAGGAGTATATATATATATAACCTCAAAATATAACTTTCTAAAATTAAATATTGATCACTACTATGTTTGAACACATGAAGACCTTTGAAACAAAATTGCTACTTTTGGAATCACAAATAAAAACAACTTTCTGTATTTCCCAGCCCTACAAAAGTGTAATAATCAGTATTCTAAAAAGTACACAGAAATTATATCAGAATTAAGAAACAAATTCTGCGTTAGATTTCAAGACTTCAAGGAGAATGTTTTAAGTTTCAATCTGTTTTCTTCCCCTTTCTGCATTAAAATAGACGAGGTCCCTGAGGATCTGCAAATGGAGTGCGTTAATTTTCAATGTGCGTCAGACCTAAAGAATAAATTTAACAATATCCCCTTACTACAATTCTATTGAGACTACTTTCCCAGAGAAAAATATCCAGGCATTTATAGACATGCACTTCGTTTTGCATCACTTTTCGGTAGCACATACATATGTGAACAAGTGTTCTCCAGGATGAAACATGTGAAATACGCAACGAGAATATGAATCACCGACAGTCATCTGGAGAGTTTGCTTTAATTTGCTACATCAATCAAATCAGATATCGGATGGCTTGTTCGTGAAAAGCAGTGCCAGGTGTTGCATTGACAGATAAAAAATTAATTATTTTAATATAACAGTTTTATTTCAATTTTAAACTAAAATTTATATTAAACATACTTTATTTAGATTGTTCAATTTAAGTTTCAAAATTACATTATGCACGAAAAAATGTTTAATTTTAAAAATAACTTAAGTATATGATTGATAACATAACAGTATATTAATTATTTTATATATAAATTAATTGGTTTATCTTAGATCCTATTTAATACGGTAAAAAAATTGGATCATGCAGCCCACAAACCAATTCACCTTAATGACAGTGGCCCTTTTCCAAAAAAGGTTGGACATGCCTGCCTTAGACAGAGATAAATATATTTCCAGCCTCTATAATGGTGAAAGTACTGTTAGAAGTGGATATTTAACAGAGAGACTGTTAGGTGGAGTGTCTTGATTCAACATGGCAGCATGGTGAGGTAAGTCTGCATACCTTATTCCAGATCGGTTAATTAACTATTAAATTTTCTAGTCAAAATACGTTTTTAAGTCTAAAAACTAGAATATTATTATTCTTGTTATCTTCACTATAAAGAACAACAAAATTTAAAATGGTAAATATATAGAAATCTAAGTAAAGTTTTAAAATCAAAATAGGGAAGAAGAGAGTTTATTTAATATGGATTTAAGAAATTATTTTTAAATGTTTATATTTAAATTAATATTTTTCTAATCCTGGATATAATCTAATTTAAGAAAGAAAAAATTAATGCTTGAACTGGGATTTGAACTCTGGGCCTCTCATTCTTCATACAAGTGTGCTGTCCATTAAACCATTTAAACGACGATACAAATGTTAATATTTCTTTTAACTTATATAATTCTTAATTATATTTTTTCTTTTCAAATATAATTTGTCCATCATTAAGATGTTTAAAAACGAATAATATTAACATTATATATTTCTTGTTCGTCCGAAGGCTGATAGCTGTCGCTACCATCACACTAATCTATTCAGAAGTATTTTATTGATAATTTATACATTACTTTTTAGTGGTAAAGCTTCATTTTTTGATGTTTTTATTTGAATTAAACATTTTCCAATCCTGGATAGTATGTAATTTAAGAAAGAAAAATTATTAAGAAATTATACTCGCTAGATATCTCTCTTTAATACCATAAGTATTAGTCCAAGTTATTACATTTTAGGTTCACAAGGTACAACCCTATAATATATCCTTTAAGTTTATACACTGCCTGCTACCTAACTATATATATATATATATATATATCAATAAATTTGACATGCTACCTTCAAGTAATCTCTGAAGAATCCCATTTATTCCATTAAAGCCCTTGATGGAAATGTGTATTTGTAACACCTACTGTAAAGAAAATTATGTAAACATATTATTGAAAAATACCCAAGATTCTGGGATGTTGATATCAGGATGGAAGAGATTGATGAAGGTCTTGGATCCAATTCATAGGAAAATAATTAAAGATATGTTTTATATTATATCTATGTTCAGATTTTGTTTTCAAAAATCCAACAGCCTTTAAAAAACAGCATCTTGTGAACTCTGCTTCTATCATTCACTTTCAACTGTTTACTTCCACTCTATACATATAGTGGATTTACTATAGATAGATTAGAATTCATATAGGAGGTATCACATTCGCAGGATTGGTTCAATTGGATATTTTTATGGTTATTCTCAATCAATATTGAATTTTCATTATAACATAAAAACGAATTAAAATGCTATGAACAATACTTAATTAAAAAATTGTAACTCTTTAGAATAACACTTAGAAACTGGGGCTGGAAGTAGACATCAGTAAAATTAAATATATGGTCACATGCAGAAATACTATTCATTATTACATGGGAATAGACACTTAACAAATTAGAGAAATTTTGAATAAGAAATAATGGATTTTAAATGCTGGGAAGATAAATAAGAATGAGATGCAGAAAGAAATTAAACATAGGCTCAACTCTAGAGACACATGGTACTATGCACTACAGGAACTCTTGTCATCCAAATTTTGTCAGAAAATCTTTAACTAAAAATATAAAAAAAATGGCAGTTCTTACAGTTATATGGATACAAAAAGTGGTTTCTTACTTTAAGAGGAGAAAAGATTAAGTGAAAAGAGGAAAAGCACTTGAAAGTATTTGAACCAAATTGAGGTGAACAAATAGATGAATTTTAAAATCATTAGGAAGTTACATTATGAGGTTTAATTTAATATTTGAGTTTGTATTCTTTAACATTCTTACCTCATATGTTTATTTTGTTGGATGATCATTTCAAAGCTATTGCTCCATCTTCAGCTTGTCACAAACTGAAGATGGACCAATAGCTTTGAAACGATCATCCAACAAAACAAACATACGAGGGTAAGAATGTTAAAAAATACAAACTCAAATATTAAATAGGTGAATTACTTTTTTTTTAGGGATTCTCACTATGAGGTATTATTATCTGTTATTTATTACCTAAATAAATAGGTGAATGAAACTACAAAACTGTGAGCTCCAAAATCTTTATAGGAATCCACATATAACAGTAAAACCCCATGGACTGTGATGGGCAGGGCATATGACATGTATGGTGAATGAAAGGAGCATGGAAACTTTTTGTAGGAAAATCAGAGAGAAAAATGCCCAGTAGGAAGGCCAAGACTGAGATGGGATTATAACCTTCATTTGAAAAGTGAATGTTAGGAAAATATTAGCTCAGAATAAGGATTATGCATGGTCATTAACCTCTGGATCCAATCGTGCCAGTGAGTTATACCTTACCTGCTCTTAACCCATTCGCTTCAGGTTTAAATGCTTAATGAGTTTCCCCAGAAACCGGATTTAAGTTACCGTAAATTACATTTTCTATTTTCAGATATTCAAAACAAACAAAATATAACGGTACTTGAGATCACAATAAGAGTGAAGGCAAAAAACGAATTCCTCCACTACTCATAAATGTTAACAAAATATTACCCTGCCAAGGGATGTAAAACATATTGCAAAGTATATAACAACAGAGTTAAGCGAGTGTACCTCGTCTTTTGAGTTCAAGGCATTTGCAATTATTGATAATTGCAAGCCAGATATATTCCAACTTAAATTCTACCCCCCTTAAAGATAAAACTTTTCTAGAATTTTGAAGCCAACCGGAACCTCTATAGATATTATAATAATTACACCTATATTATAGGAACATTTTACGTTTATTTCAGTATTAACAGGATTAACCTATCAATCATTCTGATTTTCATATATTTTATTCTTAATTTTTTTAGGGGCATACTTGTTCTATTTATTTATGTAACAAGATTAGCGATTTAACTGCTGGCGAGTCTACCTCGTCTTTTGAGGCAAATGGGTTAAGAGTGATCCTAACATAAACAAATGCTAAATGTATCCTTCTGCCATTCGCACCACAATTACTGTCACATTGACAGGGAGCACGTGATTGAATTGGGTAGATTACAAGAAAGCTGGTGAGATTTTCCACTGAACTTGTAAAATACATTTAAAATAACTTTTTTTTTACCACTAGTTTGCCAGACTTGTTTTTTAAGAATTTAGATGGTGACACAGCATCAGAAAACTTGACACTTTCAGCCATTTTATTGCATCAGAATCGATGCAAGAATGACTCAAATGCATCATCCATATGTAATAAACTATTTTAAGTTGTAATTATTGATTTGGTATATTTAGAATACTTTGTGTTTTGAATATTATTTTCATTCAAGAAGAATAAGTATATTCAGAGGACATATTTTTAATTTAATGAAGGAATTACTTTTTTGCATACTTATTGCTTCTACATTGTATGTTGGAATGAAAAGCTAGCAGATCACATGGCTTTGTTTTGATGAGGATCACTTTAAGAGTGGATAGCCTTTAGTTTAACCTTTTAGAATTTTCTAAAATTCAGAAGACACCAAGCATATCCATATAAATCAACAAAAAATAATTTTTTATATAAGCCAATCTTTGTTTTCTCACATTAACCAAGATCTTTTATGATTAATTAACTTTATTTATATTTCCTGAGTCCTATGCTGTAGCCGAGCAATTTAAGTTACAGGACTTGTGCTGGTTCAAGTTCCGACGGGGGACCCAACATACTTACCACATGTCACACCTATACTAGCAGGATGATCATCCACCTCTATGATGTAAGTTAAGTGCCCAGGTGGTAGGCAAAGGGCTTTCTAGGGCCATCATGCCATGGAGTTTTATTTTTATATTTCTCAGGATATTATACTGACTACAATGCAATTACAGTTTTAAAGAATATTTAGAAATTATATTCCCATTCTCTCCCTAAAATCATATATATCATTAAAGGAAAAACATATGATATAACCTGACAACTTCAAGTAAAAAAAAAAAAAGTACGTGAACTACTGATCTTCTGTCTCTTTCACTTTGTGGAGCACCAATCCCTTTGAGGGGGGTGTGTAATCTTCACAGCCAATAGAAGAAAAAACCCTACACAGCATTTCCACAAGAATCTTTTGTTCACTTCTTCCTGCATTCAAAAGATGGTCCATAACAATAGCATTTGAGCAGACTTGTTGACCGCCAATTTTCTTGTTTTTATTAGGTTTGATAAACTGTCAATGGAACTCCTTAATAAATACTTAACGGAAGACGAACCAAATATGGAATAATATTGTTTACATTTGTACCAGATGCAGACTAGTCGCCCTACCACTGCACTCTGGCCACTCTATTTGCGGCTCTGAAGTTTAGATTGTACGAGGGGCAAGGGGAGAAACTCGCCCTCTATTGCCAATAAGAAAGTAGTTGAGTGAGTGAGCGTCTGCTACAACCAATCACTGCTCTTGACGTCGCTAGTATGTTTTGAGATTGCTGCGATGTTGTCGACTGTATTTCTGCTAACCGCGTGGCTTCAGTTGCTCTTTGTTGCAGCACAGAGTGTGCTTGTTAGCTGTTTCACTCTTGTGATTACCTGTTAACAATACAGCTTCAGTCCATTATTGTTTTAATATGACGAGTGTCTGAATCAAAAAAGAAAATCGGCTCTTATACGAGTCAAAGCCGAGAATTTATTTATCGGTTGTGATGAGGCAGAAAATGATATATACAAAGATTGTGGTCTTTCCTCTTGATTAAAAACGATAAAAGTAAGTTTTTTATTTTAACGATAGATGAGAAGAGTTTTTTAAATAAAAATTATGTTCTTTATGCATTTATCGTAGTTTTGAAGTGATGTATGGAATTGTTTTTTCGTGTATTTATTAGAATGGTGAATATTTTCGAGAATAGTGTGTTCGTAGCAATAAATGAGAAATTTCATATTTTTGTTTCGTTTTCAATTTCGCGTAATAAAATGAGCATTTATTTCTAATATTTACGTTCTAGATAAACAGAAAGTGTTATGATTTAATATTCCGCGTGGTACATAAAGCGGCCCTTCCCGCTGAATATCCATTACGGCAACACTGTCGTCAAAACTTGAGAGCCGTAGACTGGGCGGCTGCACTATCGTCTTGCTCTGAGGATGGCTGGTAATCAACCCTAGATACTTATTATTCGGAAAAAAAAATCCTAATCAAAGGTGGGAACGATCATATTTCCAAAATAGGCATTCCAGTAAACTCCAACTGGACGCAGGGACCAAGGAGAACCAAAACATCGGTGGAAAGATCAAGACCATCTTATTAGGCTTAACGTCACAAGCAACATCGCCTAAAGCGGAATTGTTCATGAAGATGATATTTGTATTACACGGAGACCGGTCTCTGCCGTTTCTGTTTGCCAATTTCTACGGTATTTTCACTAAGAATAGTTGTATAGTTTATGTGTATTTACTACGCGGTGTTGTTATGCCATCAACATGAGTGAGTCAACACGTGAGAACAAATATAATGTTTTTATTGAAATAAGCTTTTTCATCACTAATGTACAAAAAAGTTAATTAAACTACAAAACTCTCTCTGCTAAAGTAAACTGTTAACTGCGAACTCTTCCCACCTCGAAACCCACAGCTAACTGTAGGCCAACACATATTTATTTATAAACAGGTTTATAATCTAATAAAACATCTTCCTGTGTCCACAGCTTTTTAAATGTTTATCTTCTTTCTCCATTCTTCTCTATCTTCCCATTCCAATTCTTCCAGACCTATCTCCCTCGTAACTCTTTATATCATCCATCCATTTAAATCTAGGTCCACCTCTCTTTCCTTTTTCAAGTGGAATCCATTCCAATGCTTTTCCGGGTAATCTTGTCTCTGGCATTTTACGCATATGACCATACCATCTGTATCTCACAAAATCTAATATTGAATTTTTGGACATTCATTTGTTGTCTGATGATTGTATTTCTGATTTTTTCCAATTTAGAAAGTTCAATTGAGCATCTAAAACAATCCACTTCAGTAGACATAAGTTTTAAACTCAATTTTTTATTCAACTGACAAGTTTCTGCACCGTATGTAAGCGTGCTTTTAAGATGACAAGATGGCGACCGCAGTGTATACACATGTAGAAAGCGCTCTGCAAAAATTGAAAAGTATAGCAGAAATAAATGGATATCTGAAGAAAGATGTGAAGGAAGATTTATTAAATGCGGTGAGTACCTTGGATGAATATTTCAGTAGAATAAGAGAAACCCAGAATAGAGTAAATCCCGAGAACAATAATCTATCAAATGAAACAGAAAATGTATACATGAGCGAAGCAAATGTGTCGGCAGAGGGAGAGGACAGCTTGGCAGCGGGACAGGTGGCGCTACCTAGTGAGAGTAAGGAAGAAACACACGCGACCACCAACCAGTACCGACAACTTGCGGCGAGACTAGAAACCACAATAGCAGCCAGATCTCAACTAGCACTCCGCTAGAAGAGAAAATCATGAACAGTGTTGAAATGAAGATGAATCACATGATCGATATGTTTACTAATAATATAAGGAACATGATAAAGGCAGAAATTAAAGGCAACCACCAACAACAAACGCCGACAGTAGACCAAGGTCACGAACAAACAGTAATAACAGAGACCTACAACAGAAAAACAAATAAAGAACAGCCGCCCCATCCCGTCAGGAATCGCGTGAACACGATTACTACCCAGAATCGGATATTAACGAGGGGGAATGGACACAAGTAACTGGCAGGAGAACAAGAAGGCAAACAAGACAAAATTCAGTGAGCGGCTCTGGACCAAGAGATGAAGACCTACAAGCTGCAGACAGGAAAGCCTGGCTCTTCGTGGGACGCCTGAAGTCACAGACAACACCGGAAGCCATGAAGAAATCCTAACTAAAAGAGGAATCAAAGAAAATGTGACCTGCGAAGAAATCACAAATAACTATAACACTAAAGCATTCAGAGTGGGTATCCCCTACGACTACCTAACCAGGGTTAATGAAGAGGATTTCTGGCCAACAGGAATAGTCGTCAGGCGATTCAAATTTCGCGCCTTTCGCCCCCAAAGGGTATATGAAGGTTACGGCCTCGAAAAACGAGCAAAATGAACTCATAAAAAGAAGCAGCCAAAACAGAAAAGACGCACTAGGACATTTAAAAATCTTATTATGGAACATAGAAGGTATAAAAAGTGCAATGACCATGAGCCCGGAAAATTTCCTAAAAGAGTACGACATAGCAATCCTGACCGAAACCTTTCTAACAGAGAACTGGCAACACCCAAATTTCTATGGAACACACCTTATGGCTAGACAAGGCGAAAAAGGCAGACCATCTGGAGGGATAACTATCTTACTAAAACCACATCTGAGTCCCATTATTGCAACAAAACAACAGGAAAACATCCTACTACTCGAAACGGACTACCTAGTGATAATAGCAGCATATTTCAAACCGAACATGACAGCAATTGACATAATGGATGAACTAGGCCAAACCATCACCCAGTACAAGCAGGACAAACCAATAATCATCGCGGGAGATCTAAACTGCAGACTAGACTCCCAAAACTATAAAACGAAGTTGGTATTGGAAAAACTACAAGAGGAAGGATTCACATTATTAAACAACCCTAAGATACCTACATACATCTCTCACAATGGCAAGAGTGCAATAGATATCGCACTCACAAAAGGTACTATAACAGGAAATATAACTACATTATGGAATGCAAACCATTCGGCATTAAGGAAACATATACCACTAGAAATAAATATTCAAGGTAAATGGGAAAAGACACAGGAAGAGACAACACATCACCTATCAAGGAAGATAGACATAGGAAAAGTAGAAGCCAAGATAGAGACAAAAACGCTAATAGAAAATGAGAGACTGGAGGAAGCTACTCAAATGTTAGGCGAAATACTAAGACAAGCCACGAATCACCGAATCAAAAGAAGAGCAAAACCCTGGTTCAATAATGAATGCTACAGACTAAGAAGAGATACCTTAGATACTTTACAACAACTGAAACAAAATACCGAAAACCACGCTCTTCTACTCACATACGCCGAGAAGAGGAAACACTACAAGAGAATAATAAAAGAAAGAAAAGCCAGAAAAAAGCGCTTGCAGGAAGAGGGCAGGATGCTAGCGGAGGAGGCCAAGAAAGACCCACATTTAGCACTCCGCCCAAAGAAACAAGCGCAAACACACTACATTGACATGGAAATATGGGAGTCACATTTCAACAACATACTCAATAAAGAGGGACCAATTGTGGCAAAAGGAACCCTCAAGAAATTTTAACACCAATACCCACAAACTGGATACCCCTGACCACAGAAGAAGTTGGATATGCAATATGTAACTCCAAAAACAAGAAAGCAGCGGGCCCAGACGGAATATACAATGAATACATAAAAGACACGGCACATCTGTTAGACCAGGTTTGGACAAAATTATACAACAAATGCATACAAACAGCCTCCATACCTGAACAATGGAGAAAATCAATTGTCAAGGTATTATATAAAGGGAAAGGAAACCCGAAAGACCCCAACAAAAATTGGAAAATTGTCACTTCAAAATTTTCACAAAATTAATAACAGGACGAATAAGGGAGGAAATAGATGAGCATCTACCAGAAAATCAATTCGGGTTTAGAAAAGGAAAGTCAACTCTAAACGCAATCGAACTCTTGTTGAAACATATTTGGGAAGCATTAGAAGACAGAGAGAAGTTTTATACCGTCTTCATAGACTTCACGAAGGCCTTCGATCTACTAGACAGACAACTAGTGATAGAAAAACTAAAGGAGACACTAGGAAACAACAACATATGGACGAACCTCATCAATACACTGCTGAGCTGGAATGAAATATATGTCTCAGATAACATCGTCATGTCAAAACCGACCATTCAAACACATGGAGTACTGCAGGGCGATCCACTAAGCCCCTTACTGTTTATACTAGCAACCGAAGAAATCCTTAGAATTACCCAAAAAGATAGTATCTTCTCGTGCGCATATGCGGACGACATCGTAATCGGTTCCAGAGACATAACAACACTTCAGGAAACAATAAACGAAGTGGAAAAAGGGTGCTCCAAGAACAAGCTGGAGATTAATATATAAAAAACGGGCACAATGATCTTCAGAAACGGAGGAAGAGCCGCCATAAATGAAAAGATATACATAAGGGAAACTGAACTGAAAATAGTACCAGACTTCAAATACCTAGGCATCACGCTACAAACAAGCGCAAAATGCTTCACAAAACATCACAGAAAAGACAACCCAGGCAATAATGGCAATGCACGAAATAAGAAAAATTAGATCCCTCACCTTAGAGACGACAATGCTGTTATTTAGAGCAAAAATTCTACCAATACTGACATACGGCATAGATATCATCTGGACACATTTAACAATGGAGAATCTTTCCTCTCTAGAAAGGATAGAAGCGAGATATATAAAGGCAGTATTAGGAGTGTCAAAAGCAACGCATTCAAGACTCGCATACCTACTGGCGAAGGAAACTTTCCTCATCGACGACCTCAGAACAAGCATACTCTTACCCAGCACCAGCGCATCTGAGCAGCTGCTAGCAACATTGAACAGGAAAAGAGAAGAAATACATCCAGAATTCTACAGCACCGGGGCCATGGTGGACCGTGCGTGGACAAAAGAAAATTTCGAAATGAGACATATCATCAGGCTGGCAATCCACGGATTCCACCACCTGATATGCAAGAACAAAAAATTCCATGAACCAAACATAGACTGTAAATGTATGCTATGCAAAAAACATGTGACCGATATCACATTGAGCCATGCACAAAAAGAACAAAGACAATTTGTGAATATGCAAAAATGTAAATTTAAAATGTATCATACTTTAATCCTGGCTATTTGGCTGCAATAAAATTATTAATTATGGAATTATAAATTTGTAATTTGGTATCTATTCTTATGTGTTTGTCATAAGTAATGCCACAAGTGATTTCCAAATTATCGATAAATTCACGATAAAGTGAGTCGTGAATTTATCTAGAGAATTTGGAAATCAAGAGTGGCATTTGTTAGGACTATTTAACGAATAAAATTAAGCTGTTTACTTACTCGCAAATCATTATTTAAATATAGTTATTTAAAATATTTATATATTTAATGTTAAACGGCGATGTTTGAAAACAAATGAGAAACGATTGGTACGCTTCATTTGCTTCTTTGTTCATCACTGCAACAAGATCATATTATTTATTGCCAAAGGAACGCAATATTGTAAGAATGCACTCTAGTGGAGAAAAAACGAAACACATAAAACTAAAAATAATATAATTAACATAAAACTGTATATTAATTCCTTTCTGATATCCTATGATGTAAATATGACAACTATATTTTTCTGGAATGTTATTACCTGGGAAAAATACATTTAAGAAAGTGCAAACCCGGTTTCTTTTTTTTGGTGGTATAATGAATTGCTACAAATGTTTTATATTAACTTCCGCATGCGCTATGTGTTGACATTTATGCATTGTATATACAATCTGTTAGCCGTATGTCTTACAGAGTCAGTCACTGCAAAATAATGCTATGACCTATTCAGAATATTAAAAAGGAGGTGCTTTCTTTATTATGATAAACTTTAGTTGGTAAATTCTAGGCGAAACACGACTGTGATTGGTTGTAAATAAAAGATCATTGAAATGTGATTGGTCATTGACTCCCATTTGGGGCATGAGTTAAATAGTCCCACAAAACTCCGTTTAACATTGTTATTACCGACCTACCTTTTTGAATTCTATATTTAATGTAATTTTCTTGGGTACACTTTGAGTTAATTTTGATCCCCAGGTACTTACATTCCTCTCATTCTTAGATACATCCCATTCCATCTTCCAAAACTAAATTTTCGTTTCATCACCACAGAATAAATAAAATTATTTATTCAAATTTACTTTTAAACCTCATTTAATATAGGTACTGTTCTATGTGTTTTCGACTCATATATTCCAGGCCAACGCATAACTAATTTAAAATTAATTTAGTATTTTGTAAAGTGTTTTCAATTAACCTGATATTATGTTGATTACATTATAGATCAGAGGATACTTTACATATTTGCAAGATACTGTGATATTTATGACTGTAACATGTGTAAGGCACAATGTCATAGGGATCAAGTAGAACCAGACGTCAAGATAACGTCTTGAAAAAAACAAACAGCTTCACATTACATATTATTCGTAGTGAAATCAAGTACGCCATTCTAGATACACATACGTTAGAGCTTTTTTTTTGTAAACAGGGAGCGGCCAACTTACGTGAAAGAAACCTCTGCTTTTAAATTCCAAATGTATCATATTTATACTATAGTCATGCATAGATTTAATAGCAATACTCTAATTCCCTGATCTTTTCTGTTTATAAGATATTATTTGGACCCCCACGTGTCTGTGCCATGGATATTTGTTTATACAGAGAGAAAAGAACGTATCGAATACTATTATGCTGTCCTATTACTACTCGAGCTGTGCGTTACAAAAATTCGTATAGATAAAGGAAATGGTCCTGGACAAACTTGCGTAGAAATTAACAATGGCCTTCGACAAGGTTGCCCTCTTTCGCTAATACTTTTTAATATATATTTAGATGATATCATTAGTACATGACAAACTTTTTTAGATGAAACATTTATGATAAACGGTACGAAAATGAACTGTCTTTTATTCGCAGATGACCAGATCATTCTAGCTTCCTCAGAAAATCAACTACAAGATCAGTTTATAAATTATGGAAACTAATAAACGATTATAATTTAAATATATCAACAGAGAAACAAAGTCAATGACATTTATTGGAACTCAGCATAAAAGGACAAAAATTGTAATTGAGCAAACATAATTGAACAAGTACCGTAACTTGTTTCAATTATCTGGGATGTATGATATCGTACCAGCAAAATTTGGACATGGAGACGAAATTAGGGAAATTTCAACAGATATGTGGTTCAATAAGAATATATTTGAGAAGTAAGACCACAAGGGAAACTCAATTAAAATTTTACAAAACAGTAGCCGTTCCAACATTAATATACGGGTCTGAGACTTGGCCTTTAATGATCTCTGATAAAAATAAAATTGAGACAATAGAAATGAGATTTCTCAGATCAGTTGCAGGCGTATTTCTAAGAGATCAAAAGAGAAGTCAAGATATCAGAGATGAACTACAAATGTATAATATAAACGAGAGAATACACACAAATAAACGTAATTGGTTTGAACATATACAAAGAATGCCAAATAATCGATTATCAAAACAGCTGCTTCATTATAGGCCTCTAGGCCGAAGAAATGTAGGAAGACCAATACGTCGTTGGAAAGACGACCTGCACCTGCAGCATATAGTGCACCGGGGAGCGTAATGGGTCAACAGGCCCATACCTTGAAGATGATGATGCTGTGCGTTGACGTCACTATAAATACACTCGACAATTGTTAACCCTAGTCAACGTACATTGCCCGTTAAAAGATTGACAGAACTTTCGGTGTACGGTTCACAAATTATATTATATTTATAGGCTATATATTATTCTTCTGTATGGGTGTATGTCACTGAACTCCTCCTAAACGATTGGACAGATTTGATGATTTTTTTTGTGTGTGTTTGAGTGGATCCTTGGGATGTTTTGGATTCAGAATTGGACTCTCTGAAACCATTAGGTGTAGGAGTTCACCTGAAGTAAAAATTAAAAAATCACTCTAGCGGTTACAATTTTCCATATTTTACAATGAAACTCAGTATATCCTATTAAAATAAACCGAGGAGGTATTATCAAAAAAAAAAAAATGAGCGAGATCCGACAATTAGAAGTGGAGGTTTACCTTAAATCCGAAATTAAAAACTGACTAGCAACCGCCATATTTGGTTAGTCTCAGCGTATACAATACAATTTAATTAACCTTTAATCCTTAAATTGGAATGTATCCTACAAGATGCATTGATATCATGTATTTAATACTGTTTATAAAACAAACAAATACACGAGTAGAAATTTCTTAAATTTGTGTCAAATTACGCAATAATGTACAATAATAACTTGGAATCATTACTTTAAGGGAGGAAAGGAGATTACGAGTATTTGAGAATAAAGTACTTAAAAAAATTTGGCCCAACGAGAGATGAACAGACAGGTGAACGGAGAAGACTGCATAACAGTGAATTACATGGTCTTTATAGGAAACCAGATATAATAAGAACAGTTAAGTATTGTAGACTGTGATGGGCAGGACATGTGGCACGAATGGGGAATGGAAGACGTGCATGGAAGCTTCTTGTAGGAACACCAGAGGGAAAACGCCCAGTTTGTAGATCAAGAATAAGGTGGGAGAATAACATTAACTAAGATTTGAGGGAAGTAGATTATACAGGCAATGATTGAAAAACTTTAGCTCAGGATAGGAATGTATGGAGAGATTATGTCCGAGCGGTCATGAACATATGGGTTCGATAGTGACAGTGAGTTAGTTAGTTAGTCTTACATGCTTTTGTTTTCATTGCGGTACAAAACATTTAAAGAACTAGCAACAGAAATTATTGCATCTAGAAGAACACAAGCGAAGATCAGCTTAAAGGCTTGTTAATGTCTGACAACGGGTTCTTTGCATCCGATCTGCTGCCGGTTGAGGTCGGCGCTAGGTTAATCACTCATTATTCCCAATGACAGCATACAAAAGGGCTAAAGAGGGTAAATAAATCCCTAAAGTAGCCGGAAGTTTGGGTCACGTGGTCGTGTGTGTCGTTTCGCCAATTTAAAGGTTAATTATTCATTTATTTAGGCATAGCAACTCTTGCCGGGTGTTAGCTAGAACTGTATATGGTGTGATACCGTAATACTCTGCTGTTGGTTTTCAGTAAAATACACCCATTTAATGACGCTACAACAGCATAACATGTAGCTCAGTTCTAGAGTGCTTGCTTCGAATATACGAGTCTAGGGTATGATCCGCGGTCTAACGATTTTTTTGTCTTTCCTATTTGCATTTATTTGTCCTTTTTTAAAGATAAGACTCTGTTGGTTATGTGAAATTGTTTATTGCCTTACATCAGAGGGCTATTATGAGGCTGTAATTAGCCAATATAAAATAAATATCAAATTTGGAGGTGGGACAAAAAATACTAAAATAGTAAATAAAATAAATAAATAAACTGTGTAACTAGTAGTGGTAGTAGTAGGACTTTATTAGACAAAAAGTAAGATATTTACAATATTATTTACAACATTATTTACAAATATGGGTCGCACGGGCAGTAAGCCGTATGTGCTGTTGACAGTCCGTTACAATAAAGTAATAATTGGCAACAGTATAAAGAAAAAAAACAACATTGCAATTACATAAAGAAAACACAATAATATTACAATTACATAATAATACAATAGCATTATACACTAATTAAGTTATGTATAATTACACTGCTCAAAAAAATTAGGGGATATTGTGGAATAACCTATTAAGACTATGTTTTTAGGAACAGTATTAGATGAAATCACTTTCTATTACTCCAAAAGAATGCCAACAAGAGTTTGAAGTCATTACGTAACCTCTGTACCACACCAGATGTCAAAGAGTTCCTGATTAGGAATATGGCAAACAAACAAAGCAACATTAACATGGATGAAAATGTTTCTTTAGTATGGTGTATGGTCTCCTCGAAAGGCCAGCACTGCCTCACACCTGTATGGCATTGATGCAATGAGGTTAGCAATGAGTTCTTGGGGGATACGTGGCCACTCTTCCATAAGAGCAATGTGCAGCTCTGGAACAGTTGTGGGAGGTGCTGGTCTGCCTGCAATGCACCTGCCTAATGCATCCCACACATGCTCAATCGGATTTAAGTCCGGGGAGGAAGCTGGCCATTGCATACGCTCGATACCCTCCGCTTCCAACATGTCCACCAAGCCAGCTCTGTGGGGTCGTGCATTATCGTCCATAAAAAGAAAAGAATCACCTATGGCATCAGCATAAGGCACGGCAAAAGGTCGGAGAATCTCATCTCTATATTTTACCGCAGTCAAAGTACCACCTTGGATAACGTAGAGGTCCGTACGTCCACCACTACTGACTCCTGCCTACACCATCAATCCACCGCCACCATATGGGGATCTTTCACGTACAAAAGCTGGATTGTTTCGTGTCCCTTTTTCTCTCCAGATGAATACACGCCGACTATCACATTCCATGTTGAATCGCGACTCATCAGAAAAAAACTGATCTCCATTCAGCATGCCTCCACCCACGATGTTCCTCCGCCCAGTTTCTGCGATCTCTACGGTGTTGTGGAGTTAACCTGGTACACACCATGGGCCTACGGGCATAGAGACCACTTCCATGCTGTCGATTACGGACAGTTTGAGTTGACACCCTGCGTCCTGTTGCTGTTTGCAGTGTATTTCGCAGTTGAGTTGCATTCTGCTGTCTATTCCGACGGGCTGTTAACAGGAGGTAACGGTCATCCCTTGCTGTTGTTGCCCTTGGTCGACCTTGTCCGGCTCTTCAGTGAACAGTATGTTCTTTGAAAATGATTCCAAAGACTGGAAATCACGCTTTGAGACACCCCCAATGGCTTGTGCCACCTCTTGTTGTGTCTGTCCAGCTTCCAACCTTCCTATGACCCTCCAAGCCATTGGTTCAGGTAAATCACGTTGTCGAGGCATCACTGTCCCTAAGGCAAGTCATTCACTAACTGAAAACTGGACTGGATTTAAAAACAGCAACAAAACATTCACCCCCACACCACCCTTTCACATCAACAGTACAGACACTGCCCTCTGGTGTGGTACCGAGGTTACATAACAACTTCAAACTCTTATTTACATTATCTTGGAGTAATAGAAAGTGATTGCATCTAATACTATTCCAAAAAACATAGTCTTAATAGGTTATTCTACAATATCCCCTAATTTTTTTGAGCAGTGTATTAAGAATTAATGGTATTGCATTTTGATAACATATATTTATTCATGAATGAGTGTTGTTCTTATTTTCCGCGTTTTGTCCAGAAATTTACCCAAGTTTATCCATTTTCTGGATTTACCAATAACTCGTAGCATGCCAATCTTTCCCGATTTGAATTTCGAAATCTTTCCGGTAATAACTGACGTCTCCAATATTCTAAATTATCACATTTTCCTAAATATGTATCTCATCTTCAAAGTTCCCGCACATTTGACATATTCGCATATCGTGATCGTCGCCAATTTTTAGAAATTTCCATACCCTTAGCCTAAATCAAGCATGCCCTGATCTCTCTTTAAATCCTAAGTTGTGTATATATACGTTAGTTTATCGACAAAGACGTACTGATATCGATGGAACTCTGTTAAAATCAGATGTAATAGCTAGAGTGGTCAGATAAGAAAAAGTTTCATGTTATGAAATAACAGATGTTAGAGTGGTCATGACAAGATGTAGTCACAATTTTTGTTTTCATTTTTGCAACTAAAATCTTCTAAAGATCATTAAATTCCATGTTCAAATACATTTCATATACCGTTTTATCAACATTTGTTGCATTAAAATAGTATTTGAGAAGGTAAAATAATTCTGCTATTATTTTCCCGGCCGTATATTTACAAGATATTATCAAGAGTTCTGTTTTTAGATAGTGAATCTTACAAATTCTAATGAAAATGCACTTTATACTGATTTGTCGTGTATTATGCCTTTATTTCAAATACAGACTTATAAACAGATTTTTCCTTAATAGACTGTTTTGTGAAATGTAATATATGAGAAGAAAGCAGGGCGAATTAGCATTGATGACCAATTGTGAAGCCGTACGTAACTTCACTACCACTAGTTACACAAATCGATAATAATCGCTTATTAAAAACATAGGTTATTACGTATTTTGTTATTTGTGATTTAGTCCACCAAAATGTACTGACCTTTCCGCTAGAGCCAATAAATTTAAATTAAAAATCTGGAAAAGAAGAATCCGTAAGTTTAGTTTAAAATTGGCATGTTAGATTTCGATTATAATATTATAACCATATAACCAAATTTCATTGAATTTAACAATACTAGAAGTACGCCATCAGTGAATACCCAATGGAGAAGAATTTCAAAGATATATCATCATAAAGCCCGGATGTTTAATATTTTAGAATGTTTAAAAATGTTCTTAACTTTCCCTCAAATTTCTCTTAAAAGACGTAAAAGTGTAAAGAAATGACTTAGCGAAAATTATTAATTTAGCAGTAATTAACCAATTAATTACTAAGACAAATAATAATTATTTATTGTGGTTACTGTTCTAAAACAATTATGTTCTTAGTAGCAACATAAAATAATTTAAAAGTGTATAATTATCACTAGGTTAACCTCAATCGTATTAAACTAAAATGAAAAGTTATTAACTAAACATACATTGCAATACATAATGATCCTAATGATTAAAAGTGAAGGATCGGCGGGTTTCAGCTAACGCTGTTTTACACTTGAAGAAACTCCTCTGTACTTTCACAGATGTAATGAGTGCTTATTTGAAAAACGCTATTTCACCGAGTATTAAACATTTGTTAAAAATAGACATTCTTAATTCTTTATCATCAAAATACAGGGTATTTGAAACATTTTCATCTTACACAAATTAGAATTCATAACTGCTTCCCCAATCTCTTCATTTACATTGTTCATACAATTCTCAGCACTATTGATTAACTCTAATGACATTTTATCAATGAACATTTAATCATAGATTATTTAAAGCCGATATATAAAAGTGAGAAAAGTAAATAAAATGACCTGAAATTACAAAAAATTTGAAAACTGACTTTATAATTAAATGGGGAAAAAATGCATTTAATGACCTGTAAAAACCTCATATATCTAACATATGTATTGCACAATATGCTAAATTATCAATTTGCATCGTCGCTGACAACTCGTATAAAATATGACATTTCATAAAAATTCGGGTCTTAATCATCATTATGAACATTTTAGTAGGATCTGCCGCCATGGTTTAATCAGAGTGATCTTGGTGAATCAACCGACTTCGTAGCCTTCCCAAATCTCTCTTTCCTCGCGGTTGATAGAGTAGAGATAGTTTAGGTAATCATCCCCTTACTATCCTCAAAGTACGTATGTTGCTTCAAATTTTGCCCTATTTCAAATCCCATGTCTTGCCCATCACAGAATTGGAGACTTAATTATTCTTATTACCTCTCGTTTTCCCTGATAATAATAACAATGATAATAATAATATTAATAATAATAATGTGGCACACTATTAAGTAGTCTTCTGTATCACCTCACTGTTCGTCTCTCTATGTTCCATACATTTTCATATGAACAGTATTCTCAAATAGGCTTTTCGTAATGTCATCTCATCGGTTCCCATCCACGTAAAATAACCGTCAGAATAACAGTTTATATATATATATATATATTGATTAATGTAGGGATGACGAGTGAATATATCATTTACCCATAGTAAGAATTTAAATCTAAATGGATTATAAGGATCACAGAAAAAAATCATGTTGACTCTAATGTATTACTGTATATTTAGTAAAAAAACACAGATTTAAGTAATTTCAGCTTGTTCTTTTTCTATTACTTCTTTTAAAAGTACGTTTAGGTATTAAATTCAACCAGCCAAAAGACAAATTATAAATTTAAGGGTTTTGCAATAAATCTGTACTCTCATATCCTATTTTATTGACTAACTTTAATACATATTCTATATATAAACTATTAGAAAGGACAACAGGTTGAAGGATATTAATTTTTTTAAAATACACGAACAGCTAGGTACTGATTTTACTGTTTCATAATGATTAATATAGGACTAGTTTGGATGTGATATACCATGTTTTTTAAATAATAACAAAACGTTTATCAAATATTTATTACACCTATTTACAATGCTACAGCTACTCATGTTGTATATACAATTTTATATTTATCTTTTTCTATAAAGTACATGCATTAATTAAACACATTTTTTAATTAACATATTTCCAATATTAACAGCAACTCTGGTCATATTTACAATTTTCACAAACATCTTGTAGTATAATTTTCTATGCGTTACTGGCTTACAATTAAAAAAAATAGGAATTATCATAATTGTAATCAAAGTACTTAATAGTGAATATTTATTAATGTATCGTGTACAATTATAGAGAACAAGAGTTTCAGGAGGAATGTTCAATGATATACATGGGTAAATATAAAACTTATATTAGATCCTCATTCCCTTCTTGGATTTGGAGACTGGTTTCTTCCATTGGGTCAAATGGGATTTGCTCTTGTTTCTAGATTTTTTGTAATGCCGCATAACGTCCTCGCCACTCACTGTGTTCTCAACAAAATCTCCTGTAGATAAAAAGGAGATAAAAACAAATAAATATATGCAATACAGGAACAATAGCAAAAATTCTATGCTGTAAGCAAAATTTTTTCTTAATATATGCACACTTAATGTTTGGAAGTATGAGCCTGCTTCCAAATTCCTAATTTTTAATTCTTTGTCTCAAAATCTAATCTGTACGCAGTCGTGTAATGTTAAATTATTGTACAATCCTTAAGAAAAAATATATTTACTTGAGTGTTATTTAGATTATACTCACTGTTTTAAGTACTAATCCAAATGACCGGGATGAGAATTTAAGATCAACCCCATCCAGAAATCACCATAATTAATTAGAAACTATGTTTTGACTTAATTATTAATTAATTAGTTAAGTAACAAAGCTTACCTGTGATAAATGTCACATGATTTTGCTGAAGTCCATTCAGAGATGTGAAAGGTTGGTTGGTAGACATTCTGTGTATCGCGACGAACTTCTACTCTTGGTGGCCTGATACGTTGAATTCTCTGTCTACGTAATTCAGTTTTCAATCTAGCTTTCAGCACAGAATCTGAGCGGCAAAGAGCAATCCATCTTCTGCTCACCCTTGATGCAGATAATAAAGTGCGAGAATCCAGATTCCTGTAAAATAAAATTTTAGATAAGGTACTGAAGTTTGGACAGTTAAGAAACATTTATAAATTTTAGAATGTGAAATTAATTTCTACATACAAAATTTCCAAATTGTATTTCCTGCTAAGAAAAAGTAATATATCAATATTCTGATTTTTTTACTGTTAGTAATGAATCACTAAATAATATAATAACACATAACCTTAATGTTATTGGTCCATAATACTAAAAGTATTTATTATCTGTCGGGCTATTTTTGGCAGTAATATTAATGTTATAATAATTTAAATTTTCATTATATATTTAACGATGTGAAGATATTGCAAATAAGAAATTAAAAAAAAACATATAGAGAGTTAAGTTTTACTTTCAAGCTCATAAATGTATAAATTTTCAACTAAAGTGTATTTCCTTAAACTATTTACTCAACATACACATAAAAATTAGGTTATAAAATTTCATAAATTACGTTATCTGTCTATAAAAAAGAAATCTCCTACATTGATGAATAATTTGCAATTACATTATGGAAACCTTCATTTTCTCTGAATAACTTATAATTTTATAATATTGAAATAAGAACCTGATGTATCCGTCGACCTCAAACCAAATTCAATTTCTGTTTAAAACAACTTCAAGTAGTTAAACAGAAATCCATTTTAATTAAAGGCGACTGATATATCAGGGACATATTTTAAAATTTTACTAGATAACCTCAAATGTGAATTACAATTAATTACATAGAGAGATGCGCAAAGAAATTAAACATAGGCTCAATTCTGGAAATGCGTGCTATTATGCATTGCAGAGACTCTTGATGTCCCAACTCCTTTCAAAAACGTTAAACTGAAAATATATAAAATTATTATTCTACCAGTTATATTATATGGGTGCGAAACATGGACTCTTACTTTAAGAGAGGAAAGGAGATTACAAGTATTTGAGAATAAAGTACTTAGGAAAATTTTTGGACCAAAGAGAGATGAACAGACAGGTGAATGGAGAAGACTACATAACAATGAACTACATAGTCTTTATAGGAAGCCAGATATAATAAGAACAGTTAAGTCTCGTAGACTGCGATGGGCAGGACATGTTGCACGTATGGGGAATGAAAGACTTGCATGGAAGCTTCTTGAAGGAAAGCCAGAGGGAAAACGACCAGTTGGTAGACCAAGAGTGAGGTGGGAGAATAACATTAACTATGATTTCAGGGAAGTAGATTATACAGGGAATGAAAGGAAAGCATTAGCTCAGGATAGGGATGTATGGAGAGCTTATGTCCGTGCGGTCATGAACCTACGGATTCGATAGTGCCAGTGAGTAAGTAAGTAAGTATTTTTAATTCATTGAGAAATGCCCTAAATAGAACAAAAACGCAGAATGGTTCAATATTCTAATGAAAGTTTAGTAATGAATATGTACTATATTACTGTAGATATGATTCTATACATTCCGATGGGTACAAAATAAATGTAATCAAATGAATTTAGAGTATTCTCTTCACATTTTCAACCTAACTTAATTGCAAATAAATTGTTTAAGAATTTTTGTTACTTTACTCTTTTGTTATGACTTCATGTAGGTGCATAAAACTAATTTATAGATCTTACTTCGAACATAAAATATCAATATACTTATGAAATTAATTGTAAGCACCGTTGAGGTTATGTATTAAGTTGTTAAAATAAAAATAATACCCGACATATTAGTCATCCTCAATTACATTAAATTTCTGTATAAAAATCTTCGTCAAGTAATTAAAACTACGAAGGCCTTTCAGAATCTTGTTACATGTTCCAAATAAATTCAGATGATGGAACATGATTCTACGGAAATTTAATTTAGTTATGGACGACTGATCTATCAGGTACTTATTTTAAGATTTTAACATTTTATAAAACATCAGTTCCAAGTACACTAATTTGAGTGTGCAAATTCAAATAATTCGAAATTAAACATACCTCAATATCATAATTCCAATTTCAGTAGGAAGCTTCCCTACAATATCGTAGCTATTTTCTTCAAGTTCAGCTGCTGAACTCATTCCCATCACCAACAACAAGGAAAAAACACTCTCCATCTTCACGCTTGTAGATACAACCAGCATACTTCACAGGTAGAATATCTCAAGAGAAGTGAGACGCTACGCTATGGAATCTTGTGTGATGGATTTGAAAGTTCCAGCCGTTCGGCTCTGCCTCTCTCCATATTTAATTCTATAGTTAAAATCTTATATATAGGATGAGACAGGATCTCACTCCCTTATAAAAAAGTTAAAATAAATAAAAATGTTGATCCTTGTGTTTTACTTACTATTCAAATCTATAATTTTTTTTTCTAGAATGTTTTTTATTTATTTTATTTTTTTAAATTATATTTTATGTTATTAAATATATTAGTAATAATAATTAAATACTTATAATATAATCTTCAATTAGAATTAAAAAGAAATTTATAATTCCGTTCATTGAGAAAAGAAAGAGCTAGAGAATTAAACATCATAAAATATCGCCAACCTACTATCATCATCAATTTTAAGCTGCTTTATATAATCAACAATATTTTGATGATTCAATTTTCCTTTAATTTCCTGATTAGTGACATATCTGCCCGCCTGGGAAATTTTTCTCAATATCCTATTTTCTTTAAATTGTAATTTTTTTAACAATGTTTTAGCATCGCACCAGGAACTAGCCGCATAAGTAGCAGAGCTCCTGATGAGTTGCTTGTACACCATATATTTAATATGTGTATATAATGTTGTTAAGGACAAGATTAACCACAGGGATCTTCTGCTGTGTTCCATTTTTTGAATGGTGTACTTAGCATGTGCACCCCATTTTAGTCTATTATCCAAAACAAGGCCCAAATATTTAACTTTTTTATTATATTCTATAGTTTTATTAAATAAATTTAATTTTGGAATTTTGTGTATAATAAGTTTTCTGGTGAACGGTACACATACAGTTTTCTCATTATTAATTTTAAGCTTCCAGTCGGTGGCACCATTTTTCTATGTCTTCTAGCTGTCTTCGCATGGAATAGTACGCATAATTGTAATTTCTATTCGATGTGAAGACAGCTATATCATCCGCATAGATAGATATATCGATGTTGGCTCTTTTTGGAACGTCAGCAGTATACAAATTATATAGAAATGGTGCTAGTATAGACCCCTGTGGTACACCCGCCCTGACCATCTTAATCTGCGAGAGGACACCTGATTGTATTACTTGAAATGTTCTGTCGTTTAAGTATTCATTTATAATTTTGATTACATAAACGGTATTTCAAAATTTATTAATTTATAAACAAGTCCCCGGTGCCAGACGGTATCAAACGCTTTTTGCAGATCCAAGAACACACCCAGGGTTACATCCCCATTATTAATAGTCTTTTTAAGTTTATTAGTAGTTCTCAATAACTGTAGAGTGGTCGATTTATTTTTCACAAATCCATATTGTTCAGCTGGTATAATGTCTTCTATATACGGAAGTAAAAAATGTTGGATATGTTTTTCCATAATCTTTGCCATAGTGTTCAAGAGGCTTATAGGTCGATAGTTCCGTGCATCTCTTTTACTCTTTGCTCCTTTCGGTATGAGAACTAATCGAGACTTCTTCCAATCCCTAGGTATGTACCCGAATCTGAGCATCGCGTTTAGTAATTTTGTTAAAAATATATAAGATTTCTTATTAAAATTCTTTAAGGCCTCATAAGGGACACCGTCCGGCCCCGGTGACTTATTATTCGGCGTATTAACAATCAATTTCTTTAATTGGACCGGGGTAATCAAAATTGAATTGGGTGTTTCAATATCCAAAGTTAGAAAACTATCTACAGTTTCATTTATGGTATTCAATAAAATTTGGTCCTGATTTCTATTTTATTTTCCTCAAATACCCTCTCCCAATAATCGGCCAGATACTGTGCTTTCTCTGCGTCCCCATAAATAAATCTCCCCCGATCATCTTCTAGCGGTGCTTTAATAATCGATTTCCTATTTCTAATTTTATTTACAAAACTCCAAGTTTTATTGGTTTCAATGCTTTTCTTCAGTTCATTTTTAAAATTTAATTTTTATATTTTTCAATTTCTTTTCTGATATATTTTACTAAGAAATTGACTTTAGATTTATCTCTGGGATTTCTAAATTTCTGCCATTTTTTCCGTAATTGATTTTTATGTTTGACCATTAGCTGTATCATTATGTTCTGTTTAACTGTAAGATTATTGCAGTATGACGTACCATTATTTTTCATTACATTAACTTTGATGTTTTCATTCGTCGTATCTGTATATAGCTTGGTATAAAAATCTATTTCATTTTTATTATTAATACTAATAGTATGAGGCAAAACTAATGTACGTTTAAAATTTTCCCAGTCAACTTCCTTAGATAATACATTATTTCTTAGAAAAGTCCCAGTTGTAGGCACCTGCATTAGTACAGGAAGATGATCGGAGTCTAGTTCGTGTAGGACGCAGAGATCCACAGGTTTGATCTCCCCTGAGCACAAACAGATATCCAATATATCTGGGTCCCCTTGTTGATTATACGGATAGTAGGTAGGTTCGTCCGGTACAATTATATCAAATCCATAAGTCTTCGCCAATTTATTAATTAATCTGCCCCGGATATTTGTTTTGTTACATTTCCATTTGGTGTTTTTAGCATTAAAATCTCCTGCAAAATATAATTTTGAAAACAAGTGACTAAATTAGTAATTTCTAATTGATTTATTGCGAAATTTGGAGAATAATAAATGGATCCAAAGATCACCGGTTTATTATTATTAATGGGAATTTCAATCGCGACCGCTTCAATATCCTTAATATTTGATATATTCTTACGGGAGTGTGGTATATTCTCTTTTATTAAGACAGCCCCGCCCCATGTGGCTCTCTGGATTCCTTTCTGTATGTTATATAATTCTTTATCTTTAAAGTTTTAAAAACGAGTTAATTTGGTTTCATTATCAAAATCAGATCCAGATCAAGTTTATTAATTAATATTTCTAAATCCATAATCTGTCTTTCTATTCCATTAGCATTAAAAAATAGTATTTTAAGATCTCTAGTAATTTCCTTTTTAAAAGGTTATAAGCCATTAAAAAACGATAAAACGGTCTCCACTAAAACTCCCATTTTGGTGAGAGTATCCGGGGCAGATTTCATTTTTACAATCATATTTTTAATACACTTCACCATCCATCCAATGTTTAGACCTTTTAGAAATTTTAAAATTTCCAAAAAATCATTCATATTATTTCCTTTTTTTATATTTTCTTCAATATTTTCATTAGTTTTTCCAAGTTCTTTTTAAAGTTGGAAAGTCTTTTTCTACTATTAATATTTACTGTTGAAGTTGACTTATTCTTAGGTGTCTGTAAGTTTGTCATAAATTTGGTAAACGTTGGACATCTCTTATCATTAGCTTGATGTTCTCCGCCACAATTCCCACAGTTAAGAGTTTGAGATGTGCACTTCTTTGGCACTATGGTGAGCAGCACATCTCATAACACACAGGTGGTGTGCTGTACACCATGTAGCCTTATGACCAAATCTTTGGCAATTATAACACTGCGGAATACCGGCTCTTCCTCGGTATTCTTCAATTTGTACTCTAATATTCCACAAGTGTTTCAAATCTCCAAAATCCATTATGCTCCGGTTCCGATCCAATGTAAGAATCCAGATTGGCATATTTGATATTTTCTATTACCCGCTTCATCTATAATAGTTTTCTTTATTTGTCGAATATTTTGCACTGGGTATTTCTGTAATATTAATTCAAATATTATATCTTCTTCTTTTATATCTGGTGGCAATCCTTTGAGGACTATCTTAGAATAAATTTCCTCATACGTCGGGTAAGTATAATACTGAATATGCAAACTGTTCAGTTTATCCTTCAGTTTATTGAAGTCTTCTACACATTTTGTATTAATTCTGACTCCAGATCCAGTGTACACTACACTAACATCCTGAGTCAAAAGAGTTCGCATATTTTCTGAGAAGCCAATAAAATCTATCTTTTTGAACAATCGTGATCGGAGGTGGTTTAGTTCCCTTTTTAATTCCAGAATTTTGTGGCTGAGGATGAGAGCTGGTAGAATTGTTAATTAACTTGTTAGAGTTCTTAGAATTTGTTGGAGTTGCACTATCTGCAGCATTCGGGCTTTCTTCTAATATTTCAAATCTATTAGATGTAGGAACCGTGGCGGGTACTTCTTTTTGATTGATACGTGCCACTTTAGTTGGAAATTCAAATCCATCTTCCTGTGTTTGGCCTCTTTTTTTGCTTTCTTTCCCACATCCCTAGTATCATTTTCTATATTCTTAAGGAGTTTCTCTTCTATTTCCTTAGACATTTTTTTCTATGTCCATGGATATGTCTCCATCATCTGAAGTGGCATTTGAACTAAAGGAACTACCCAACGTTTCCACTTCTCTGCTTCTCGCATCTCCTTTCTCGTTTTTTATTGTTTGCTTCATTTCCATCTCGTTTTTATCCATTAATAGCAAATAATTAAGATGGGAGGATGGTATTTGTATTTACAAAATAACAGCCCTCGCCCCATAGGGCGAGGCGAAGAGTTATGAATTAAAATACACTTAATTTATAAAATTATCTAATGAACCATGAAACGATAATAAATTATTCGATTATTGGAAATGTTTTGAATTATACTAAAACAAACACTCAGTTATTTTAACTCAAACACTAAATTTATACTAATTATTTATAAAATATAAAAACTAAAAAACTAATATAATAAAACACTGGATCAACAATATCAAACGTTAAATAGAATCAAATTAAAACATTTCTGAAATCTGAAAGAGGCAAGGACGAACAAAAGCTGGAGCTCACCTCAAGGAAAAGGATTGAAGGTGTTCCAGAAGTTTCCCAGAGCCACGTTGCGCCGTAGAAGTAGGTTGGAAGCTTTACAGCTGACTAATGCTCCGTACTTGCAGCAGAACCCAACTGAGACGCTAGCGCCCGCTAACCTCCTTTTATTCGATTTTAGCTCGCTCTCTTAACCAATCAGAATGAAGCCTACTAAGAAATTTAGATCAATATCATATTACCATGATACTAAACTTCAAATTTTAAATGTAAGATTAACAAATATTTAGAGCAAATGGAAACAAGCAAAATTGTAAAATGTTTAGTAATAAAAATATATGTAGTTTTCTGTTCGTTTTAATCTGGATCCTTATTTAACATACCATATTATGAAACCTAAAATTATTAAATTTATTTTGGAAAATTAAAAAATGAAATAACATGAAAAATGCCATAAAAGAAGTTACTCTTGATATGTTTTGAAAATGGCCTCTAAATTATATATTACAATTTTTTCACAAGGCTCTTCCAATATCGGTATTTTATCAATTAACCTACGAGAAATTATATTTACTACAATGATTTTTTATTGAATATGATTCGTTGAAATACACTTCTCTATACCACGGAAGGGACATAATTATTGTCCATCTTAGGAATTAAATGAAACTCTGGTGACATGCAAAGTGATTGTTGTGGATCCATGTAGTTTAATGCAGTAATTATTCGGTTAACTATATATATAGCCATTTAGTGGCAAAAGTGTATGAATTGTATTATTGGTTTTTATGCTCGTGCTATTTTGTGAAATTTTAATAGTTGTGAACGTTAGTCACATTAAAATATATAATATCGCTCGTTTTCATGACATATAACTCATAACTATTGCTATGAAATAACTATTCGTTTCTCGTTTTTATATTTGCTTCTTTCTAACAATAATGGATATTAAATATACACAGAAATCAGACAAATAAACACCAGGAGTTATTTTCAGTGAATGAGAGCATAAAAGCGAACCCGTTCATGGTGAGAAAAAAGCACAAGAAATAAAATAAAAATTCATATAAATATAACCTAAAAAGAGTGAAAACATTCATACGGCTGCTCCAAAAGTTACATTAGAATCATATTAAAACTGGATTACTCACCCAAACGCATTTTTATTACTTACCATACCCTAAGTCATACTCTGTGATCGACAAACATTCAAAAACGTAAAAAATCGTAACTTCAACAGACTGTAGTTAACTACCCCAAACCGCTATCCAGCTACCTAAATGCACCGAAACATAAAGAAAATACTGTTTCTTTCACAACATTAGATTAGAGTTATACGAAATTAAAATTAATTTTCCCCCTAATTATCGTATTTCTTTCTACCCAACAATAATATACCGGCAAATATAATATTTGGTACCGATACACATACACCTAAGATGGATAAATTACCGTAATTTGGGCATTTTTTGTGATGTACGATAGTACGGATATATTACATTCAATAAATTGATCAGTTCATTTTCACGTAAACCCGTAGTACACTTACAGGTACTAGTTTGGCTATTAATGAAAAATAATGCCCAATCAAGCCAAAATAGGTAGACGTATTTTAAAATAGCTTATTCTTATAAACAAGTATAGCCTTAGACAAAAGAAATGAGTCATCTCTTGAACGCATATTTCGTCTAAGTCCTAATCGACACAGCGCTGGGTTCACAATAGCAAACTAGTCATAATTGTGCAGGCCCTGTGCTACTCCGTTATGTGGCATGAATTGAGTGAACATACTCCTACGTGCCCTGTTAGCTCAGTGGTAAAGCATGCAGCCACTGTTCCTGTTAATGAAGGTCGCAGGTTCGCATCCTCAATTATGTAGTTTTTCGTAATATTTGTATTAAAATGTTTCATGAATTAAATACATTTTATTTTGACAATTGAACTAAATCAATGTTAATGTCGTTATTGTAACAATTATTTTACCACAATCAGGGTTTGTTCTAGGTGATGTCTTTGTATTGATTTCAATTGAGTGATGCGCATACTTTCTGCGCAAAAGCCTCTATCAAGTTTGTTTATAATGAACTCTAATTTTCTGCAGATGCAGGAAAGACAGGTTATGGGCACAAATTCAGGACTGTCTGGAATGCTATAGCCGAAAGTCCACGTGACAGTAGAAATTTGATTGCAACAATGCCCCACAGATGGATTAATTTTGTTAAAATTTTAATTTTAGAAGATATTCTTTCTTCTTCATTTAATTATTACAAGGTTTTCATTTATATGTTTTGTGTGTGCATTAATGCCATAAAACTCATAAATAAAATTAGATATGAAACTATATTACAGGCGATATGTTATCCTAACATTCAGTAAAAAAAAATAGTAGAACGGGAATCGAACCCGTGAGGTAACGGAGGCAGATGTTGTGTGATAAAACTCTCGACCACGGAAATACACAAATGCAAGCTCTCTCTTTTATGTTACTTGAGTGTGCACTGCGTTAACTAGCATACAACACAGTACAATTACTGAAAACGTGTTAATGTGAATAAGGCTTCTGCGAGTGCTCACGAAGTTCCCCGATCGGTTGATCGAATCAGGAGATTACTTTTTTTTTTGTCTAAGGGTGTGCATACCACTTCAAATCATCAAGTGTACAGAATCCAACACACACGAAATCGTGAGTAATTTTCTCCTTATATTTTCAATATACGAATCTGAAATTAATATTACCTAATTCATATGTATTGTATACGTCAAACATGCTTCATTTTAGCGAATATAAGGAAATGAAGTTACTGAGCTTGTTCTCATGAAAAGATTTAAAAATATATAGATCTTCACAGTTGATATCTATTTGTAAGAGACAACTTATTGGGAACTGATCGTAAAATGGCGTAGGCAAATAAAAAGTATCATTCTGGTTGAATATGAAAAACAAATTCATAGTCTTAATATAATTAGACCAAAAGAGATATAATCACAACCAAAAATACACCGGAAATTCCCATGAACAGTAAATATATATATATGTATATATATACGCTAACGGTCCTTCGATCGCAATATTTGTTTTATGGAAACCAAACTTAGCATACACAATCGATTAAAAATTTTAGTCGAGTTCCTTAACCAGAAAAAGTAAACCATTAAATGTACGAGTTATTCTGAAGAGAAAATTTTAAAAAGAGCTCTAGCGACTGCAATTTTCGGTATTTCACAACGAACCTCGGTATATGAAATATGCAAAATGGTAATTATTTATGGGTAAACATTGCAGTACGACAGTTTTAAGAACCTGATTTTCTCCAATTTAACAATAGAATTGTGTGTTCCCTAAACCACTATCATAGAACCATAATTTCGAACTGCTGAGGAATTCGCTTAGTTGACGCAGTTCCTGTGTAAAGGACTTTCAATATTACACAAAACACCTTAATGTTATGATAATACATACTATCAAACGAACTGCAATCAAACAAAATTAGCAATTCATAGATACTAGTGGTCTACAAAGTTTATGACAAATGGGGGATATTTTCAAGAAGTGGCCGAATTCAAAAACCTAGGATAATTATAAATAGAAAAGAAATACATAAAGAAACTAAACATAGCCTCAATTCTTGAAATGCATGGCATTATACATAACAGGGACTCTTGTCGTACCAGCTTATGGCATAAAACATTAAGCTGAAACTATATAGAAATGTTATTCTCCCAGTTATAGCACACATGTCTCTTACTTTGTGCGAGGAAAGGAGATTACCAGTATTTGAGTATAATGTCCTTAAAAATGGTTGGACCAAAGAGAGAAGAACCAACAGATGAATGGAGAAGCGATATTAACAGTGAGTTGCACGATAATTATAAAAAAAACAGATATTGTAAGAACAGTTAAGTGTCGTTGACAGAGATGGGCAGGAAATGTCGCACGAGCGGGCTATAAAAGAAGCGCATGGAAGCTTCTTAAAGGAAAATCTGAGGGAAAATATCCAGTTCCTAGACAAAGAATGAGGTGGGGAAGTAACATTAACCCTGATTTCAGGGAAGTAGATCATACAAAGGATGAATGGAAAACGCTAGCTGAGGATAGGAATGTATGAACAGCTTATGTCCGTGTGGCCATGAAACTACTGGTTCCATAGTTTCAGAGGTTTATTCTTCTAACTATGGGTTACAGGTGAATCCTCATATCGAATTGTCGGGTTTGGCTGATTTTTGGAGAATTCCTTCACCTTATTTCAATAGAAATTACTGGGATTCGTTGCGAAAATCGAATTTTGTGACTCCTAGATATTTTTAAAATTTTGTTTCAGTTTAATTCCTAATCCGTATGGTCCGATTTATCTTATTTAATAAACTCCGCTTTACTTTTTAAATTAATTTTATATAATGAGTTTAGTAAAAAAAAATATAAATTGCGGCCGTTGGACCGTTGACGTTTTCTCTTTTTAATCAGAGTGATCTTGGTGAATCAACCGACGTCGTAGCCTTCCCAAATCTCTCTTTCCTCGCGGTTGATATAGTAGAGATAGTTTAGGTAATCATCCCCTTACTATCCTCAAAGTATGTTGCTTCAAATTTTGCACTCTTTCAAATCCCATGTCTTGCCCATCACAGAATAAGAGACTTAATTATTCTTATTACTTCTGGTTTTCCATAATAATAATAACAATAATAATAATAATGTGGCACACTATTAAGTAGTCTTCTGTATCACCTCCCTGTTCGTCTCTCTTTGTCCCATATATTTTCATATGAACAGTATTCTCCCATCCACGTAAAATAACCGTCAGAATAACAGTTTATATATATATATATATATATATATATATATATATACATATTGATAAATGTAGGGATGACGAGTGAATATATCATTTACCCATAGTAAGAATTTAAATCTTAATGGATTATAAGGATCGCAGAAAAAAATCATGTTTGACTCAAATTTATTACTGTATATTTAGTAAATCAACACAAATTTAAGTAATTTCAGCTTGTTCTTTTTTTCTGTTACTTCTTTTAAAATTACGTTTAGGTATTAAATTGAACCAGCCTAAAGACAAATTATAAATTTAAGGGTTTTGCCATAAATCTGTACTCTCATATCCTATTTTGTTGACTAACTTTAATACTTATTCTATATATAAGCTATTAAAAAGGACAAGAGGTTGAAGGATATTAACTTTTTTAAAATACACGAACTGCAAGGTAGTGATCTTACAGTTTCATAATGATTAATATAGGACTAGTTTGGATGTGATATACCAATGTTTTTTTAATAATAACAAAACGTTTATCAAACATGATTTATTACACCTATTTACAATGCTACAGCTACTCATGTTGTATATACAATTTTATATTTATCTTGTTCTATAAAGTACATGCATTAATTAAATACATTGTTTAATTAACATATTTCCAATATTAACAGCAACTCTGGTCATATTTACAATTTTCACAAACATCTTGTAGTATAATTTTCTATGCGTTACTAGCTTACAATTAAAACAATAGGAATTATCATACTTGTAATCAAAGTACTTAATAGTGAATATTTATTAGTGTATCGTGTACAATTATAGAGAACAACAATTTCAGAAGGAATGTTCAAATTCCTAATTTTTAATTCTTTGTCTCAAAATCTTTATCTGTACGCAGTCGTGTAATGTTAAATTATTGTACAATCCTTAAGAAGAAATATATTCACTTGAGTGTTATTTAGATTATACTCACTGTTTTAAGTTACTAATCCAAATGACCGGGATGAGAATTTAAGATCAACCCCATCCTGAAATCACCATAATTAATTAGAAACTATGTTTTGACTTAATTATTAATAAATTAATTAATTAACAAAGCTTACCTGTGATAAATATCACATGATTTTGCTGAAGTCCATTCAGAGATGTGAAAGGTTGGTAGACATTCTGTGTATTGCGACGAACTTGTACTCTTTGTGGCCTGATACGTTGAATTCTCTGTCTACTTAATTCAGTTTTCAATCTAGCTTTCAGCACAGAATCTGAGCGGCAAAGAGCAAGCCATCTTCTGCTCACCCTTGATGCAGATAATAAAGTGCGAGAATCCAGATTCCTGTAAAATAAAAATTTTAGATAAGGTACTGAAGTTTGGACAGTTTAGAAACATTTATAAATTTTAGAATGTGAAATTAATTTCTACGTACAAAATTTCCAAATTGTATTTCCTGTTAAGGAAAAGTAATATATCAAATATTCTGATTTTTTTTACTGTTAGTAATGAATCACTAAATAATATAAATAACACATAACGGTAATTTTATTGGTCCATAATACTAAAAGTATTTATTCCCTGTTGGGCTATTTTTGGCAGTAATATTAATGTTATAATAATTTAAATTTTCGTTAACGATGTGAAGATATTGCAAGTAGGAAATTAAAAAAAACTATAAAAAACATATAGAGAGTTACGTTTTACTTTCAAGCTCATAAATGTATAAATTTTCAACAAAAGTGTATTTCCTTAAACTATTTACTCAACATACACATAGAAATTAGGTTATAAAATTTTCATAAATGACGTTATCTGTCTATAAAAAAGAAATATCCTACATTGATGAATAATTTGGAATTACATTATGGAAACCTTCATTTTCTCAAACTAACTTATAATTTTATAATATTTAAATAAGAAACTGATGTATCAGTCGACCTCAAACCAAATTGAATTTCTGTTTAAAAAATCTTCAAGTAGTTAAAACATAAATCAATTTTAATTAAGGGCGATTGATATATCAGGGACATATTTTAAAATTTTACTACATAACCCCAAATGAGAATTACAATTAATTACATATTATCCTGAGAGCTATGCCGGCTGTAGCATTGCTGCCGATAGGGTTACCCATGCCGGACTGGTCGAAGGTGATAAGCCAGACGAAAAAAGTACCTTGGCCGAAAGAGTGATGATCTTTCACCGTAAAAATACAACCGTCAAGAAATGCGGACATGGGTTCATTTGGGGTAAAATTTTCCGGAGGTCAAATAGTCCCCCATTCGGTTCTCCGGGCGGGGACTACTTCAGGGAACCCATGCCAAAGGCTCAAACACAGGGGCATGTTCCTAGGAACATGAAATGTTAGGACTTTACACAATAGCGGGGCACTAGAGATATTAACGCAGGAATTAGATAAATCACCCTTGGATATAGTCGCTTTACAGGACGTTAGGTGGCCAGGAGTAGGTAGTCAGGAATCAGGAAGCTTTGCATTATACTATGTATTTGGAACGGGTTTTTTAGTCAGAAGGAGGATCCTATCCGCTATCCGAGATATTAAGTTTGTTAGTGATAGGATATCATACATAATTCTAAAGGGTAAACGACATGATTTTATAATTGTAAATGTACATGCCCCCACAGAAGATAAAGATGACAAGATCAAGGATGAGTTCTATGAAGAATTAGAATGCTTATTTGATAGCCTTTCACGATATCATATGAGAATTGTCTTAGGAGAATTTAATGCAAAATTGGGACGGGAAGATATATTCAAACCAACAATAGGCAAATTCAGTCTTCATGAAGATAGTAACGACAACGGGGTTAGATTATTCACATTTGCCACATCAAAGAATCTCATTGTTAAAAGCACAACATTTCAGCATAAGGATATTCATAAATACACCTGGACGTCCCCAGATGGAGAAACTCGGAACCAGATAGATCATGTATTAGTGGATAAACGCTGGCACAGTAGCATCATTGATGTTAGATCAGTTAGAGGGACAGACTGCAATTCGGATCATCATCTGGTCAGAGTGAAAATCAGACAACGGCTGTAGCTTATGAGAGGATCAAACGCTAAAGATGATTCTGTAAAATATGAATTAAAAAACTTGAAAAATGATGAAATGCGGCAAGAATACCAAATAAAAATTGCTAATAGATTTGAAGTACTGGGATCTTCAGATGACGATGTGGCAAACGAAGAAGAAACTGATATAAATAAAGAATGGGAGGCTATAAGAGATACTGTTAAATTGTCAGCATCAGAAAGCATTGGTTTTTTAAAAAAGAGGCAAAACAAGAAATGGTTTTGATGAGGAATGTGCCGACATTGTAAAGAAAAGAAAGCTAGCAAAAATGAAATGGTTATACGAGCCAAATGAGGTAAATTTAGAGCAAATGGGTAGTGTTAGACGGGAAACCACCAAGTTACTAAAGAGTAAAAAGAGGGAATATATGAGAGAGAAGATTAATGATCTTCAAATGAATGCCCAAAAATAGGAACATTAGAGAATTATATCAGGTAATTAGTGTAGAGAAGAAAGGGTTTCAGGCTAGAACAAATATAATTCGGAATGAAAATGGGGATATGATTGCAGATTCTAGGAGTATGTTAAATAGATGGAAAAGTTACTTTAATCAGCTATTAAATGTACATACAGAACAGGACATTGAGGAGGATAAGTTACAGACAGCAGAAATGCTAGTCGCAGAGCCAAGTGCATTAGAGGTTGAAATGGCAATTGAAAATTGAAGATGTATAAAGCATCAGGTTCAGATGAGATCCCAGCAGAACTGATGAAATCAGGGGGAGAAAAATTGATGGAAAAGATACGCTGGTTGCTTAGTATGATTTGGGAAAAAGAAGCTCTTCCAGATGAATGGAAGGAATCAATTATCGTACCAATTTATAAGAAAGGAGATAAAACTGATTGGAACAACTACAGGGGCATCTCATTACTTTCAACTTCGTACAAAATTCTAACAAATATATTAGTAAGCAGACTTACTCCCTATATTGATGACATTCTAGGAGATCATCAATGTGCATTTAGAAGAAACAGGTCTACAACAGATCAGATTTTTAGTATTTTTAGAAAAGAAATGGGAATATAATGGTACTGTACATCAACTATATGTAGACTTCAAAAAAGCATATGATTCAATTAACAGGGAGAAGTTATATAGTATCCTGCTGGAGTTTGAATTCCTAAAAAGTGAGTTAGACTTATAGGAATGTGTCTAAATGGCTCAAAGAGTAGGGTGCGTGTAGGCAAACAGTTTTCAGACACTTTTGAAATCCAGAATGGGTTGAAGCAAGGAGATGCACTATCTCCTCTACTATTTAATTTTGTACTAGAGCATGCCATTAAATCTTTAGAGAATGAGGAAGGCTTACAACTGAATGGTATTAATAAGCTGTTAGTTTATGCTGATGATGTAGTACTAGTGGCCGATAGCGAGGAGATACTGAAGGCCAACACGCACACACTATTGAGTAACACTAAGACATTAGGACTGGAAGTAAATATCAGTAAAACTAAATATATGGTCACACGTAGAAATTCAGTATATAATGGAAATGGACAGCTACTGACAAATGAGGGAAATTTTGAGGAAGAGGCTGAATTCAAATACCTAGGAACAATAATCACAAATAGGAATGGGATGCACAAAGAAATTAAACATAGGCTCAATTCTGGAAATGCGTGCTATTATGCATTGCAGAGACTCTTGATGTCCCAACTCCTTTAAAAAAAACTTTAAACTGAAAATATATAAAACTATTATTCTACCAGTTATATTATATGGGTGCGAAACATGGACTCTTACTTTAAGGTAGGAAAGGAGATTACGAGTATTTGAGAATAAAGTCCTTAGGAAAATTTTTGGACCAAAGAGAGATGAACAGACAGGTGAATGGAGAAGACTAATAACAATGAACTACATGGTCTTTATAGGTAGCCAGATATAATAAGAACAGTTAAGTCTCATAGACTGCGATGGGCAGGGCATATTGCGCTTATGGGGAATGAAAGACGTGCATGGAAACTTCTTGTAGGAAAGCCAGAAGGAAAACGCCCAGTTGGTAGACCAAGAATGAGGTGGGAGAACAACATTAACTATGATTTGAGGGAAGTAGATTATACAGGGAATGATTGGAAAGCATTGGCTCAGGATAGGAATGTATGGAGAGCTTATGTCTGCGCGGCCATGAACCTACGGGTTCGAAAGTGCCAGCGAGTAGTAAGTACATGTTATTTTAAATTCATTGAGAAATGCCCTAAATAGAACAAAAACGCAGAATTGTTCAATATTATCTATATTCTAATGAAAGTTTAGTAATTAATATGTACTATATTACTGTAGATATGATTGTATACATTCCGATGGGTACAAAATAATATGTAATCAAATGAATTTAGAGTATTCTCTTCACATTTTCAACCTAACTTAATAGCAAATAATTGTTTAAGAATTTTGTTACTTTACACTTCTGTTATGACTTCAAGTAAGCGCATAAAACTAATTTATAGATCTTACTTTGAACATTAAATATCAATATACTTATGAAATTAATTGTAAAGCACCGTTGAGGTTATGTATTAAGTTGTTAAAATAAAAATAATACCCGACATATTAGTCATCCTCAATTACATTAAATTTCTGTATAAAAATCTTCGTCAAGTAACTAAAACTACGAAGGCCTTTCAGAATCTTGTTACATGTTCCAAATTAAATGCAGATGATGGTACATGATTCTACGGAAATTTAATTTAGTTATGGACGACTGATCTATCAGGTACTTATTTTAAGATTTTAACATTTTATAAAACATCAGTTCCAAGTACACTAATTTGGGTGTGCAAATTCAAATAATTCGAAATTAAACATACCTCAATATCATAATTCCAATTTCAGTAGGAAGCTTCCCTACAATATCGTAGCTATTTTCTTCAAGTTCAGCTGCTGAAATCACTCCCATCACCAACAACAAGGAAAAAATACTCTCCATCTTCACGCTTGTAGATACAACCAGCAGTACTTCAAAGGTAGAATATCTCAAGATAAGTGAGACGCTAGCGCCCGCTAACCTCCTTTTATACGATTTTAGCTCGCTCTCTTAAACAATCAGAATGAAGCCTACTAAGCAATTTAGACCAATATCATATTACCATGATACTAAACTTCAAATTTTAAATGTAAGATTAACAAATATTTAGAGCAAATGGAAACAAGCAAAATTGTAAAATGTTTAGTAATAAAAATATATGTAGTTTTCTGTTCGTCTTTAATCTGGATTCTTATTTATCATACCATATTATGAAACCTAAAATTATTAAATTTATTTTGGAAAATTCAAAAATGAAATAACATGAAAAATGCCATAAAAGAAGTTACTCTTGATATGTTTTGAAAATAGCCTCTAAATATATCAAACAAAATTATACATTACAATTTTTTCACAAGGCTCTTCCAACATCGGTATTTTATCAATTAACCTGCGATAAATTGTATTTACTACAAAGATTTTTTATTGAATATGATTCGTTGAAATACACTTCTCTGTACCACGGAAGGGACATAATTATTGTCCATCTTAGAAACATGCAAAGTGATTCTTATTGATCCATGTAGTTTAATGCAGTAATTATTCGGTTAACTATATATATAGCCATTTAGTGGCAAAAGTGTATGAATTGTATTATTGGTTTTTATGCTCGTGCTATTTTGTGAAATTTTAATAGTTGTGAACGTTAGTCACATTAAAATATATAATATCGCTCGTTTTCATGACATATAACTCATAACTATTGCTATGAAATAACTATTCGTTCCTCGTTTTTATATTTGCTTACTTCTAACAATAAAAGATATTAAATATACACAGAAATAAGACAAATAAATACCAGGAATTATTTTCGGTGAATGAGAGCATAAAAGCGAACACCGTTCATGGTGAGAAAAAAGTACAAGAAATAAAATAAAAGACAATTTTGTTGAAAATTTAAACATTTATGAGCTAGAAAGTAAACATTAACTCTCTATATATTGAGTTATAGTTTTTTTTTAATTTCTTACTTGCAATATCTTCACATCGTAAAAGATATAATGAAAATTTAAATTATTGTAACATTAATTTTACTGCCAAAAATAGCCCGACAGATAATAAATACTTTTAGTATTATGGTCCGATAAAATTACTGTTATGCGTTATTTATATCATTTGAGATGCTTAACTGACTGTTAAAGACAAGAATATTTGATATATTACTTTTTCTTAATAGGAAATACAATTTGGGAAATTTGTATATAGCAATTAATTTCACATTCTAAAATATATAAATGTTTCCTAACTGTCCAAACTTCAGTACCTTTTCTAAAAAAAATTATTTTACAGGAATCTGGATACTCATACTTTATTATCTGCATCAAGGGTGAGCAGAAGATGGCTTGCTCTTTGCCGCTCAGATTCTGTGCTGAAAATTAGATTGAAAGCCGAATTACGCAGACAGAGAATTCAACGTATCAGCCCACCAAGAGTAGACGTTCATCGCGATACACAGAATGTCTACCAAACTTTCACATCTTTGAATGGACTTCAGCAAATTCATGTCACATTTATCACAGGTAAGCTTTGTTAATTAATTAATTTACTAATAATTAAGTAAAAACATAAGTTTCTAATTAATTATGATGATTTCAGGATGGGGTTGATCTTAAATTCTCATCCCGGTCATTTGGATTAGTAAGTATAATCTAAATAACACTCAAGTAAATATATTTTTTCTTAACGATTGTACAATAATTTAACATTACACGACTGCGTACAGATTAGATTTTGAGACAAAGGATTAAAAAATTAGGACTTTGGAAGCAGGCTCATATTTCCAAACATTAAATGTGCATATATTAAGAAAAAAATCTTGCTTACAGAATAGGATTTTTGCAATTGTTCCTGTATTGCATATATTTATTTGTTTTTATCTCCTTTTTATTTACACGAGATTCTGTTGAGAACACAGTGAGTGCCGAGGACGTTATCCGGCATTGCAAAAAATCTAGAAACAAGAGCAAATACCATTCGACCCAATGGAAGAAACCAGTCTCCAAATCCAAGAAGGGAATGAGGATCTAATATAAGTTTTATATTTACCTATGTATATCATTGAACATTCCTTCTGAAACTGTTGTTCTCTATAATTGTACACGATACATTAATAAATATTCACTATTAAGTACTTTGATTACAAGTATGATAATTCCTATTTTTTAATTGTAAGCTAATATAAAATTATAGAATATTCACCTGAAAGGTCCGTCTCCTCAACTTAATTAATCATTTAACTGTAGTGCTTTCGGGACTTGTCCCATCATCGGCAGGATTCAAAACTCGTGTTTCACTGAAGATCTGGCAGAGGGGGTTGCATGTATTTGGTTCGTTTTCGTTTATCAGGCTGTCGTTGTGAGCTGCTTTCATTATTTCCATCTCTTCGAGTACGTTTTTCTTCGCTGGATTATTTTCTCTGTGCATTACTGTTAGGGTGTTTTCAATATTTAACATGCGATGTCCTTCATGGATAACGTGTTTTGAAGGACATCGCATGTTAAATATTGAAAACACCCTAACAGTAATGCACAGAGAAAATAATCCAGCGAAGATGAACGTACTCGAAGAGATGGAAATCATGAAAGCAGCTCACAACGACAGCCTGATAAACGAAAACGAACCAAATACATGCAACCCCCTCTACCAGATCTTCAGTGAAACACCAGTTTTGAATCCTGCCGATGATGGGACAAGTCCCGAAAGCGCTACAGTTAAATGATTAATTAAGTTGAGGAGACGGACCTTTCAGGTGAATATTCTATAATTTTATATTAATTTTGAATAAACCTCAACGGAACACATCATGAATCTTATAAAAATTGTAAGCTAGTAACGCATAGAAAATTATACTACAAGATGTTTGTGAAAATTGTAAATATGACCAGAGTTGCTGTTAATATTGGAAATATGTTAATTAAACAATGTATTTAATTAATGCATGTACTTTATAGAACAAGATAAATATAAAATTATATATACAACATGAGTAGCTCTAGCATTGTAAATAGGTGTAATAAATCATATTCGATAAACGTTTTGTTATTATTTAAATACATTGGTATATCACATCCAAACTAGTCCTATATTAATTATTACGAAACTGTAAGATCACTACTTTGCTGTTCGTGTATTTTAAAAAAGTTAATATCCTTCAACCTCTTGTCCTTTCTAATAGCTTATATATAGAATAAGTATTAAAGTTAGTCAACAAAATAGGATATGAGAGTACAGATTTTTGCCAAAACCCTTAAATTTATAATTTGTCTTTAGGCTGGTTCAATTTAATACCTAAACGTACTTTTAAAAGAAGTAATAGAAAAAGAACAAGCTGAAATTACTTAAATCTGTGTTGATTTACTAAATATACAGTAATAAATTAGAGTCAAACATGATTTTTTTTCTGCGATCCTTATAATCCATTAAGATTTAAATTCTTACTATGGGTAAATGATATATTCACTCGTCATCCCTACATTTATCAATATATATATATATATATATATATATATATATATATATATATATATATATATAACTGTTATTCTGACGGTTATTTTACGTGGATGGGAACCGATGAGATGACATTACGAAAAGCCTATTTGAGAATAATGTTCATATGAAAATATATGGAACAAAGAGACACGAACAGTGAGGTGATACAGAATACTATTTTATAGTGTGCCACGTTATTATTATTATTATTATTATTATATTGCTATTATTATTATGGAAAACCAGAAGTAATAAAAATAATTAAGTCTCTTATTCTGTGATGGGCAAGACATGGGATTTGAAATAGGGCAACATTTGAAGCAAGATACTTTGAGGATAGTAAACGGATGATTACCTAGACTATCTCTACTATATCAACCACGAGGAAAGAGAGATTTGGGAAGGCTACGACGTCGGTTGATTCACCAAGATCACTCTGATTAAACCATGGCGACAGATCCTACTAAAATGTTCATAATGATGATTAAGACCCGAATTTTTATGAAATGTCATATTTTATACGAGTTGTCAGCGACGATGCAAATTGATAATTAAGTGCATTGTGTAATACATATGTTAGATACATGAGGTTTTTATAGGTCATTAAAATGCATTTTTTCCCCATTTAATTATAAAGTTATTTTACAAATTTTATTTGTAATTTCAGGTCATTTTATTTACTTTTCTCATTTTTATATATCGGGTTTAAATAATCTATGATTAAATGTTCATTGGTAATGTCATTAGAGTTAATCAATAGTGCTGAGAATTGTGTGAACATTGTAAATGAAGAGATTAGGGAAGCAGTTATGAATTCTAATTTGTGTAAGATGAAAATGTTTCAAATACCCTGTATTTTGACGGATTAAGATTTAAGAATGTGTATTTTTAACGAATATTAATACTCGGTGAAATAGCGTTTTCCAAATAAGCACTCATTACATCTGTGAAAGTACAGAGGAGTTTCTTCAAGTGTAAAACAGCGTTACCTGAAACCCGCCGATCCTTCACTTTTAATCTTTAGGATCATTATGTATTGCATTGTATGTTTAGTTAATAACTTTTCATTTTAGTTTAATACGATTGAGGTTAACCTAGTGATAATTATACACTTTTAAATTATTTTATGTTGCTACTAAGAACATAAATTGTTTTAGAACAGTAACCACAATAAATAATTATTATTTGTCTTAGTAATTAATTAGTTAATTACTGCTAAATTAATAAATTTCGCTAAGTTATTTCTTTTCGCTTTTACGTCTTTTAAGAGGAATTTGAGGGAATGTTAAGGACATTTTTTAAACATTCTAAAATATTAAACATCCAGGCTTTATGATGATATATCTTTGAAATTCTTCTTAATTGGGTATTCACTGATGGCGTACTTCTATTATTGTAAAATTCAATGAAATTTGGTTCTATGGTTATAATATTCCAATCGAAATCTAACATGCCAATTTTAAACTAAACTTAAGGATTCTTCTTTTCAAGATTTTTAATTTAAATTTATTGTCTGTAGCGGAAAGGTCAGTACATTTTGGTGGACTAAATCACAAATAACACCATTATACATTTCGCTATAGTGTAATGATACGGAACCGTAACAATGTATGTTTGTAACAGGCGAATATTATCGATTTTGTTTAACTAGTGGTACTGAAGTTGCGTACGGCTTCAGAATTGGTCACCAATGCCAGTTCGCTCTGCTTTCTTATATTTTACATTTCACAAAAGAGTCAAATAATGGAAAATCAGTTTATAAGTCTGTATTTGACATAATGACATGACACATGGCAAATCAGTATAAAGAGCATTTTCATTTGAATTTATAAGATTCACAATGTGAAAACAGAACTGTTGGTAATATCTTGTAAATATACGGCACGGGCATGTAATACCAGGAATGTTTTACCCTCTTAAATACTATTTTAATGCAACAAATGTTGATAAATAGTATATGAAATGTATTTGAACATGGACTCTAATGATCTTTAGGCGATTTTAATTGTAAAAATGAAAAAAAAAGAGACCATTTCTTGTCATGACCACTTTAATATCTCTGCTATTTTATAACACGAAACATTTTCTTACCTGACCACTTTTGCTAATACACCTGATTTTAACACAGTTCCTTCGATATCAATGCGTCTTTGTTGACAATGAAGATTATCTCAATATATTTGTAATTTAGGGCATTGCATTATAGTTCATTCTATTTCATACTTTTACAGATTAAATGACAGTAGGTTAGCTTTTAGGTTTTCAGGCATAAAATATTTAATATTAAATCTATAAACATTTGTTGCACTTAAATTTCTCTGTGGTAATTTAATAAAAGTTAAATGACCCATATTTATAACGTAATAAATAGTTTCACTTCTTCTGCAAATTTACAAATTTGAAAATGAATTCACAATCATTACAGCTCGGGCTTCAATATTAGTAATATCAAATTCTACAAACATCCCGTTTATAAAGGTTGTCTTATATTCCGTAAGTATTTTTCAGCTATTATTCCCTTCCACATAATGTACTTCTCATTTTATGATATATTAAATAAATTCATATCTTAATCGATTTTGTTTTTTTTATGTATCGATTATGTTACAGGTAAATTATGCTAATAAAATTTAAAATTTCTAAGTTGGTAACATAAACGTAATGAACACAGTTTCCTTTGGTGTCTTTAGTTGTGCAATATCAACCTTATTACGAACTCTCGTAGATTCAGTTCCAAACACAAATGTACATTGACTTCAGTGATTTTAAGTTCATTCATATAATTATTAGTAAATGTTTGTATAAAATAAATTTCTCAGTTTTAATGATCTTGAAGAAAGAGCGACAAGTTAAATTGGTGATTATACGTGTTAAGATTATCCGCGTGTTACCATAAACAAGAAGCGTTTTAAAAACTTAAAAATCCGAACAAATATAATTCATCCCTAACCTCATTTTTCTTGTTCGTTCATCAAAGCGGACACGTTGTGTCGAATGTGACAGGCCGAGTGAGATTACTAAATACTTCGTTTTAATAGTATATGTTTTGGTATCTGATATTTATTCAAATAAATATTTTATTTACCAACGATTTTTAATATCTGTGAAATCTGGGGATGAAATGAAGGTAAATATTTCTGAGGGAATTGATTATTTTAAATCTATGACATTGAATCGACATATTTACTTCCGTTCAGAAGTAATCACCACTAACAAGGACTTTTAGTCTTCAAAATGAATGGACCACGGCCGGGTTTGAATTCGCGAAATAAGAATCGCAGGTAAGCAGGTTAGTTTTACAGGATTTGAAATATTCTTGATATATATTTATATGGAATTTTCCACCTTTCGTTTCAAATTAAATTCGCTTCGTATATTGTAGCGAATTCCGATGGAATAAAGCCACTGCGGTAGTTCTCATAAATTTATTTTTTATTTTCTTACTGATATTCAGCGATCTTTATCTAATTGACAACAAAAATTACCATGACAAAAAAGAGAAAACGTCAATGGTCTAACGGCCGCAATTTTTATTTTTTTACTAAACTCATTATATAAAATAATTTAAAAAGTAAGGCGGAGTTTATTAAATCAGATAAATCGGACCATAGGGATTAGGAATTAAACTGAAACGAAATTTTAGAAATATCTAGGAGTCACAACATTCGATTTTCGCAACGAATCCCAGTAATTTCTATTGAAATAAGGTGAAGGAATTCTCCAAATATCAGCCAAACCCGACAATTCGATATGAGGATTCACCTGTAACCCAAAGTTAGAAGAAAAAACCTCTGTCACTATGGAAGCAGTAGTTTCATGGCCACACGGACATAAGCTGTTCATACATTCCTATCCTCAGCTAACGTTTTCCATTCATCCTTTGTATGATCTACTTCCCTGAAATCAGGGTTAATGTTACTTCCCTACCTCATTCTTGGTCTAGGAACTGGATATTTTCCCTCTGATTTTCCTATAAGAAGCTTCCATTGCGCCTCTTTTATACCCCGATCGTGCGACATTTCCTGCCCATCGCTGTCAACGACACTTAAATGTTCTTACAATATCTGTCTTTTTTATAATTATCGGTGTAATTCACTGTTAATATCGCTTCTCCATTCAGTGTGTTCGTTCTTCTCTCTTTCGTCCAACCATTTTTAAGGACTTCATACTCAAATATTGGTAATCTCCTTTCCTCGCACAAAGTAAGAGACATGTGTGCTATAACTGGGAGAATATCATTTTTATATAGTTTTCAGCTTAATGTTTTATGCCATAAGCTAGTATGTATAATGCCATTCATTTCAAGAATTTAGGCTATGTTTAGTGTCTTTATGTATTTCTTTTCTATTTATAATTATCCTAGGTTTTTGAATTCGGCCACTTCTTTAAAATATCCCCCATTTGTCATAAAACTTTGTAGACCACTAGTATCTATGAGTTGCTAATTTTGTTTGATAGCAGTTCGTTTGATAGTATGCATTATTCATAACATTAAGGTGTTTTGTGTAATATTGAAAGTCATTTACATAGGAACTGCGTCAACTAAGCGAATTCCTCAGCAGTTCGAAATTATAGTTACATGATAGTGGTTTAGGGAACACACAATTCTATTGTTAAATTGGAGAAAATCATGTTCTTAAAACTGTCGTACTGCAGTGAAAATAAGCAATGATTACCCATAAATAGGCCTAATTACCATTTTGCATATTTCATATACCGAGGTTCGTTGTGAAATACCGAAAAATGCAGTCGCTAAAGCTCTTTTTAAAATTTTCTCTTCAGAATAACTCGTACATTTAATGGTTTACTTTTTCTGGTTAAGGAACTCGACCTTAATTTTTAGTCAATTGTATATGCTAAGTTTGGTTTCCATAAAACAAATATTGCGGTCGAATGACCGTTAGCGTATATATATATATATATAAATTCCCATGAACAGTAAATATATATATATATATATATATATATATATATATATATATACTGTTTATGGGAATTTTCGGTGTATTTTTGGTTGTGATTATATCTCTTTTGGTCTAATTATTTTAAGACTATGAATTTGTTATTCATATTCAACCAGAATGATACCTTTTATTTGCCTACGCCATTTTACGATCAATTCCCAATAAGTTGTCTATCACAGGTAGATATCAACGGTGAAGATCTATATATTTTTAAATATTTTCATGAGAACAAGCTCAATAGCTTCATTTCTTTAAATTCGCTAAAATGAAGCATGTTTGACGTATACAATACATATGAATTAGGTAATATTAATTTCAGATTCGTATATTGAAAATATAAAGAGAAAAGTTCTCACGATTTCGTGTGTTAGATTCTGTTCGCTTAGTGATTTGAAGTGGTATGCACACCCTTAGACAAAAAAAAAAAAAGAGTAATCTCCTGATTCTACCAACCGATCGGGGAACCTCGTGAGCACTCGCAGAAGCCTTATTCACATTAACACGTTTTCAGTAATTGTACTGTGTTGTTTGCTAGTTAACACAGTGCACACTCAAGTAACATAAAAAAGAGAGCTTGCCTTTGTGTATTTCCTGGTCGAGAGTTTTAACACGCAACATCTGCTTTCGTTATCTCACGGGTTCGATTCCCGTTCTACTATTTTTTTTACTGAATGTTAGGATAACATATCGCCTGTAATATAGTTTCATATCTAATTATATATTTGAGTTTTATGGCATTGATGCACACACAAAACATATAAATGAAAACCATGTAATAATTAAATGAAGAAGAAAGAATATCTTTTAAAATTAAAACTTTAACAAAATTAATATCGGCTGTATGAACCCCTCAGCATCTATTACCGCCATCAATATGTGGGGCATTGATGCAATCAAATTTCTACAGTCACGTGGACTTTCGGCTATAGCATTACAGACGTCCTGAATTTGTGCCCATAACCTGTCTTTCGTGCATCTGCAGAAAATTAGAGTTCATTATAAACGAATTTGATAGATGCTTTAGCGCAGAACGTGTGCGCATCAATCAATTTAAATCAATACATTGACATCACCTAGAACAAACCCTGATTGGTGTAAAATAATTGTTACAATAACGACATTAACATTGATTTAGTTCAATTGTCAAAATAAAATGTATTTAATTCATGAAACATTTTAATACAAATATCACGAAAAAACTACATAACTGAGGACGCGAACCTGCGACCTTCATTAAGAGAAACAGTGGCTGCATGCTTTCCCACTGAGCTAACAGGGCACGTAGGAGTATCTTCACTCAGTTCATGCCACATAACGCAGTAGCTCAGGGCCTGCACAATTATGTCTAGTTTACTATTGTGAACCCAGCGCTGTGTCGAGTAGGACTTAGACGAAATATGCGTTCAAGAGATGACTCTTTTTTTTGTCTAAGGGTATATTTGTTTATAAGAATAAGCTATTTTAAAATACGTCTACCTATTTTGGCTTGATTGGGCATTATTTTTCATTAATAGCCAAACTAGTACCTGTAAGTGTACTACGGGTTTAAGTGAAAATGAACTGATCAATTTATTGAATGTAATATATCCGTACTATCGTACATCACAAAAAATGCCCAAATTACGGTAATTTATCCATCTTAGGTGTATGTGTATCGGTACCAAATATTATATTTGACGGTATATTATTGTTCGGTAGAAAGAAATACGATAATTAGGGGGAAAATTAATTTTAATTTCGTATAACTCTAATCTAATGTTGTGAAAGAAACCGTATTATCTTTATGTTTCGGTGCATTTAGGTAGCCGGATAGCATTTTGGGGTAGTTAACTACAGTCTGTTGAAGTTACGATTTTTTACGTTTTTGAATGTTTGTCGATCACAGAGTATGTCATATTGTATGGTTAGTAATAAAAATGCGTTTGGGTGGGTAATCCAGTTTTAACATGATTATAATGTAACTTTTAACAGCCGTATGAATGTTTTCAATCTTCTTAGGTTATATTTATGTGAATTTTTATTTTATTTCTTGTACTTCTTTCTCTCCATGAACGGTGTTCGCTTTTATGCTCTCATTCACTGAAAATAATTCCTGGTATTTATTTGTCTTATTTCTGTGTATATTTAATATCTATTATTGTTAGAAATAAACAAATATAAAAACGAGGAACGAATAGTTATTTCATAGCAATAGGTATGAGTTATATGTCATGAAAACGAGCGATATTATATATTTTATTGTGACTAATGTTCACAACTATTAAAATTTCACAAAATAGCACGAGCATAAAAACCAATAATGCAATTCATACACTTTTGCCACTAAATGGCTATATATATAGTTAACCGAATAATTACTACATTAAACTACATGGATCCATAAGAATCACTTTGCATGTCACCAGAGTTTCACTTAATTTCTAAGATGGACAATAATTATGTCCCTTCCGTGGTATAGAGGAGTGTATTTCAACGAATCATATTCAATAAAAAATCATTGTAGTATATATAATTTCTCGTAGGTTAATTGATAAAATACCGATGTTGGAAGAGCCTTGTGAAAAAATTGTAATGTATAATTTAGAGGCTATTTTCAAAACATATCAAGAGTAACTTCTTTTATGGCATTTTTCATGATATTTAATTTTTGAATTTTCCAAAATAAGTTTAATAATTTTAGGTTCCATAATATGGTATGTTAAATAAGAATCCAGATTAAAGACGAACAGAAAAATACATATATTTTTATTACTAAACATTTTACAATTTTGTTTGTTTCCATTTGCTCTAAATATTTGATAATCTTACATTTAAAATTTGAAGTTTAGTATCATGGTAATATGATATTGGTCTAAATTTCTTAGTAGGCTTCATTCTGATTGGTTAAGAGAGCGAGCTAAAATCGTATAAAAGGAGGTTAGAGGGCGCTAGCGTCTCGGCATTAGTCATCTGTAAAGCTTCCAACCTACTTTTACGGCGCAACGTGGCTCTGGGAAACTTCTGGAACACCTTCAATCCTTTTTCTTGAGGTGAGCTCCAGCTTTTGTTCGTCCTTGCCTCTTTCAGATTTCAGAAATGTTTTAATTTGATTCTATTTAACGTTTGATATTGTTGATCCAGTGTTTTATTATATTAGTTTTTTAGTTTTTATATTTTATAAATAATTAGTATAAATTTAGTGTTTGAGTTAAAATAACTGAGTGTTTGTTTTAGTATAATTCAAAACATTTCCAATAATCGAATAATTTATTATCGTTTCATGGTTCATTAGATAATTTTATAAATTAAGTGTATTTTAATTCATAACTCTTCGCCTCGCCCTATGGGGCGAGGGCTGTTATTTTGTAAATACAAATACCATCCTCCCATCTTAATTATTTGCTATTAATGGATAAAAACGAGATGGAAATGAAGCAAACAATAAAAACGAGAAAGGAGATGCGAGAAGCAGAAGTGGAAACGTTGGGTAGTTCCTTTAGTTCAAATGCCACTTCAGATGATGGAGACATATCCATGGACATAGAAAAAATGTCTAAGGAAATAGAAAAGAAACTCCTTAGGAATATAGAAAATGATACTAGGGATGTGGGAAAGAAAGCAAAAAGAGGTCAAACACAGGAAGATGGATTTGAATTTCCAACTAAAGTGGCACGTATTAATCAAAAAGAAGTACCCACCACGGTTCCTACATCTAATAGATTTGAAATATTAGAAGAAAGCCCGAATGCTGCAGATAGTGCAACTCCGACAAATTCTAAGAACTCTAACAAGTTAATTAACAATTCTACCAGCTCTCATCCTCAGCCACAAAATTCTGGAATTAAAAAGGGAACTAAACCACCTCCGATCACGATTGTTCAAAAGATAGATTTTATTGGCTTCTCAGAAAATATGCGAACTCTTTTGACTCAGGATGTTTAGTGTAGTGTACACTGGATCTGGAGTCAGAATTAATACAAAATGTGTAGAAGACTTCAATAAACTGAAGGATAAACTGAACAGTTTGCATATTCAGTATTATACTTACCCGACGTATGAGGAAATTTTATCTAAGATAGTCCTCAAAGGATTGCCACCAGATATAAAAGAAGAAGATATAATATTTGAATTAATATTACAGAAATACCCAGTGCAAAATATTCGACAAATAAAGAAAACTATTATAGATGAAGCGGGTAATAGAAAATATCAAAATATGCCAATCTGGATTCTTACATTGGATCGGAACCGGAGCATAATGGATTTGGAGATTTGAAACACTTGTGGAATATTAGAGTACAAATTGAAGAATACCGAGGAAGAGCCGGTATTCCGCAGTGTTATAATTGCCAAAGATTTGGTCATAAGGCTACATGGTGTACAGCACACCCTGTGTGTATGAGATGTGCTGCTCACCATAGTGCCAAAGAGTGCACATCTCAAACTCTTAACTGTGGGAATTGTGGCGGAGAACATCAAGCTAATGATAAGAGATGTCCAACGTTTACCAAATTTATGACAAACTTACAGACACCTAAGAATAAGTCAACTTCAACAGTAAATATTAATAGTAGAAAAGACTTTCCAACTTTAAAAAGAACTTGGAAAACTAATGAAAATATTGAAGAAAATATAAAAAATGGAAATAATATGAATGATTTTTTGGAAATTTTAAAATTTCTAAAAGGTCTAAACATTGGATGGATGGTGAAGTGTATTAAAAATATGATTGTAAAAAATGAAATCTGCCCCGGATACTCTCACCAAAATGGGAGTTTTAGTGGAGACCGTTTTATCGTTTTTTAATGGCTTATAAAACTTTTAAAAGGGAAATTACTAGAGATCTTAAAATACTATTTTTTAATGCTAATGGAATAGAAAGACAGATTATGGATTTAGAAATATTAATTAATAAACTTGATCTGGATCTGATTTTGATAAATGAAACCAAATTAACTCGTTTTAAAACTTTAAAGATAAAGAATTATATAACATACAGAAAGGAATCCAGAGAGCCACATGGGGGCGTGGCTTGTCTTAATAAAAGAGAATATACCACACTCCCGTAAGAATATATCAAATATTAAGGATATTGAAGCGGTTCGCGATTGAAATTCCCATTAATAATAATAAACCGGTGATCTTTGGATCCATTTATTATTCTCCAAATTTCGCAATAAATCAATTAGAAATTACTAATTTAGTCACTTGTTTTCAAAATTATATTTTTGCAGGAGATTTTAATGCTAAAAACACCAAATGGAAATGTAACAAAAACAAATATCCGGGGCAGATTAATTAATAAATTGGCGAAGACTTATGGATTTGATATAATTGTACCGGACCGAACCTACCTACTATCCGTATAATCAACAAGGGGACCCAGATATATTGGATATCTGTTTGTGCTCAGGGGAGATCAAACCTGTGGATCTCTGCGTCCTACACGAACTAGACTCCGATCATCTTCCTGTACTAATGCAGGTGCCTACAACTGGGACTTTTCTAAGAAATAATGTATTATCTAAGGAAGTTGACTGGGAAAATTTTAAACGTACATTAGTTTTGCCTCATACTATTAGTATTATTAATAAAAAATGAAATAGATTTTTATACCAAGCTATATACAGATACGACGAATGAAAACATCAAAGTTAATGTAATGAAAAATAATGGTACGTCATACTGCAATAATCTTACAGTTAAACAGAACATAATGATACAGCTAATGGTCAAACATAAAAATCAATTACGGAAAAAATGGCAGAAATTTAGAAATCCCAGAGATAAATCTAAAGTCAATTTCTTAGTAAAATATATCAGAAAAGAAATTGAAAAATATAAAAATTTAAATTTTAAAAACGAACTGAAGACAAGCATTGAAACCAATAAAACTTGGAGTTTTGTAAATAAAATTAGAAATAGGAAATCGATTATTAAAGCACCGCTAGAAGATGATCGGGGGAGATTTATTTTATGGGGACGCAGAGAAAGCACAGTATCTGGCCGATTATTGGGAGAGGGTATTTGAGGAAAATAAAATAGAAAATCAGGACCCAATTTTATTGAATACCATAAATGAAACTGTAGATAGTTTTCTAACTTTGGATATTGAAACTCCCAATTCAATTTTGATTACTCCGGTCCAATTAAAGAAATTGATTGTTAATACGCCGAATAATAAGTCACCGGGGCCGGACGGTATCCCTTATGAGGCCTTAAAGAATTTTAATAAGAAATCTTATATATTTTTAACAAAATTACTAAACGCGATGCTCAGATTCGGGTACATACCTAGGGATTGGAAGAAGTCTCGATTAGTTCTCATACCGAAAGGAGCAAAGAGTAAAAGAGATGCACGGAACTATCGACCTATAAGCCTCTTGAACACTATGGCAAAGATTATGGAAAAACATATCCAAAATTTTTTACTTCCGTATATAGAAGACATTATACCAGCTGAACAATATGGATTTGTGAAAAATAAATCGACCACTCTACAGTTATTGAGAACTACTAACAAACTTAAAAAGACTATTAATAATGGGGATGTAACCCTGGGTGTGTTCTTGGATCTGCAAAAAGCGTTTGATACCGTCTGGCACCGGGGACTTGTTTATAAATTAATAAATTTTGAAATACCGTTTTATCTAATCAAAATTATAAATGAATACTTAAACGACAGAACATTTCAAGTAATACAATCAGGTGTCCTCTCGCAGATTAAGATGGTCAGGGCGGGTGTACCACAGGGGTCTATACTACACCTTTTCTATATAATTTGTATACTGCTGACGTTCCAAAAAGAGCCAACATCGATATATCTATCTATGCGGATGATATAGCTGTCTTCACATCGAATAGAAATTACAATTATGCGTACTATTCCATGCGAAGACAGCTAGAAGACATACAAAAATGGTGCACCGACTGGAAGCTTAAAATTAATAATGAGAAAACTGTATGTGTACCGTTCACCAGAAAACTTATTATACACAAAATTCCAAAATTAAATTTATTTAATAAAACTATAGAATATAATAAAAAAGTTAAATATTTGGGCCTTGTTTTGGATAATAGACTAAAATGGGGTGCACATGCTAAGTACACCATTCAAAAAATGGAAACAGCAGAAGATCCCTGTGGTAATACTTGTCGCTTAACAACATTATATAACACATATTAAATATATGGTGTACAAGCAAACTCATCAGGAGCTCTGCTACTTATGCGGCTAGCTCCTGGTGCGATGCTAAAACATTGTTAAAAAAATTACAATTCAAAGAAAATAGGTTATGAGAAAAAATTTCCCAGGCGGGCAGATACGTCACTAATCAGGAAATTAAGGAAAATTGAATCATCAAAATATTGTTGATTATATAAAGCAGCTTCAAATTGATGATGATAGTAGGTTGGCGAATATTTTATGATGTTTAATTCTCTAGCTCTTTCTTTTCTCAATGAACGGAATTATAAATTTCTTTTTAATTCTAATTGAAGATTTTATTATAAATATTTAATTATTACTACTAATATATTTAATAACATAAAATATAATTAAAAAAATAAAATAAATAAAAAACATTCTAGGAAAAAAAAATTATAGATTTGAATAGAAAGTAAAACACAAGGTCAACTTTTTTATTTATTTTAACTTTTTTATAAGGGAGTGAGATTCTGTCTCATCCTATATATAAGATTTTAACTATAGAATTAAATATGGAGAGAGGCAGAGCCGAACGGCTGGAACTTTCAAATCCATCACACAAGATTCCATAGCGTAGCGTCTCACTTCTCTTGAGATATTCTACCTGTGAAGTACTGCTGGTTGTATCTACAAAGCGTGAAGATGGAGAGTGTTTTTTTCCTTGTTGTTGGTGATGGGAGTGAGTTCAGCAGCTGAACTTGAAGAAAATAGCTACGATATTGTAGGGAAGCTTCCTACTGAAATTGGAATTATGATATTGAGGTATGTTTAATTTCGTAATTATTTGAATTTGCACACCCAAATTAGTGTACTTGGAACTGATGTTTTATAAAATGTTAATATCTTAAAATAAGTACCTGATAGATCATCGTCCATAACTAAATTAAATTCCGTAGAATCATGTACCATCATCTGCACTTAATTTGGAACATGTAACAAGATTCTGAAAGGCCTTCGTAGTTTTAATTACTTGACGAAGATTTTTATACAGAAATTAATGTAATTGAGGACGACTAGTACGTCAGGTATTATTTTTATTTTAACAACTTAATACATAACCTCAACGGTGCTTTACAATTAATTTCATAAGTATATTGATATTTTATGTTCAAAGTAAGATCTATAAATTAGTTTTATGCACCTATTTGAATTCATAACAGAAGTGTAAAGTAACAAACATTCTTAAACAATTTATTTGCTATTAAGTTAGGTTATGTGTAATTTATATTATTTAGTGATTCATTACTGACAGTAAAAAATCAGAATATTTGATATATTACTTTTTGTTAACAGGAAATACAATTTGGAAATTTTGTATGTAGAAATTAATTTCACATTCTAAAATTTATAAATGTTTTCTTAACTGTCCAAACTTCAGTACCTTATCTAAAATATTTATTTTACAGGAATCTGGATTCTCGCACTTTATTATCTGCATCAAGGGTGAACAGAAGATGGCTTGCTCTTTGCCGCTCAGATTCTGTGCTGAAAGCTAGATTGAAAGCTGAATTTCGCAGACAGAGAATTCAACGTATCAGCCCACCAAGAGTAGAAGTTCGTCGCGATACACAGAATGTCTACCAACCTTTCACATCTTTGAATGGACTTCAGCAAAATCATGTGACATTTATCACAGGTAAGCATCGTTACTTAATTAATTTATTAATAATTAAGTCAAAAGTTAGTTTCTAATTAATTATGGTGATTTCAGGATGGGGTTGATCTTAAATTGTCATCCCGGTCATTTCGATTAGTAACTTAAAACAGTGAGTATAATCTGAATAACACTCAAGTCCATAGATTTTGCTTAAGGATTGTACAATAATTTAATATTACACGAATCTGGGTACAGATTCGATTTTGACACATAAATTAAAAATTAGGATTTTGGAAGCAGGCCTTATACCTCGAAACATTAAGTGTGCATACATTAAGAAAAATATATTGTTTATAGCACAGGATTTTTGCAATTGTTCCTGTAATACATATATTAATTTGTTTTTATCTCCTTTTTATTTACAGAAGATTCTGTTGATAACACAGTGAATGGCGAGGACGTTATGCGGCATTGTAAAAAAGTCTGGAAGGAAGAGCAAATCCCATTCGACCCAATGGAAGAAACCAGTCTCCAAACCCAAGAAGGGAATGAGGATCTAATATAAGTTTTATATTTACCTATGTATATCATTGAACATTCCTTCTGAAACTGTTGTTCTCTATAATTGTACACGATACATTAATAAATATTCACTACTAAGTACTTTGATTACAAGTATGATAATTCCTATTCTTTTAATTGTAAGCCAGTAACGCATAGAAAATTATACAACAAGATGTTTGTGAAAATTGTAAATATGACCAGAGTTGCTGTTAATATTGGAAATATGTTAATTAAACAATGTATTTAATTAATGCATGTAATATATAGAACAAGATACATATAAAATTGTATATACAACATGAGTAGCTGTAGCATTGTAAATAGGTGTAATAAATCATATTTGATAAACGTTTTGTTATTATTTAAAAAAAAACATTGGTATATCACATCCAAACTAGTCCTATATTAATCATTATGAAACTGTAAGATCAATACCTTGCTGTTCGTGTATTTTAAAAAGTTACTATCCTTCAACCTCTTGTCCTTTCTAATAGTTTATATATAGAATAAGTATTAAAGTTAGTCAACAAAATAGGATGTGAGAGTACAGATTTATGGCAGAATCCTTGAATTTATAATTTGTTTTTAGGCTGGTTCAATTTAATACCTAATACGTAGTTTAAAAAGAAGTAATAGAAAAAAAAACAAGCTGAAATTACTTAAATCTGTGTTGATTTACTAAATAATATATAGTAATAATGTAGATTCTAACATGATTTCTTTTTTTTTTGTGGTCCTTATAATCTATTAAGGTTTAAATTCTTACTATGGGTAAATGATAAATTCACTCGTCATATCTACTTCTCTCAATATATATATATATATATATATATATATATATATATAAATTGTTATTCTTACGGTTATTTTACGTGGATGGGAACCGATGAGATGACATTACGAAAAGCCTATTTGAGAATAATGTTCATATGAAAATATATGGAAGAAAGGGAGACGAACAGGGAGGTGATACAGAAGACTACTTAATAGTGTGCCACATTATTATATTATTATTATGGAAACCAGAAGTAATAAGACTAATTAAGTCTCTTGTTCTGTGATGGGCAAGACATGGGATTTGAAAGAGGGCAAAATTTGAAGCAACACACTTTGAGGATGGTAAGGGGATGATTACCTAAACTATCTCTACTATATCAACTGCGAGGAAAGAGAGATTTGGGAAGGCTACGACGTTGGTTGATTCACCAAGATCACTCTGAGTAAACCATGGCGACAAATCCTACTAAAATGTTCATAATGATGATTAACACCCGAATTTGTATGAAATGTCATATTTTATACGAGTTGTCAGCGACGATGCAGATTGATAATTAAGTACATTATGCAATACATATGTTAGATACATGAGGTTTTTTATAGGTCATTAAAATGCATTTTTCCCCATTTAATTATAAAGTCATTTTACAGATTTTATTTGCAATTTCAGGTCATTTTATTTACTTTTCTCATTTTTATATATCGGCTTTAAATAATCTATGATTAAATGTTCATTGGTAATGTAATTCGAGTTAATCAATTAATATAAAATTATGGAATATTCACCTGAAAGGTCCGTCTCCTCAACTTAATTAATCATTTAACTGTAGCGCTTTCGGGACTTGTCGCATCATCGGCAGGATTCAAAACTGGTGTTTCACTGAAGATCTGGTAGAGGGGGTTGCATGTATTGGGTTCGTTTTCGTTTATCAGGCTGTCGTTGTGGTGAGCTGCTTTCATGATTTCCATCTCTACGAGTACGTTTATCTTCGCTGGATTATTTTCTCTGTGCATTACTGTTAGGGTGTTTATAATATTTAACATGCGATGTCCTTCATGGATAACGTGTTTTGCATAGTCAATAGTGCTGAGAATTGTATGAACAATGTAAATGAAGAGATTAGGGAAGCAGTTATAAATTCAAATTTGTGTTAGATGAAAATGTTTGAAATACCCTGTATTTTGACGGATAAAGAATTAAGAATGTGTATTTTTAACGAATATTTAATAATCGGTGAAATATCGTTTTTCAAATAAGCACTCATTACATCTGTGAAAGTAGAGAGGAGTTTCTTCAAGTGTAAAACAGCGTTACCTGAAACCCGCCGATCCTTCACTTTTAATCATTAGGATCATTATGTATTGCAATGTATGTTCAGTTAATAACTTTTTATTTTAGTTTAATACGATTGATTTTAACCTAGTGATAATTATACACTTTTAAATTATTTTATGTTGCTACTAAGAACATAATTGTTTTAGAACAGGAACCACAATAAATAATTATTATTTGTCTTAGTAATTAAATGGTTAATTACTGATAATTAATAATTTTCGCTAAGTCATTTCTTTACACTTTTACGTATTTTAAGAGAAATTTAAGGGAATGTTAAGGACATTTTTTAAACATTCCAAAATATTAAACATCCGGGCTTTATGATGATATATCTTTGAAATTCTTCTCTATTGGGTATTCACTGATGGCGTACTTCTAGTATTGTTAAACTCAATGAAATTTGGTTGTATGGTTATAATATTCCAATCGCAATCTAACATGCCAATTTTAAACTAAACTTAAGGATTTTTTTTTTCAAGATTTTTAATTTAAATTTATTGTCCCTAGCGGAAAGGTCAGTACATTTTGGTGGACTAAATCACAAATAACAAATACGTAATAACCTATGATTGTAATAAGCGATTATTATCGATTTGTTTAACTAGTGGTAGTGGAGTTACGTACGGCTTGACAATTGGTCTTCAATGCCAGTTTGCCCTGCTTTCTTCTCATATATATTACATTTCACAAAACAGTCAATTAACCCATTCACCTCAAAAGACGAGGTAGACTCGCCGGCTGTTGCATGGCCTTCAACTCGGAAGACGAGGTACACTCGCTTATTTCTGATGTTATATATTTTGCACTATTTTGTACATCCCTAGGCGGGGTAATATTTTGTTAACATTTATGAATAGAAGAGGAATGTGTTTTTGCATTCACGCTTATTGAGATCTCAAGTACCGTTATCTTTTGTTTGTTTTGAATGTCTTAAAATATAACTTACGGTGATTTAAATTATGTTTTTGGGGGAACTACAGTGAGCATTTAAACCTGAAGCGAGTGGGTTAAAGAAAAATCTGTTTATAAGTCTGTATTTGATATAAAGGCATAATACATGAGAAATCAGTATAAATTGCATTTTCATTAGAATTTGTAAGATTTACTATCTAACAACAGAACTCTTGATAATATCATGTAAATATACGGCAGGGAAAGTAATAACAGAATTCTTTTTACCCTCTCAAATACTATTTTAATGCAACAAATGTTGATAAAACGGTATACGAAATGTATTTGAACATGGAATTTAATGATCTTTAGAAGATTTTAGTTGTAAAAATGAAAAAAAAAATTGTGACTATATCTTGTCATGACCACTCTAACATCTGTTATTTCATAACATGAAACTTTTTATCTGACCACTCTAGCTATTACATCTGATTTTAACGGAGTTCCATCGATATCAGTGCGTCTTTGTCGATAATGAAGATTATCTCAATATATTTATAATTTTGGGGCGTTGCATTATATAACATTCTATTTCATACTTTTACAGATTAAATTACATTTGGTTAGCTTTTTTAGTTTTTCAGGCCTAAAATATTTTGTGTTAAATCAATAAATATTTGTTGCACTTAAATTTCTCTTTGCTCATTCAACGAAAATTAAAAATGACCGACGTTTACAACGTAATAAATAGTTTCACTTCTTCTGCAAATTTACAAAAATGTATTCGCAATCTGTATTGCTTGGGCTAAATATTATTGTTATAAAATTTACAAACATCCCATTTATAATGGTTGTCTTCAATTCCGTAAGTATCTTTCAACTATTATACACTCCCACCTAATCTACTTCCCATCTTATGATATATTAAATGAATTCGTATTTTAATCGATTTTGTTTTTTTATTTATTTATCGATTATGTTACAGGTAAATTATGCCAATAAAATTTAAAATTTGTAAGTTGGTAACATAAACGTAATGAACACAGTTACCTTTGGTGTCTTTAGTTACAGGTCGTTGTGCAATATCAACCTTCTTACGAACTCTCATCGATTCAGTTCCAAACACAAATGTTAATTGACTTCAGTGATTTTAAGTTAATTGATATAATTATTAGTAAAAAGTTTGTATAAAATGAATTTCTCAGTTTTAATGATCTTGAAGAAAGAGCGACAAGTTATATTGGTGATTGTACGTGTTATCATAAACAAGAAACGTTTTAAAAACTTAAAAATCCGAACAAATATAATTCATCCCTAACCTCATTTTTCTTGTTCGTTCATCGAAGATGGCATTTTGTGACGTACGTGACAGACGGAGTGAAATTACTAAATAATTCGTTTTAATAGTATATGTTTTGGTAACTGACATTTATTCAAATAAATATAGAAAATCACAAATATACAAATGTGTTCTTAAATATACGAGAATGCGAAAGTCATGTTACACGTTTGTTGGCTGATATATATATATATATATATTATTTAACGACGATTTTTAATATATTTGAAATCTGCGGATGAAATGAAGGTAAATGTTGCTGAGGGCATTGAATACTTTAAATTGATTAAATCTATGACATTGAATCGACATATTTACTTCCGTTCAGAAGTAATCAACACTAACAAGGATTTTCGGTCTTCAAAATAAATGGACCAACGGCCGGGTTTGAATTCGCGACCTACGATTCACAGGTAAGCAGGTTAGTTTTTACATGATTTGAAATATTCTTGATGTATACTTATGATGGAATTCACCATTTTTCGTTTCAAATAAATGTCGCTTAGTATATTGTAGCGAATTCCGGTAGAATAAAGCCACTGCGGTAGTTCTCATAAAAATATTAAAAAAAAAATTTTACAGATCTTCAGCTATCTTTATCTAGTAGACACCAAAATTACCATGACAAAAAAAAAATCGCGTCAACGATCTAACGGCCGCAATTTCTCTTTTTTTAACTAAACTCATTATATAAAATTAATTTAAAAAGTAAGGCCGAATTTATTAAATCGGATAATTAGGCATAAGAATTAACCTGAAACGAAAATTTAAAAATATATAGGAGTCGCAAATTTCGATTTTCACAACGAATCCCGTTAATTTCTTTTGGCATAAAATATGTAACACTGAAAGTCCTTTGCACAGGAACTGCGTCAACTAAGCGAATTCCTCAGGAGTTCGAAATTATGGTTCCATTTTACTAGTTTACGGAACACATAATTCTATTGTTAAATTGGAGAATCAGCTTCTTAAAATTGTCGTACTGCAGTGAAAATAAGCAATGTTTATCCATAAATAATTACCAATTTGCATATTTCATGTACCGAGGTTCGTATTGAAATACCGAAAATTGTAGTCGCTAGAGCTATTGTTAAAATGTGCTCTTCAGATTAACACCTACATCTAATGGTTTAATTTTCCTGGTTAAGGAACTCGACCTTACTTTTTAATCTATTGCTATATGCTAAATTCGGTTTCCATTAATAAAAAAATGCGGTCGAAATTCCGTTAGCGTATATATATATATATATATATATATATATATATATATCCATAGTAATTCTGCTCGAAGGCAGGTCCTGCACCATATGATTTCGGGGACCGTTTCGGCCTTAAAGTTTTCCTGACATTTGTGTTACAGGTGAGGAAAAACTCCGATAAAAACCTCACCCAGAAAAACTGCCCCGACCGGGGATCGAATCCGGGCCCGCTGCGTGACAAGGCAGCACGCTACCTCGAGACCACAGCGGTGTTTATATTTATTGTTCATGGGAATTTTCGGTGTCTATTACAGGTAGATATGTTTCATGAGAACAAGCTCAATACTTCCATTCCCTGGAATTCGCTAAAATGAAGAATGTTTGACGTATACAATACATATGAATTAGGTAATACTAAATTCAGAGTCGTATATTGAAAATATAAAGAGAAAATTGCTCACGATTTCGTATGTGCTGGATTCTGTACATGTGACGATTTGAAGTGGTATGTACTTGTTTGTTTATAGGAATACGCTATTTTAAAATATGTCTACGTATTTTGGCTTGATTCGGCATTATTTTACATTAATAGCCTAACTAGTAGGCTATCTGTAAGTGTACTGCGGGTTTAAGTGAAAATGAAGTGATAAATTTATTGAATGTAATATGTTCGTACTATCGTACATCACAAGAAATTCTCAAATAACAGTAGTACAATATATCCATCTTCGGTGTATGTGTATCGGTGCCACAAATTATATTTGCCGGAATATTATTGTTGGGTAGAAAGAAATACAATAAATAGGGTGAACATTAATTTTAATTTCGTATAAATCTAATCTAAAGTTGTGAAAAAAACAGCATTATCTTTATGTTTCGGTTAATTTAGGTAGCTGGATAGCGGTTTGGGGTAGTTAACTCAGTCTTTTGAAGTTACGATTTTTTTACGTTTTTCAATGTTTGTGGAACACAGAGTTTGGCATCGTGTATGGTTAATAATATAAATGCGTCTGGGTTGGTAATCCTGTTTCAACATAATTCTAATCTAACTTTTGGAGCAGCCGTATGAATGTCTTCACTATTTTTAGGTTATATTTATGTGAATTTTTATTTTACTTCTTGTACTGTTTTCTCACCATGAACGGTGTTTCCGCTTTTATGCTGTCATTCACTGAAAATAATTCCTGGTATTTGTCTTATTACTGTATACATTTAATTTCTATTATTGTTAGAAATAAGCAAATATAAGAACTAGGAACGAATAGTTATTTCATAGCAATAGTTATGAGTTATATGTCATGAAAACGAGCAATATTATATATTTTAATGTGACTAACGTTCACTACTATTAAAATTTCACAAAATAGCACGAACATAAAATCAATAATACAATTAATACACTTTTGTCACTAACGAATGGCTATATATATAGTTAAACCGAATAATTACTGCATTATACTACATGAATCCATAAGAATCACTTTGCATGTCACCAGAGTTTCATTTTATTTCTAAGATGAACAATAATTATGTTCCTTTCGTGGTATATAGAAGTGTATTTCAACGAATCATATCCATAAAAAATAATTTTAGTAAATATAATTTGTCGTAGGTTAATTGATAAAATAGCGATGTTGGAAGAGCCTTCTGAAAAAAATGTTCTGTACAATTTTGTTTGTTATATTTCGAGGAAAATTTCAAAACAATATCAAGAGTAATTTCTTTCATGGCATTATTCATGTTATTACATTTTTGAATTTTTTAAAATAAATTTAATAATTTTAGATTTCATATATGGTATGTTAAATAAGATTCCAGAATAAAAACGGTCAGAAAACTACATATATTTTTATTACCTAATATATTACAATTTTGTTTGTTTCCATTTGCTCTAAATATTTGTTAATCTTACATTTAAAATTTGAAGTTTAGTATCATGGTAATATGATGTTGTCCTAAATGTCTTTAGTAGCGTTTTTTCATTCTGATTGGTTAAGAGAGCGAGCTAAAATCGTATAAAAGAGGGTTAGGCGGGCGCTAAGGTCTCACTTCTCTTGAGATATTCTACCTGTGAAGTACTGCTGGTTGTATCTACAAGCGTGAAGATGGAGAGTGTTTTTTCCTTGTTGTTGGTGATGGGAGTGAGTTCAGCAGCTGAACTTGAAGAAAATAGCTACGATATTGTAGGGAAGCTTCCTACTGAAATTGGAATTATGATTTGAGGTATGTTTAATTTCGTAATTATTTTGAATTTGCACACCCAAATTAGTGTACTTGGAACTGATGTTTTATAAAATGTTAATATCTTAAAATAAGTACCTGATAGATCATCGTCCATAACTAAATTAAATTTCCGTAGAATCATGTACCATCATCTGCACTTAATTTGGAACATGTAACAAGATTCTGAAAAACCTCGTAGTTTTAATTACTTGACGAAGATTTTTATACAGAAATTTAATGTAATTGAGGACGACTAGTACGTCAGGTATTATTTTATTTAACAACTTAATACATAACCTCAACGGTGCTTTACAATTAATTTCATAAGTATATTGATATTTTATGTTCAAAGTAAGATCTATAAATTAGTTTTATGCACCTATTTGAATTCATAACAGAAGTGTAAAGTAACAAACATTCTTAAACAATTTATTTGCTATTAAGTTAGGTTATGTGTAATTTATATATTTAGTGTTTCATTACTGACAGTAAAAAATCAGAATATTTGATATATTACTTTTTGTTAACAGGAAATACAATTTGGAAATTTGTATGTAGAAATTAATTTCACATTCTAAAATTTATAAATGTTTCTTAACTGTCCAACTTCAGTACCTTATCTAAAATATTTATTTTACAGGAATCGGATTCTCGCACTTTATTATCTGCATCAAGGGTGAACAGAAGATGGCTTGCTCTTTGCCGCTCAGATTCTGTGCTGAAAGCTAGATTGAAAGCTGAATTTCGCAGACAGAGAATTCAACGTATCAGCCCACCAAGAGTAGAAGTTCGTCGCGATATACACAGAATGTCTACCAACTTTCACATCTTTGAATGGACTTCAGCAAAATCATGTGACATTTATCACAGGTAAGCATCGTTTACTTAATTATTTATTAATAATTAAGTCAAAAGTTAGTTTCTAATTATTTATGGTGATTTCAGGATGGGGTTGATCTTAAATTGTCATCCCCGGTCATTTCGATAGTAACTTAAAACAGTGAGTATAATCTGAATAACACTCAAGCCATAGATTTTGCTTAAGGATTGTACAATAATTTAATATTACACGAATCTGGGTACAGATTCGATTTTGACACATAAATTAAAAATTAGGATTTTGGAAGCAGGCCTATACCTCGAAACATTAAGTGTGCATACATTAAGAAAAATATATTGTTTATAGCACAGGATTTTTGCAATTGTTCCTGTATTACATATATTAATTTGTTTTTATCTCCTTTTATTTACAGAAGATTTTGTTGATAACACAGTGAATGGCGAGGACGTTATGCGGCATTGTAAAAAGTCTGGAAGGAAGAGCAAATCCCATTCGACCCAATGGAAGAAACCAGTCTCCAAACCCAAGAAGGGAATGAGGATCTAATATAAGTTTTATATTTACCTATGTATATCATTGAACATTCCTTCTGAAACTGTTGTTCTCTATAAGTACACGATACTTAATAAATATTCACTACTAAGTACTTTGATTACAAGTATGATAATTCCTATATTTTAATTGTAAGCCACTAACGCATAGAAAATTATACAACAAGATGTTTGTGAAAATTGTAAATATGACCAGAGTTGCTGTTAATATTGGAAATATGTTAATTAAACAATGTATTTAATTAATGCATGAATATATAGAAACAAGATACATATAAATTGTATATACAACATGAGTAGCTGTAGCATTGTAAATAGGTGTAATAAATCATATTTGATAAACGTTTTGTTATTATTTAAAAAAAAACATTGGTATATCACATCCAAACTAGTCCTATATTAATCATTATGAAACTGTAAGATCAATACCTTGCTGTTCGTGTATTTTAAAAAAGTTACTATCCTTCAAACCTCTTGTCCTTTCTAATAGTTTATATATAGAATAAGTATTCAAGTTAGTCAACAAAATAGGGATGTGATGGTATAGATTATATGGCATAAATCCTTTAATTTATAAGTTGTGTTTTAGGCTGGGTTTCCATTTTTTTTTTTTAATACCTAATACGTAGTTTAAAAAGAAGTAATAGAAAAAAACAAACAAGCTGAAATTACTTAAATCTGTGTTGATTTACTAAATAATATATAGTAATAATGTAGATTCTAACATGATTTCTTTTTTTTTTGTGGGTCCTTATAATCTATTAAGGTTTAAATTCTTACTATGGGTAAATGATAAATTCACTCGTCATATCTACTCTCTCAATATATATATATAGATATATATATATATATAATATATATAAATTGTTATTCTTACGGTTATTTTACGTGGATGGGAACCGATGAGGATGACATTACGAAAAGCCTATTTGAGAATAATGTTCATATGAAAATATATGGAAGAAAGGGAGACGAACAGGGAGGTGATACAGAAGACTACTTAATAGTGTGCCACATTATTATTATTATTATGGAAACCAGAAGTAATAAGACTAATTAAGTCTCTTGTTCTGTGATGGGCAAGACATGGGATTTGAAAGAGGGCAAAAATTTGTAGCAACACACTTTGAGGATGGTAAGGGGAATGAGTTACCTAAAACTATCTCTACTATATCAACTGCGAGGAAAGAGAGATTTGGGAAGGCTACGACGTTGGTTGATTCACCAAGATCACTCTGAGTAAAACCATGGCGACAAATCCTACTAAAATATTCATAATGATGATTAACAACCCGAATTTGTATGAAATGTCATATTTTATACGAGTTGTCAGCGACGATGACGATTGATTAATTAAGTACATTATGCAATACATATGTTAGATACATGAGGTTTTTATAGGTCATTAAAATGCATTTTTTCCCCATTTAATTATAAAGTCATTTTACAGATTTTATTTGCAATTTCAGGTCATTTTATTTACTTTTCTCATTTTTATATATCGGCTTTTAAATAATCTATGATTAAATGTTCATTGGTAATGTAATTCGAGTTAATCAATTAATATAAAATTATGGAATATTCACCTGAAAGGTCCGTCTCTCTCAACTTAATTAATCATTTAACTGTAGCGCTTTCGGGACTTGTCGCATCATCGGCAGGATTCAAAACTGGTGTTTCATCACTGAAGATCTGGTAGAGGGGGTTGCATGTATTGGGGTTCGTTTTCGTTTAATCAGGCTGCGTCGTTGTGGTGAGCTGCTTTTCATGATTTCCATCTCTACGAGTACGTTTATCTTCGCTGGATTATTTTCTCTGTGGCATTACTGTTAGGGTGTTTATAATATTTAACATGGCGATGTCCTTTCATGGATAACGTTGTTTTGCATAGTCAATAGTGCTGAGAATTGTATGTAACAATGTAAATGAAGAGATTAGGGGAAGCAGTTATAAATTCAAATTTGTGTTAGATGAAAATGTTTGAAATACCCTGTATTTTGACGGATAAAGAATTAAGAAATGTGTATTTTTTAACGAATATTTAATAATCCGTGTGAAATATCGTTTTTTCAAATAAGCACTCATTACATCTGTGAAAGTAGAGAGGAGTTTCTTTCAAGTGTAAAAACAGCGTTACCTGAAAACCCGCCGATCCTTCACTTTTAATCATTAGGATCATTATGTTATTGCAATGTATGTTCAGTAACTAACTTTTATTTTAGTTTATACGATGGTTTTTAACCTAGTGATAATTTATACACTTTTAAATTATTTTATGTTGCTACTAAGAACATAATTTGTTTTAGAACAGGAACCACAATAAATAATTATTATTTGTCTTAGTAATTAAATGGTTAATTACTGATAAATTAATAAATTTCGCTAAGTCATTTCTTTAAACACTTTTACGTATTTTAACGAGAAATTTAATGGGAAGTGTAAGGACATTTTTTTAAAACATTCCAAAAATATTAAACATCCGCCAGGCTTAATGATGATATATCTTTGAAATTCTTCTCTATGGGGTATTCACTGATGGCGTACTTCTAGTATTGTTAAACTCAATGAAATTTGGTTGTATGGTTATATATATTCCAATCGCAATCTAACATGCCAATTTTAAACTAAACTTAAGGATTTTTCTTTTCAAGATTTTTAATTTAAATTTTATTGTCCCTAGCGGAAAGGTCAGTACATTTTGGTGTGGACTAAATCACAAATAACAAATACGTAATAACCTATGATGTGTAATAAGCGATTATTATCGATTTGTTTAACTAGTGGTAGTGGAGTTTACGTACGGCTTGACAATTGGTCTCTTCAATGCCAGTTTGCCCTGCTTTCTTCTCATATATATTACATTTCACAAAACAGTCAATTAACCCATTCACCTCAAAAGACGAGGTAGACTCGCCGGCTGTTGCATGGCCTTCAACTCGGAAGACGAGGTACACTCGCTTATTTCTGATGTTATATATTTTGCACTATTTTGTACATCCCTAGGCGGGGTAATATTTTGTTAACATTTATGAATAGAAGAGGAATGTGTTTTTGCATTCACGCTTTATTGAGATCTCAAGTAACCGTTATCTTTTTGTTGTTTAGAATGTCTTAAAATATAACTTACGGTGATTTAAATTATGTTTTTGGGGGAACTACAGTGAGCATTTAAACCTGAAGCGAGTGGGTTAAAGAAAAATACTGTTTATAAGTCTGTATTTGATATAAAGGCATAATACATGAGAAATCAGTATAAATTGCATTTTCATTAGAATTTGTAAGATTTACTATCTAACAACAGAACTCTTGATAATATCATGTAAATATACGGCAGGGAAAGTAATAACAGAATTCTTTTTACCCTCTCAAATACTATTTTAATGCAACAAATGTTGATAAAACGGTATACGAAATGTATTTGAACATGGAATTTAATGATCTTTAGAAGATTTTAGTTAATGAAAAATGAAAAAAAAAAATTGTGACTATATCTTGTCATGACCACTCTAACATCTGTTATTTCATAACATGAAACTTTTTCTTATCTGACCACTCTAGCTATTACATCTGATTTTAACGGAGTTTCCATCGATATCAGTGCGTCTTTGTCGATAATGAAGATTATCTCAATATATTTATAATTTTGGGGCGTTGCATTATATAACATTCTATTTCATACTTTTACAGATTAAATTACATTTGGTTAGCTTTTAGTTTTTTCAGGCCTAAAATATTTTGTGTTAAATCAATAAATATTTGTTGCACTTAAATTTCTCTTTGCTCATTCAATGAAAATTAAAAATGACCGACGTTTACAACGTAATAAATAGTTTCACTTCTTCTGCAAATTTACAAAAATGTATTCGCAATCTGTATTGCTTGGGCTAAATATTATTGTTATAAAAATTTACAAACATCCCATTTATAATGGTTGTCTTCAATTCCGTAAGTATCTTTCAACTATTATACACACTCCCACCTAATCTACTTCCCATCTTATGATATATTAAATGAATTCGTATTTTAATCGATTTTGTTTTTTATATTTATTTATCGATTATGTTACAGGTAAATTATGCCAATAAAATTTAAAATTTGTAAGTTGGTAACATAAACGTAATGAACACAGTTACCTTTGGTGTCTTTAGTTACAGGTCGGTTGTGTAATTCTTACGAACTCTCATCGATTCAGTTCCAAACACAAATGTTAATTGACTTCAGTGATTTTAAGTTAATTGATATAATTATTAGTAAAATGTTTGTATAAAATGAATTTCTCAGTTTTAATGATCTTGAAGAAAGAGCGACAAGTTAAATTGGTGATTGTACGTGTTAAGATAATCCACGTGTTTATCATAAACAAGAAACGTTTTAAAAACTTAAAAATCCGAACAAATATAATTCATCCCTAACCTCATTTTTCTTGTTCGTTCATCGAAGATGGCATTTTGTGACGTACGTGACAGACGAGAGTGAAATTACTAAATAATTCGTTTTAATAGTATATGTTTTGGTAACTGACATTTATTCAAATAAATATAGAAAAATCACAAATATACAAATGTGTTCTTAAATATACGAGAATGCGAAAGTCATGTTAACACGTTTGTTGACTGATATATATATATTATTTAACGACGCTTTTTAATATATTTGAAATCTGGGGATGAAATGAAGGTAAATGTTGCTGAGGGCATTGAATACTTTAAATTGATTAAATCTATGACATTGAATCGACATATTTACTTCCGTTCAGAAGTAATCAACACTAACAAGGATTTTCGGTCTTCAAAATAAATGGACCGCCGGCGTGTTTGAATTCGCGACCTACGATTCACAGGTAAGCAGTTTAGTTTTACATGATTTGAAATATTCTTGATGTATACTTATGATGGAATTCACCATTTTTCGTTTCAAATAAATGTCGCTTAGTATATTGTAGCGAATTCCGATAGAATAAAGCCACTGCGGTAGTTCTCATGAAAAATATTAAAAAAAAAATTTTTACAGATCTTCAGCTATCTTTATCTAGTAGACACCAAAATTACCATGGACAAAAAAAATTCGCGTCAACGATCTAACGGCCGCAATTTCCTCTTTTCTTAACTAAACTCATTATAATAAATTAATTAAAAAAGTAAGGCCGAATTTAATTAAATCGGATAATTAGGCATAAGAATTAACCTGAAACGAAAATTTAGAAATATCTAGGAGTCGCAAATTTCGATTTTCACAACGAATCCCGTTAATTTCTTTTGGCATAAAATATGTATGAAAGTCCTTTGCACAGGAACTGCGTCAACTAAGCGAATTCCTCAGCAGTTTCGAAATTATGGTTCCATTTTACTAGTTTAACGGAACACATAATTCTATTGGTAAATTGGAGAATCAGCTTCTTAAAATTGTCGTACTGCAGTGAAAATAAGCAATGTTTATCCATAAATAATTACCAATTTGCATATTTCATGTACCGAGGTTCGTTGCGAAATACCGAAAATTGTAGTCGCTAGAGCTATTGTTAAAATGTGGTCTTCAGATTAACTCCTACATCTAATGGTTTAATTTTCCTGGTTAAGGAACTCGACCTTACTTTTTAATCTATTGCTATATGCTAAGTTCGGTTTCCATGAATAAAAAAATGCGGTCGAAATTCCGTTAGCTTTTATATATATATATATATATATATATATATAATATATATATATATATATATATATATAATCCATAGTAATTCTGCCCGAAGCGCAGGTCCTGGCACCGCAATCAAAGCATTTTCATGCTATGCTTGCAGCTTTACCAGGGAATTGTGTAAGTGTGGTAGCTTCCCGTTGCTTTCCAAACCGGTGAAGGATTTATGGTGATGATGATAAGGATGATGTCCATATGATTTCGGGGACCGTTTCGGCCCTTAAAGTTTTCCTGACATTTGTGTTACAGGTGAGGAAAACTCCGATAAAAACCTCACCCAGAAAAACTGCCCCGACCGGGGATCGAATCCGGGCCCGCTGCGTGACAAGGCAGCACGCTACCTCGAGACCACAGCGGTGTTTATATATTTATTGTTCATGGGACATTTCGATGTCTATTACAGGTAGATATGTTTCATGAGAACAAGCTCAAAACTTCCATTCCCTGGAATTCGCTAAAATGAAGAATGTTTGACGTATACAATACATATGAATTAGGTAATACTAAATTCAGAGTCGTATATTGAAAATATAAAGAGAAAATTGCTCACGATTTCGTATGTGCTGGATTCTGTACATGTGACGATTTGAAGTGGTATGTACTTGTTTGTTTTATAGGAATACGCTATTTTAAAATATGTCTACGTATTTTGGCTTGATTCGGCATTATTTTACATTAATAGCCTAACTAGTAGGCTATCTGTAAGTGTACTGCGGGTTTAAGTGAAAATGAAGTGATAAATTTATTGAATGTAATATGTTCGTACTATCGTACATCACAAGAAATTCTCAAATAACAGTAGTACAATGTATCCATCTTCGGTGTATGTGTATCGGTGCCACAAATTATATTTGCCGGAATATTATTGTTGGGTAGAAAGAAATACAATAATTAGGGTGAAAATTAATTTTAATTTCGTATAAATCTAATCTAAAGTTGTGAAAAAGCAGCATTATCTTTATGTTTCGGTTAATTTAGGTAGCTGGATAGCGGTTTGGGGTAGTTAACTCAGTCTTTTGAAGTTACGATTTTTTACGTTTTTCAATGTTTGTGGAACACAGAGTTTGGGGCATCGTGTATGTTGTTAATAATATAAATGCGTTTGGGTTGGTAATCCTGTTTCATCATGATTCTAATCTAACTTTTGGAGCAGCCGTATGAATGTCTTCTACTATTTTGAGGTTATATATTTTATGTGAATTTTTATTTTACTTCTTGTACTGTTTTCTCACCATGAACGGTGTTTCCGCTTTTATGCTGTCATTCACTGAAAAATAATTCCTGGTATTTGTCTTATTACTGTATACATTTAATTTCTATTATTGTTAGAAATAAGCAAATATAAGAACTAGGAACGAATAGTTATTTCATAGCAATAGTTATGAGTTATATGTCATGAAAACGAGCAATATCATATATTTTAATGTGACTAACGTTCACTACTATTAAAATTTCACAAAATAGCACGAACATAAAAATCAATAATACAATAATACACTTTTGTCACTAACGAATGGCTATATATATAGTTTAAACCGAATAATTACTGCATTATACTACATGAATCCATAAGAATCACTTTGCATGTCACCAGAGTTTCATTTTATTTCTAAGATGAACAATAATTATGTTCCTTTCGTGGTATATAGAAGTGTATTTCAACGAATCATATCCAATAAAAAAAATTTTAGTAAATATAATTTGTCGTAGGTTAATTGATTAAAATAGCGATGTTGGAAGAGCCTTCTGAAAAAAATGTTCTGTACAATTTTGTTTGTTATATTTTCGAGGAAAATTTCAAAACATATCAAGAGTAATTTCTTTCATGGCATTATTCATGTTATTACATTTTTGAATTTTTTAAAATAAATTTAATAATTTTAGATTTCCATAATATGGTATGTTAAATAAGATTCCAGAATAAAAACGGTCAGAAAAATACATATATTTTTATTACCTAATATATTACAATTTGGTTTGTTTCCATTTGCTCTAAATATTTGTTAATCTTACATTTAAAATTTGAAGTTTAGTATCATGGTAATATGATGTTGGTCTAAATGTCTTAGTAGGCTTCATTCTGATTGGTTAAGAGAGCGAGCTAAAATCGTATAAAAGGAGGTTAGCGGGCGCTAGCGTCTCACTTCTCTTGAGATATTCTACCTGTGAAGTACTGCTGGTTGTATCTACAAGCGTGAAGATGGAGAGTGTTTATTCCTTGTTGTTGGTGATGGGAGTGAGTTCAGCAGCTGAACTTGAAGAAAATAGCTACGATATTGTAGGGAAGCTTCCTACTGAAATTGGAATTATGATATTGAGGTATGTTTAATTTCGTAATTATTTGAAATTTGCACACCCAAATTAGTGTACTTGGAACTGATGTTTTATAAAATGTTAATATCTTAAAATAAGTACCTGATAGATCATCGTCCATAACTAAATTAAATTTCGGTAGAATCATGTACCATCATCTGCACTTAATTTGGAACATGTAACAAGATTCTGAAAGGCCTTCGTAGTTTTAATTACTTGACGAAGATTTTTATACAGAAAATTTAATGTAATTGAGGACGACTAGTACGTCAGGTATTATTTTTATTTTAACAACTTAATACATAACCTCAACGGTGCTTTACAATTAATTTCATAAGTATATTGATATTTTATGTTCAAAGTAAGATCTATAAATTAGTTTTTATGCACCTATTTGAATTCATAACAGAAGTGTAAAGTAACAAACATTCTTAAAACATTTATTTGCTATTAAGTTAGGTTATGTGTTATTTATATTATTTAGTGATTCATTACTGACAGTAAAAAATCAGAATATTTGATATATTACTTTTTGTTAACAGGAAATACAATTTGGAAATTTTGTATGTAGAAATTAATTTCACATTCTAAAATTTATAAATGTTTCTTAACTGTCCAAACTTCAGTACCTTATCTAAAATATTTATTTTACAGGAATCTGGATTCTCGCACTTTATTATCTGCATCAAGGGTGAACAGAAGATGGCTTGCTCTTTGCCGCTCAGATTCTGTGCTGAAAGCTAGATTGAAAGCTGAATTTCGCAGACAGAGAATTCAACGTATCAGCCCACCAAGAGTAGAAGTTCGTCGCGATACACAGAATGTCTACCAACCTTTCACATCTTTGAATGGACTTCAGCAAAATCATGTGACATTTATCACAGGTAAGCCTCGTTACTTAATTAATTTATTAATAATTAAGTCAAAAGTTAGTTTCTAATTAATTATGGTGATTTCAGGATGGGGTTGATCTTAAATTGTCATCCCGGTCATTTCGATTAGTAACTTAAAACAGTGAGTATAATCTGAATAACACTCAAGTCCATAGATTTTGCTTAAGGATTGTACAATAATTTAATATTACACGAATCTGGGTACAGATTCGATTTTGACACATAAATTAAAAATTAGGATTTTGGAAGCAGGCTTATACCTCGAAACATTAAGTGTGCATACATTAAGAAGAATATATTGTTTATAGCACAGGATTTTTGCAATTGTTCCTGTATTACATATATTAATTTGTTTTTATCTCCTTTTTATTTACAGAAGATTTTGTTGATAACACAGTGAATGGCGAGGACGTTATGCGGCATTGTAAAAAGTCTGGAAGGAAGAGCAAATCCCATTCGACCCAATGGAAGAAACCAGTCTCTAAACCCAAGAAGGGAATGAGGATCTAATATAAGTTTTATATTTACCTATGTATATCATTGAACATTCCTTCTGAAACTGTTGTTCTCTATAATTGTACACGATACGTTAATAAATATTCACTACTAAGTACTTTGATTACAAGTATGATAATTCCTATTTTTTTAATTGTAAGCCAGTAACGCATAGAAAATTATACAACAAGATGTTTTGTGAAAATTGTAAATATGACCAGAGTTGCTGTTAATATTGGAAATATGTTAATTAAACAATGTATTTAATTAATGCATGTAATATATAGAACAAGATACATATAAAATTGTATAACACAACATGAGTAGCTGTAGCATTGTAAATAGGTGTAATAAATCATATTTGATAAACGTTTTGTTATTATTTAAAAAAAAACAGTGGTATATCACACTCCAAACTAGTCCTATATTAATCATTATGAAACTGTAAGATCAATACCTTGCTGTTCGTGTATTTTAAAAAAGTTACTATCCTTCAACCTCTTGTCCTTTCTAATAGTTTATATATAGAATAAGTATTGAAGTTAGTCAACAAAATAGGATGTGAGAGTACAGATTTATGGCAGAATCCTTGAATTTATAAATTTGTTTTTTAGGCTGGTTCAATTTAATACCTAATACGTAGTTTAAAAAGAAGTAATAGAAAAAAAAAACAAGCTGAAATTACTTAAATCTGTGTTGATTTACTAAATAATATATAGTAATAATGTAGATTCTAACATGATTTCTTTTTTTTTTGTGGTCCTTATAATCTATTAAGGTTTAAATTCTTACTATGGGTAAATGATAAATTCACTCGTCATATCTACTTCTCTTCAATATATATATATATATATATATATATATTATAAATTGTTATTCTTACGGTTATTTTACGTGGATGGGAAACCGATGAGATGACATTACGAAAAGCCTATTTGAGAATAATGTTCATATGAAAATATATGGAAGAAAGGGAGACGAACAGGGAGGTGTACAGAAGACTACTTAAATAGTGTGCCACATTATTATTATTATTATTATGGAAACCAGAAGTAATAAGACTAATTAAGTCTCTTGTTCTGTGATGGGCAAGACATGGGATTTGAAAGAGGGCAAAATTTGTAGCAACACACTTTGAGGATGGTAAGGGGATGATTACCTAAACTATCTCTACTATATCAACTGCGAGGAAAGGAGAGATTTGGGAAGGCTACGACGTTGGTTGATTCACCAAGATCACTCTGAGTAAACCATGGCGACAAATCCTACTAAAATATTCATAATGATGATTAACACCCGAATTTGTATGAAATGTCATATTTTATACGAGTTGTCAGCGACGATGACGATTGATAATTAAGTACATTATGCAATACATATGTTAGATACATGAGGTTTTTATAGGTCATTAAAATGCATTTTTCCCCATTTAATTATAAAGTCATTTTACAGATTTTATTTGCAATTTCAGGTCATTTTATTTACTTTTCTCATTTTTATATATCGGCTTTAAATAATCTATGATTAAATGGTTCATTGGTAATGTAATTCGAGTTAATCAATTAATATAAAATTATGGAATATTCACCTGAAAGGTCCGTCTCCTCAACTTAATTAATCATTTAACTGTAGCGCTTTCGGGACTTGTCGCATCATCGGCAGGATTCAAAACTGGTGTTTCACTGAAGATCTGGTAGAGGGGGTTGCATGTATTGGGTTCGTTTTCGTTTATCAGGCTGTCGTTGTGGTGAGCTGCTTTCATGATTTCCATCTCTACGAGTACGTTTATCTTCGCTGGATTATTTTCTCTGTGCATTACTGTTAGGGTGTTTATAATATTTAACATGCGATGTCCTTCATGGATAACGTGTTTTGCATAGTCAATAGTGCTGAGAATGGTATGAACAATGTAAATGAAGAGATTAGGGAAGCAGTTATAAATTCAATGGAAAGTTTTAGTAAATCCAGGAATAAGAATGGATAATAAAATGTGCATAAATAATCTTTTATTTTGCTGACGATGTAATCATAATACAGAAAAATGAAGACGACTTACAGAAATCAATGCATGCATTAAATGAAATATGTAAATTATACGATCTAAAAATTTCTGTAAGGAAACGAAGACCATGGCTTTTAGAGGAAGAGATCCAGTGAGAACCAAAATTATTTTAGAAAATCAAAGTATAGAACAGGTGTCTAGTTTCAAATATTTGGGCTGTGATATTGGCTACAATGTGGAAAGAGATATTGACTCCAAAAAAAATAAATTTCAGACGGTGTGTGGAACAATACAGAGAACATTCAAAAATAAAATTAGAAAAGAAACCAAGATAAAAATGTATAATGTTATGGCGGTTCCCACATATTGTATGGATGAGAAACTTGGGCTCCAGTGAAAAGACAGAAGGATAGATTACAGACGGCAGAGATGCGGTTCCTAAGACAAGTAAAAGGATGTACAAGACTTGATAGAATAAGAAATGAGGATATAAGAGAAGAATTGAAAGTACAGCCTTTTATGGATAAAGTCACGAATTACAGACAGAAATGGATTGATCACATGGATGGAATGAGCAAGGAGAGATATCCATTGTTAGCCAGAAATTATCAAGCAAGAGGAAGGCGTGATGTTGGAAGACCTAGAAGACGTTGGGCTGATGCAATATGAAGTCGGAACGGGCAATTGCATAATCCCTGGAGTGATGATGATGATGATGAGTTATAAATTCAAATTTGTGTTAGATGAAATGTTTGAAATACCCTGTATTTTGACGGATAAAGAATTAAGAATGTGTATTTTTAACGAATATTTAATAATCGGTGAAATATCGTTTTTCAAATAAGCACTCATTACATCTGTGAAAGTAGAGAGGAGTTTCTTCAAGTGTAAAACAGCGTTACCTGAACCCGCCGATCCTTCACTTTTAATCATTAGGATCATTATGTATTGCAATGTATGTTCAGTTAATAACTTTTTATTTTAGTTTAATACGATTGTTTTTAACCTAGTGATAATTATACACTTTTAAATTATTTTATGTTGCTACTAAGAACATAATTTGTTTTAGAACAGGAACCACAATAAATAATTATTATTTGTCTTAGTAATTAAATGGGTTAATTACTGATAAATTAATAATTTTCGCTAAGTCATTTCTTTACACTTTTACGTATTTTAAGAGAAATTTAAGGGAATGTTAAGGACATTTTTTTTAAACATTCCAAAATATTAAACATCCGGGCTTTATGATGATATATCTTTGAAATTCTTCTCTATTGGGTATTCACTGATGGCGTACTTCTAGTATTGTTAAACTCAATGAAATTTGGTTGTATGGTTATATATTCCAATCGCAATCTAACATGCCAATTTTAAACTAAACTTAAGGATTTTTCTTTTCAAGATTTTTAATTTAAATTTATTGTCCCTAGCGGAAAGGTCAGTACATTTTGGTGGACTAAATCACAAATAACAAATACGTAATAACCTATGATTGTAATAAGCGATTATTATCGATTTGTTTAACTAGTGGTAGTGGAGTTACGTACGGCTTGACAATTGGTCTTCAATGCCAGTTTGCCCTGCTTTCTTCTCATATATATTACATTTCACAAAACAGTCAATTAACCCATTCACCTCAAAAGACGAGGTAGACTCGCCGGCTGTTGCATGGCCTTCAACTCGGAAGACGAGGTACACTCGCTTATTTCTGATGTTATATATTTTGCACTATTTTGTACATCCCTAGGCGGGGTAATATTTTGTTAACATTTATGAATAGAAGAGGAATGTGTTTTTTGCATTCACGCTTATTGAGATCTCAAGTACCGTTATCTTTTGTTTGTTTTGAATGTTATCTTAAAATATAACTTACGGTGATTTAAATTATGTTTTTGGGGGAACTACAGTGAGCATTTAAACCTGAAGCGAGTGGTTTAAAGAAAAATCTGTTTATAAGTCTGTATTTGATATAAAGGCATAATACATGAGAAATCAGTATAAATTGCATTTTCATTAGAATTTGTAAGATTTACTATCTAAAAACAGAACTCTTGATAATATCTTGTAAATATACGGCAGGGAAAGTAATAACAGAATTCTTTTTTACCCTCTCAAATACTATTTTAATGCAACAAATGTTGATAAAACGGTATACGAATGTATTTGAACATGGAATTTAATGATCTTTAGAAGATTTTAGTTGTAAAAATGAAAAAAAAAATTGTGACTATATCTTGTCATGACCACTCTAACATCTGTTATTTCATAACATGAAACTTTTTCTTATCTGACCACTCTAGCTATTACATCTGATTTTAACGGAGTTCCATCGATATCAGTGCGTCTTTGTCGATAATGAAGATTATCTCAATATATTTATAATTTTGGGGCGTTGCATTATATAACATTCTATTTCATACTTTACAGATTAAATTACATTTGGTTAGCTTTTAGTTTTTCAGGCCTAAAATATTTTGTGTTAAATCAATAAATATTTGTTGCACTTAAATTTCTCTTTGCTCATTCAATGAAAATAAAAATGACCGACGTTTACAACGTAATAAATAGTTTCACTTCTTCTGCAAATTTACAAAAATGTATTCGCAATCTGTATTGCTTGGGCTAAATATTATTGTTATAAAATTTACAAACATCCCATTTATAATGGTTGTCTTCAATTCCGTAAGTATCTTTCAACTATTATACACTCCCACCTAATCTACTTCCCATCTTATGATATATTAAATGAATTCGTATTTTAATCGATTTTGTTTTTTATTTATTTATCGATTATGTTACAGGTAAATTATGCCAATAAAATTTAAAATTTGTAAGTTGGTAACATAAACGTAATGAACACAGTTACCTTTGGTGTCTTTAGTTACAGGTCGTTGTGTAATTCTTACGAACTCTCATCGATTCAGTTCCAAACACAAATGTTAATTGACTTCAGTGATTTTAAGTTAATTGATATAATTATTAGTAAAATGTTTGTATAAAATGAATTTCTCAGTTTTAATGATCTTGAAGAAAGAGCGACAAGTTAAATTGGTGATTGTACGTGTTAAGATAATCCACGTGTTATCATAAACAAGAAACGTTTTAAAAACTTAAAAATCCGAACAAATATAATTCATCCCTAACCTCATTTTTCTTGTTCGTTCATCGAAGATGCATTTTGTGACGTACGTGACAGACGGAGTGAAATTACTAAATAATTCGTTTTAATAGTATATGTTTTGGTAACTGACATTTATTCAAATAAATATAGAAAATCACAATATACAAATGTTTTCTTAAATATACGAGAATGCGAAAGTCATGTTACACGTTTGTTGGCTGATATATATATATATATATATATATATTATATATATATATTATTTAACGACGATTTTTAATATATTTGAAATCTGGGGATGAAATGAAGGTAAATGTTGCTGAGGGCATTGAATACTTTAAATTGATTAAATCTATGACATTGAATCGACATATTTACTTCCGTTCAGAAGTAATCAACACTAACAAGGATTTTCGGTCTTCAAAATAAATGGACCACGGCCGGGTTTGAATTCGCGACCTACGATTCACAGGTAAGCAGGTTAGTTTTACATGATTTGAAATATTCTTGATGTATACTTATGATGGAATTCACCATTTTTCGTTTCAAATAAATGTCGCTTAGTATATTGTAGCGAATTCCGATAGAATAAAGCCACTGCGGTAGTTCTCATAAAAATATTAAAAAAAAAATTTTTACAGATCTTCAGCTATCTTTATCTAGTAGACACCAAAATTACCATGACAAAAAAAAATCGCGTCAACGATCTAACGGCCGCAATTTCTCTTTTTTTAACTAAACTCATTATATAAAATTAATTTAAAAAGTAAGGCCGAATTTATTAAATCGGATAATTAGGCATAAGAATTAACCTGAAACGAAAATTTAAAAATATCTAGGAGTCGCAAATTTCGATTTTCACAACGAATCCCGTTAATTTCTTTTGGCATAAAATATGTAACATTGAAAGTCCTTTGCACAGGAACTGCGTCAACTAAGCGAATTCCTCAGCAGTTCGAAATTATGGTTCCTTTTACTAGTTTAACGGAACACATATTCTATTGTTAAATTGGAGAATCAGCTTCTTAAAATTGTCGTACTGCAGTGAAAATAAGCAATGTTTATCCATAAATAATTACCAATTTGCATATTTCATGTACCGAGGTTCGTTGTGAAATACCGAAAATTGTAGTCGCTAGAGCTATTGTTAAAATGTGCTCTTCAGATTAACTCCTACATCTAATGGTTTAATTTTCCTGGTTAAGGAACTCGACCTTACTTTTTAATCTATTGCTATATGCTAAGTTCGGTTTCCATGAATAAAAAAATGCGGTCGAAATTCCGTTAGCTTTTTATATATATATATATATATATCCATAGTAATTCTGCCCGAAGGCAGGTCCTGCACCGCAATCAAAGCATTTTCATGCTATGCTTGCAGCTTTACCAGGGAATTGTGTAAGTGTGGTAGCTTCCCGTTGCTTTCCAAACCGGTGAAGGATTATGGTGATGATGATAAGGATGATGGCCATATGATTTCGGGGACCGTTTCGGCCTTAAAGTTTTCCTGACATTTGTGTTACAGGTGAGGAAAAACTCCGATAAAAACCTCACCCAGAAAAACTGCCCCGACCGGGGATCGAATCCGGGCCCGCTGCGTGACAAGGCAGCACGCTACCTCGAGACCACAGCGGTGTTTATATTTATTGTTCATGGGAATTTTCGGTGTCTATTACAGGTAGATATGTTTCATGAGAACAAGCTCAAAACTTCCATTCCCTGGAATTCGCTAAAATGAAGAATGTTTGACGTATACAATACATATGAATTAGGTAATACTAAATTCAGAGTCGTATATTGAAAATATAAAGAGAAAATTGCTCACGATTTCGTATGTGCTGGATTCTGTACATGTGACGATTTGAAGTGGTATGTACTTGTTTGTTTATAGGAATACGCTATTTAAAATATGTCTACGTATTTTGGCTTGATTCGGCATTATTTTACATTAATAGCCTAACTAGTATCTGTAAGTGTACTGCGGGTTTAAGTGAAAATGAAGTGATAAATTTATTGAATGTAATATGTTCGTACTATCGTACATCACAAGAAATTCTCAAATAACAGTAGTACAATGTATCCATCTTCGGTGTATGTGTATCGGTGCCACAAATTATATTTGCCGGAATATTATTGTTGGGTAGAAAGAAATACAATAATTAGGGTGAAATTAATTTTAATTTCGTATAAATCTAATCTAAAGTGTGAAAAAAACAGCATTATCTTTATGTTTCGGTTAATTTAGGTAGCTGGATAGCGGTTTGGGGTAGTTAACTCAGTCTTTTGAAGTTACGATTTTTTACGTTTTTCAATGTTTGTGGAACACAGAGTTTGGCATCGTGTATGGTTAATAATATAAATGCGTTTGGGTTGGTAATCCTGTTTCAACATGATTCTAATCTAACTTTTGGAGCAGCCGTATGAATGTCTTCACTATTTTTAGGTTATATTTATGTGAATTTTTATTTTACTTCTTGTACTGTTTTCTCACCATGAACGGTGTTCCGCTTTTATGCTGTCATTCACTGAAAATAATTCCTGGTATTTGTCTTATTACTGTATACATTTAATTTCTATTATTGTTAGAAATAAGCAAATATAAGAACTAGGAACGAATAGTTATTTCATAGCAATAGTTATGAGTTATATGTCATGAAAACGAGCAATATCATATATTTTAATGTGACTAACGTTCACTACTATTAAAATTTCACAAAATAGCACGAACATAAAAATCAATAATACATTAATACACTTTTGTCACTAACGAATGGCTATATATATAGTTAAACCGAATAATTACTGCATATACTACATGAATCCATAAGAATCACTTTGCATGTCACCAGAGTTTCATTTTATTTCTAAGATGAACAATAATTATGTTCCTTTCGTGGTATATAGAAGTGTATTTCAACGAATCATATCCAATAAAAAAATAATTTTAGTAAATATAATTTGTCGTAGGTTAATTGATAAAATAGCGATGTTGGAAGAGCCTTCTGAAAAAAATGTTCTGTACAATTTTGTTTGTTATATTTCGAGGAAAATTTCAAAACATATCAAGAGTAATTTCTTTCATGGCATTATTCATGTTATTACATTTTTGAATTTTTTAAAATAAATTTAATAATTTTAGATTTCATAATATGGTATGTTAAATAAGATTCCAGAATAAAAACGGTCAGAAAACTACATATATTTTTATTACCTAATATATTACAATTTTGTTTGTTTCCATTTGCTCTAAATATTTGTTAATCTTACATTTAAAATTTGAAGTTTAGTATCATGGTAATATGATGTTGGTCTAAATGTCTTAGTAGGCTTCATTCTGATTGGTTAAGAGAGCGAGCTAAAATCGTATAAAAGGAGGTTAGCGGGCGCTAGCGTCTCACTTCTCTTGAGATATTCTACCTGTGAAGTACTGCTGGTTGTATCTACAAGCGTGAAGATGGAGAGTGTTTATTCCTTGTTGTTGGTGATGGGAGTGAGTTCAGCAGCTGAACTTGAAGAAAATAGCTACGATATTGTAGGGAAGCTTCCTACTGAAATTGGAATTATGATATTGAGGTATGTTTAATTTCGTAATTATTTGAATTTGCACACCCAAATTAGTGTACTTGGAACTGATGTTTTATAAAATGTTAATATCTTAAAATAAGTACCTGATAGATCATCGTCCATAACTAAATTAAATTTCCGTAGAATCATGTACCATCATCTGCACTTAATTTGGAACATGTAACAAGATTCTGAAAGGCCTTCGTAGTTTTAATTACTTGACGAAGATTTTTATACAGAAATTTAATGTAATTGAGGACGACTAGTACGTCAGGTATTATTTTTATTTTAACAACTTAATACATAACCTCAACGGTGCTTTACAATTAATTTCATAAGTATATTGATATTTTATGTTCAAAGTAAGATCTATAAATTAGTTTTATGCACCTATTTGAATTCATAACAGAAGTGTAAAGTAACAAACATTCTTAAACAATTTATTTGCTATTAAGTTAGGTTATGTGTTATTTATATTATTTAGTGATTCATTACTGACAGTAAAAAATCAGAATATTTGATATATTACTTTTTGTTAACAGGAAATACAATTTGGAAATTTTGTATGTAGAAATTAATTTCACATTCTAAAATTTATAAATGTTTCTTAACTGTCCAAACTTCAGTACCTTATCTAAAATATTTATTTTACAGGAATCTGGATTCTCGCACTTTATTATCTGCATCAAGGGTGAACAGAAGATGGCTTGCTCTTTGCCGCTCAGATTCTGTGCTGAAAGCTAGATTGAAAGCTGAATTTCGCAGACAGAGAATTCAACGTATCAGCCCACCAAGAGTAGAAGTTCGTCGCGATACACAGAATGTCTACCAACCTTTCACATCTTTGAATGGACTTCAGCAAAATCATGTGACATTTATCACAGGTAAGCATCGTTACTTAATTAATTTATTAATAATTAAGTCAAAAGTTAGTTTCTAATTAATTATGGTGATTTCAGGATGGGGTTGATCTTAAATTGTCATCCCGGTCATTTCGATTAGTAACTTAAAACAGTGAGTATAATCTGAATAACACTCAAGTCCATAGATTTTGCTTAAGGATTGTACAATAATTTAATATTACACGAATTGGGTACAGATTCGATTTTGACACATAAATTAAAAATTAGGATTTTGGAAGCAGGCCTATACCTCGAAACATTAAGTGTGCATACATTAAGAAAAATATATTGTTTATAGCACAGGATTTTTGCAATTGTTCCTGTATTACATATATTAATTTGTTTTTATCTCCTTTTTATTTACAGAAGATTTTGTTGATAACACAGTGAATGGCGAGGACGTTATGCGGCATTGTAAAAAGTCTGGAAGGAAGAGCAAATCCCATTCGACCCAATGGAAGAAACCAGTCTCCAAACCCAAGAAGGGAATGAGGATCTAATATAAGTTTTATATTTACCTATGTATATCATTGAACATTCCTTCTGAAACTGTTGTTCTCTATAATTGTACACGATACGTTAATAAATATTCACTACTAAGTACTTTGATTACAAGTATGATAATTCCTATTTTTTTAATTGTAAGCCAGTAACGCATAGAAAATTATACAACAAGATGTTTGTGAAAATTGTAAATATGACCAGAGTTGCTGTTAATATTGGAAATATGTTAATTAAACAATGTATTTAATTAATGCATGTAATATATAGAACAAGATACATATAAATTGTATATACAACATGAGTAGCTGTAGCATTGTAAATAGGTGTAATAATCATATTTGATAAACGTTTTGTTATTATTTAAAAAAAACATTGGTATATCACATCCAAACTAGTCCTATATTAATCATTATGAAACTGTAAGATCAATACCTTGCTGTTCGTGTATTTTAAAAAAGTTACTATCCTTCAACCTCTTGTCCTTTCTAATAGTTTATATATAGAATAAGTATTAAAGTTAGTCAACAAAATAGGATGTGAGAGTACAGATTTATGGCAGAATCCTTGAATTTATAATTTGTTTTTAGGCTGGTTCAATTTAATACCTAATACGTAGTTTAAAAAGAAGTAATAGAAAAAATAAAACAGCTGAAATTACTTAAATCTGTGTTGATTTACTAAATAATATATAGTAATAACGTAGATTCTAACATGATTTCTTTTTTTTTTTGTGGTCCTTATATTCTATTAAGATTTAAATTCTTACTATGGGTAAATGATAAATTCACTCGTCATATCTACTTCTCTCATATAAGATATATATATATATATATATATATATATATATAAATTGTTATTCTTACGGTTATTTTTACGTGGATGGGAAAGCGATGAGATGACATTACGAAAAGCCTATTTGAGAATAATGTTCATATGAAAATATATGGAACAAAGGGAGACGAACAGGGAGGTGATACAGAAGACTACTTAATAGTGTGCCACATTATTATTATTATTATTATTATTATTATTATTATTATTATGGAAACCAGAAGTAATAAGAATAATTAAGTCTCTTGTTCTGTGATGGGCAAGACATGGGATTTGAAAGAGGGCAAAATTTGAAGCAACACACTTTGAGGATGGTAAGGGGATGATTACCTAAACTATCTCTACTATATCAACCGCGAGGAAAGAGAGATTTGGGAAGGCTACGACGTTGGTTGATTCACCAAGATCACTCTGAGTAAACCATGGCGACAAATCCTACTAAAATGTTCATAATGATGATTAACACCCGAATTTCTATGAAATGTCATATTTTATACGAGTTGTCAGCGACGTTGCAGATTGATAATTATGTACATTGTGCAATACATATGTTAGATACATGAGGTTTTTATAGGTCATTAAAATGCATTTTTTCCCCATTTAATTTTAAAGTCATTTTACAAATTTTATTTGTAATTTCAGGTCATTTTATTTACTTTTCTCACTTTTATATATCGGCTTTAAATAATCTATGATTAAATGTTCAGTTGGTAATGTCTTAGATTAATCAATTAATATAAAATTATGGAATATTCACCTGAAAGGTCCGTCTCCTCAACTTAATTAATCATTTAACTGTAGCGCTTTCGGGACTTGTCGCATCATCGGCAGGATTCAAAACTGGTGTTTCACTGAAAGTCTGGAAGAGGGGGTTGCATATATTGGGTTAGTTTTCGTTTATCAGGCTGTCGTTGTGGTGAGCTGCTTTCATGATTTCCATCTCTACGAGTACGTTTATCTTCGCTGGATTATTTTCTCTGTGCATTACTGTTAGGTGTTTACAATATTTAACATGCGATGTCCTTCATGGATAACGTGTTTTGCATAGTCAATAGTGCTGAGAATTGTATGAACAATGTAAATGAAGAGATTGGGGAAGCAGTTATAAATTCAAATTTGTGCTACATGAAAATGTTTCAAATACCCTGTATTTTGACGGATAAAGAATTAAGAATGTGTATTTTTAACGAATATTTAATAATCGGTGGAAATATCGTTTTTCAAATAAGCACTCATTACATCTGTGAAAGTAGAGAGGAGTTTCTTCAAGTGTAAAAACAGCGTTACCTGAAACCGCCGATCCTTCACTTTAATCATTGGATCATTATGTATTGCAATGTATGTTCAGTTAATAACTTTTATTTTAGTTTAATACGATTGATTTTAACCTAGTGATAATTATACACTTTTAAATTATTTTATGTTGCTACTAAGAACATAATTTGTTTTAGAACAGTAACCACAATAAATAATTATTATTTGTCTTAGTAATTAAATGGTTAATTACTGATAAATTCATAATTTTCGCTAATCATTTCTTTACACTTTTACGTATTTTAAGAGAAATTTAAGGGAATGTTAAGGACATTTTTTTAAACATTCCAAAATATTAAACATCCGGGCTTTATGATGATATATCTTTGAAATTCATCTCTATTGGGTATTCACTGATGGCGTACTTCTAGTATTGTTAAATTCAATGACAATTTGGTTGTATGGTTATAATATTCCAATCGCAATCTAACATGCCAATTTAAAACTAAACTTAAGGATTTTTCTTTTCAAGATTTTTAATTTAAATGTATTGTCTCTAGCGGAAAGGTCAGTACATTTTGGTGGATAAATCACAAATAACAAATACGCAATAACCTATGTTTGTAATAAGCGATTATTATCGATTTGTTTAACTAGTGGTAGTGGAGTTACGTACGGCTTCACAATTGGTCATCAATGCCAGTTTGCCCTGTTTCTTCTTCATATATATTACATTTCACAAAACAGTCAATTAACCCATTCACCTCAAAAGGACGAGGTAGACTCGCCGGCTGTTGCATGGCCCTTCAGCTCTGAAGACGAGGTACACTCGCTTATTTCTGATGTTATATATTTTGCACTATTTTGTACATCCGTAGGCGGGGTAATATTTTGTTAACATTTATGAATAGAAGAGGAATGTGTTTTTGCATTCACGCTTATTGAGATCTCAAGTACCGTTATCTTTTGTTTGTTTTGAATGTTCTTAAAATATAAAATATAACTTACGGTGATTTAAATTTGTTTTTGGGGGAACTACAGTGAGCATTTAAACCTGAGGCGAGTGGGTTAAAGAAAAACTGTTTATAAGTCTGTATTTGATATAAAGGCATAATACATGAGAAATCAGTATAAATTGCATTTTCATTAGAATTTGTAAGATTTACTATCTAAAAACAGAACTCTTGATAATATCTTGTAAATATACGGCAGGGAAAGTAATACCAGAATTCTTTTACCCTCTCAAATACTATTTTAATGCAACAAATGTTGATAAAACGGTATACGAAATGTATTTGAACATGGAATTAATGATCTTTAGATGATTTTAGTTGTAAAAATTAAAAAAAAAAATGTGACTATATCTTGTCATGACCACTCTAACATGTGTTATTTCATAACATGAAACTTTTTCTTATCTGACCACTCTAGCTATTACATCTGTTTTAACGGAGTTCCATCGATATCAGTGCGTCTTTGTCGATAATGAAGATTATCTCAATATATTTATAATTTTGGGGCGTTGCATTATATACCATTCTATTTCTTACTTTTACAGATTAAATTACATTTGGTTAGGCTTTAGTTTTCAGGCCTAAAATATTTTGTATTAAATCAATAAACATTTGTTGCACTTAAATTTCTCTTTGGTCATTCAATGAAAATTAAAAATGACCGACGTTTACAACGTGATAAATAGTTTCACTTCTTCTGCAAATTTACAAAATGTATTCGCAATCTGTATTGCTTGGGCTAAATATTATTGTTATAAAATTTACAAACATCCCATTTATAATTTTTCTCTTCAAATATGATTTATCCATCATTGAGATGTACGAAATCAATAATAAAAACTTGGAAAAAGCCGTACTGGCTGTAATGTATAATTCCCAATTATGTCTTCTTAATAAAGGAGCCGCCATTTGCAAGTAGAAGCATGGCTTCACAGCATTTGGTGGATGGGAATTACAATGTATATAGAGAAAGATTTGCGTTTAGATCGGTACTTGCTCAGGGTAGCTCAGTTGGTAGAGCACTTGGTCTAGAGAACCAAGGGTCCCGGGTTCAAGTCCCGGTTGAGCGTATAATTTTTCTCTTCAAATATGATTTATCCATCATTGAGATGTACGAAATCAATAATAAAAAACTTGGAAAAAGCCGTACTGGCTGTAATGTATAATTCCCAAATATGTCTTCTTAATAAAGAAGCCGCCATTTGCAAGATAGAAGCATGGCTTCACAGCATTTGGTGGATGGGAATTACAATGTATATAGAAAAAGATTTGCCTTTAAATCGGTACTTGCTCAGGTAGCTCAGTTGGTAGAGCACTTGGTCTAGAGAACCAAGGGTCCCGGGTTCAAGTCCCGGTCTGAGCGTATAATTTTTCTCTTCAAATATGATTTATCCATCATTGAGATGTACGAAATCAATAATAAAAACTTGGAAAAGCCGTACTGGCTGTAATGTATAATTCCCAAATATGTCTTCTTAATAAAGGTGCCGCCATTTGCAAGATAGAAGCATGGCTTCACAGCATTTGGTGGATGGGAATTACAATGTATATAGAAAAAGATTTGCCTTTAAATCGGTACTTGCTCAGGTAGCTCAGTTGGTAGAGCACTTGGTCTAGAGAACCAAGGGTCCCGGGTTCAAGTCCCGGTCTGAGCGTATAATTTTTCTCTTCAAATACCATTTATAATGGTTGTCTTCAATTCCGTAAGTATCTTTCAACTATTATACACTCCCACCTAATCTACTTCCCATCTTATGATATATTAAATGAATTCGTATTTTAATCGATTTTGTTTTTTTATTTATTTATGCATTATGTTACAGGTAAATTATGCCAATAAAATTTAAAATGTGTAAGTTGGTAACATAAACGTAATGAACACAGTTACCTTTGGTGTCTTTAGTTACAGGTCGTTGTGCAATATCAACCTTCTTACGAACTCTCATCGATTCAGTTCCAAACACAAATGTTAATTGACTTCAGTGATTTTAAGTTAATTGATATAATTATTAGTAAAATGTTTGTATAAAATGAATTTCTCAGTTTTAATGATCTGATGAAAGAGCGACAAGTTAAATTGGTGATTATACGTGTTAAGATAATCCGCGTGTTATCATAAACAAGAAACGTTTTTAAAAACTCAAAAATCCGAACAAATATAATTCATCCCTAACCTCATTTTTCTTGTTCGTTCATCGAAGCGGACATTTTGTGACGTACGTGACAGACGGAGTGAAATTACTAAATAATTCGTTTTAATAGTATATGTTTTGGTAACTGACATTTATTCAAATAAATATAGAAAATCACAAATATACAAATGGTTCTTAATACACGAGAATGCGAAAGTGATGTTACACGTTCGTTGGCTGATTATATATATATATATATATATATATATATATATATATATAATATATATTATTTAACGACGATTTTTAATATATTTGAAATCTGGGGATGAAATGAAGGTAAATGTTGCTGAGGGCATTGAATACTTTAAATTGATTAAATCTATGACATTGAATCGACATATTTACTTCCGTTCAGAAGTAATCAACACTACCAAGGATTTTCGGTCTTCAAAATAAATGGACCACGGCCGGGTTTGAATTCGCGACCTACGATTCACAGGTAAGCAGGTTAGTTTTACATGATTTGAAATATTCTTGATATATACTTATGATGGAATTCACCATTTTTCGTTTCAAATAAATGTCGCTTCTTAGTATATTGTAGCGAATTTCGATAGATTAAAGCCACTGCGGTAGTTCTCATAAAAATATTAAAACATTTTTTTTTACAGATCTTCAGCTATCTTTATCTAGTAGACACCACAATTACCATGACAAAAAAAAATCGCGTCAACGATCTAACGGCCGCAATTTCTCTTTTTTTAACTAAACTCATTATATAAAATTAATTTAAAAAGTAAGGCCGAATTTATTAAATCAGATAAATCGGATAATTAGGCATAAGAATTAACCTGAAACGAAAATTAAAAAATATCTAGGAGTCGCAAATTTCGATTTTCACAACGAATCCCGTTAATTTCTTTTGGCATAAAATATGTAACATTGAAAGTCCTTTGCACAGGAACTGCGTCAACTAAGCGAATTCCTCAGCAGTTCGAAATTATGGTTCCATTTTACTAGTTTACGGAACACATAATTATATTGTTAAATTGGAGAATCAGCTTCTTAAAATTGTTGTACTGCAGTGAAAATAAGCAATGTTTATCCATAAATAATTACCAATTTGCATATTTCATGTACCGAGGTTCGTTGTGAAATACCGAAAATTGTAGTCGCTAGAGCTATTGTTAAAATGTTCTCTTCAGATTAACTCCTACATCTAATGGTTTAATTTTTCTGGTTAAGGAACTCGACCTTACTTTTTAATCTATTGCTGTATGCTAAGTTCGGTTTCCATGAATAAAATAATGCGGTCGAAATTCCGTTAGCGTTATATATATCTATATCCATAGTAGTCCATAGTAATTCTGCCCGAAGGCAGGTCCTGCACCGCATTCAAAGCATTTTCATGCCATGCTTGCAGCTTTACCACGGAATTGTGTAAGTGTGGTAGCTTCCCGTTGCTTTCCAAACCGGTGAAGGATTATGGTGATGATGATGATGGCCATATGATTTCGGCGACCGTTTCGGCCTTAAAGTTTTCCTGACATTTGTGTTACAGGTGAGGAAAAACTCCGATAAAAACCTCACCCAGAAAAACTGCCCCGACCGGGGATCGAATTCGGGCCCGCTGCGTGACAAGGCAGCACGCTACCTCGAGACCACAGCGGTGGACTATATATGTTTATATTTATTGTTCATGGGAATTTTCGGTGTCTATTACAGGTAGATATGTTTCATGAGTACAAGCTCAATAGTTCCATTCCCTGGAATTCGCTAAAATGAAGAATGTTTGAAGTATACAATACATATGAATTAGGTAATACTAAATTCAGAGTCGTATATTGAAAATATAAAGAGAAAATTGCTCACGATTTCGTATGTGCTGGATTCTGTACATGTGACGATTTGAAGTGGTATGTACTTGTTTGTTTGTAGGAATACGCTATTTTAAAATATGTCTACGTATTTTGGCTTGATTCGGCATTATTTTACATTAATAGCCTAACTAGTATCTGTAAGTGTACTGCGGGTTTAAGTGAAAATGAAGTGATAAATTTATTGAATGTAATATGTTCGTACTATCGTACATCACAAGAAATGCTCAAATAACAGTAGTACAATGTATCCATCTTCGGTGTATGTGTATCGGTGCCACAAATTATATTTGCCGGAATATTATTGTTGGGTAGAAAGAAATACAATAATTAGGGGGAAAATTAATTTAAATTTCGTATAAATCTAATCTAAAGTTGTGAAAAAAACAGCATTATCTTTATGTTTCGGTTAATTTAGGTAGCTGGATAGCGGTTTGGGGTAGTTAACTCAGTCTTTTGAAGTTACGATTTTTTTACGTTTTTCAATGTTTGTCGATCACAGAGTTTGAATGAAAGTAATTGGGCACAAATGTGCAAATTGTTAGTAAATTTTAGTCTAAGCAAAACTTGTTAAAAGATAATTGTCTTTCCGCACACTTTTCGACGTGATATCGTTCACATGGATTGTTACACAGTTCGCATATGCATTATTGGTTTGGCTCGTGGATTCGCCTTGTGCTGCAAAACTTGTGGTGAAAGCCATGGATTGCATACCGTGTTAGGATGTGCCTCATCTCGTAGTTTGGTCGTGTCCACTCTCTCGTACACATAGCCTCTGTTGTGTAGAATTCGCTGCAGATGTCATTCCTCTTCTCCTGTAGTCCTTGCATTGTTGTCTCATATGCGCAGGTGTTCGGTAGGAATAGCTGGCGTCTAATGTCTTCAATGAAGAAGGTTTCTTTCATTAAGACGTATGTCATTCTTGAAGGTGCTGTTTTTCCAACTCCCAGAACTCTTTTCATGAAGCGTGCTTTTTCTGTTTCTATTTGTGTCAAGTCTCTGTTTGTGAGTTTGTCCCATATTATGTTAATTCCATATGTTGTTATGGGAGTTATGACTGTCTTGAAGAGCATCATAGCTGTTTCTGTTGATAATTGGTGGAGATTTTTGATGCTGTATATCGCTCTTATTGCAGCTGAAACCTTCTGTTGCACATGTATTCTGTAGGATTTAATGGTTGTTTGTAGGGTGATGCCTAGGTAGGTGAATTGCGATACAACGTCTAGTGGCTCACCAAGGAGCATTAGCCTGTCATTTTCAGTAGGTTTTCATCCTTTTCTGAAGGTCATCTGTTTAGTTTTCTGATGGTTATTTGCAGGCAGTTTTCATTTGCCCATTTTTCGAGTCTATTTAATGTGCATTGTAGTTCATTTTGTTTGATGATCCCAATACCATGTCATCAGCGTACATTATGATCGATGTCGCACTATCTTTGGTGATATCCACAATATCAGCTGTCATGATGTTGAAGAGCAGTGGGCTGATGGGGTTCCCTTGCAGTACCCCATTTGTTTGCTTTATTTCTTTGATAGTGCGACCTCGTCGTACAGTTGGACATAGTTGTGATCCAGGATGCTTGTCACAATCGTTGTTAATGGGCTCGAGTCTTCTAATATTCGCCTGAGTTTTTGAATGAGTACATCTCTGTTGATGAGGTCGAACGCTTTCTTGTAATCAATGAACACTGCGAAATACTTCTTTCCATTATGTCTTAATGTGTCTTCAATTGAGTCTATGAGGTAGTTCACCGCTTGTAATGTGCCTCTGCCCTTTCTGAAGCCAAATTGGCATTCCGGAATGTGTCTATCCGCAATGTTCGTGATCCTGGTTGTTAAGATTTTTGAGAAAATTTTGAACGCAGAGTTTTCAAGAGCATTGCCGCGGTACGAGTCTGGGTTGTTGGTGTCCCCTTTCCCTTTATGCATGATCTTTATTACTGATGTTCTCCAGGCTTCTGGGATTTTTCCTATGTTTATACATTTGTTGTATAAGTTGTGCCATACGTCTTCCATTAGGTGCACGGAGTCTTTTAGATGTTCAGCATAGATACCGTCGGGACCCGCTGCTTTCTTGATCTTAGCCGATATTATGGCGTGGTTTATCTCTTCTTTAGTTATGTGCTCTGGGTGTTCAGTGATTGTTCTGGTACGTGTTTCTTGTGACATAGTTCTTTGGTGGTGGTTTAAAAGACATTGGAAGTGATTTTCCCAATCTTCCATGGGTAATTCACTCGCGGTCATTGGTCTTGATTTCCTGAGAACTATGTAAGGATCTTTTCTTGCTTCTTCGGCTATTCGCTTTGCCTCTTCTTCAGTGTGGTTGGTCCTAGTTTCTTTTATTAGCTTCTTGTATTCTTTTCTATGCTTCGCGTACCTATTTAGGTCTTCATTGTTTTTTGTGGTTCTTGCTCGATGTAGTGCTGTGATCGTTTCTTTCCGTTTGTCATAGCAGTCTTTGTTGAACCAAGGCTGTGATTTCCTTTTCTTGTTTTCGCTACTGCATGCTTGTAAGATTTCTGTGATTTGTGCGACACTCTTGTCTATCTCTTCCTGATTTATTAGTTTATTTACTTCTTCTATTTTTTCTTTGTTGCGTTCTAGTATTACCGAGTCTAGCTTCCTTGAATGTTTGTGTAGCATTGATATGGGAGTTGTTGGAATTTGATGCAGTATTGCTGTTGTTACTATTGGTATATGTTTTCTTATCGGAGCCATTGCTGATGTCCATAATCCTTCTTGGTTAGTTATGGTCATGTTTCTACCTTTGTATAGTACAAGGTCGATGGAGCTGGAACCATTAGGTGCTATATATGTTTTCATTGCGGGCTTGTTTACTAATGTGAGACTTTTATCTGTTAATGTTTCCATTATGAGATTGGTTTTGCTATTTGGTTTATCTATTCTACAGTTCATATCACCAGCAAGGATTATTCTTTCATCGTTATTTGTATGCGTGAAGGCTTCTTCTATTTTCTCGACTGCGTCAGTTGTTGTAGTCTGAGGGTTGATGTATATTCCTATGATTGTGATGATTGGGGTTTTCACTGTCAGCATATTTTCCTCTTTGATTACTTTCTTTATTATTCCTAGGGTTGGTTTCATAAATATAGAAACCCCGCCCGCTGGTCTTCCTGCTGTAGGTTTTGCTAATGTGTGAATTCCATAGTAACCTTGTAAATTATAATTTTCGGTTAGAAATGTTTCGGTGGTTATTATAGCGTCATAGTTTGCTATTGTTTCCAGAGGTATAAATGTTATTGCGTTTCTTAGACCTTCTATGTTCCACAGAAGGAAGTTTACGTGTTTGTTCAAGGTAGACTCCTTCATCTCGGTAGGTTTTTGAAATCGAAACCTCCTTACCCTTATTCCCATGGGCCAGAAACCAGGCTGTTCTGTCTCCTTCAGTTGGTGGAGTGGGAAGCATACCTTGAAGGCTTTCGTATCACCTAGTGTATTCAGTTCTTCGCAAGTTATTTCCCCTTGAATTCCATTTCTCTCAACGATCACAGAGTTTGGCATCGTGTATGGTTAATAATATAAATGCGTTTGGGTTGGTAATCCTGTTTCAACATGATTCTAATCTAACTTTTGGAGCAGCCGTATGAATATCTTCACTATTTTTACGTTATATTTATGTGAATTTTTATTTTACTTCTTGTACTGTTTTCTCACCATGAACGGTGTTCCGCTTTTATGCTGTCATTCACTGAAAATAATTCCTGGTATTTGTCTTATTACTGTATACATTTAATTTCTATTATTGTTAGAAATAAGCAAATATAAGAACTAGGAACGAATAGTTATTTCATAGCAATAGTTATGAGTTATATGTCATGAAAACGAGCAATATTATATATTTTAATGTGACTAACGTTCACTACTATTAAAATTTCACAAAATAGCACGAACATAAAAATCAATAATACAATTAATACACTTTTGTCACTAATGAATGGCTATATATATATATATATATATATATATATATATATATATATATATGTAGTTAAACCGAATAATTACTGCATTATACTACATGAATCCATAAGAATCACTTTGCATGTCACCAGAGTTTCATTTTATTTCTAAGATGAACAATAATTATGTTCCTTTCGTGGTATATAGAAGTGTATTTCAACGAATCATATCCAATAAAAATAATTTTAGTTAATATAATTTGTCGTAGGTTAATTGATAAAATAGCGATGTTGGAAGAGCCTTCTGAAAAAAATGTTCCGTACAATTTTGTTTGTTATATTTCGAGGAAAATTTCAAAACATATCAAGAGTAATTTCTTTCATGGCATTATTCATGTTATTACATTTTTGAATTTTTAAAAATAAATTTAATAATTTTAGATTTCATAATATGGTATGTTAAATAAGATTCCAGAATAAAAACGGTCAGAAAACTACATATATTTTTATTACCTAATATATTACAATTTTGTTTGTTTCCATTTGCTCTAAATATTTGTTAATCTTACATTTAAAATTTGAAGTTTAGTATCATGGTAATATGATGTTGGTCTAAATGTCTTAGTAGGCTTCATTCTGATTGGTAAGAGAGCGAGCTAAAATCGTATAAAAGGAGGTTAGCGGGCGCTAGCGTCTCACTATCTATCTATGCGGATGATATAGCTGTCTCACATCGAATAGTAA